>OU015491.1:206187052-206267052 GCA_907164885.2 Dolomedes plantarius | reverse complement strand
AGCCCGTATGACCGTTCGAGGCGGCCCTTTGAGCCCCGCAGAAGGTTAAAGAATAGAAAGAAACAAGACGAAAGCTAATTACTTTAATGAAGAAATTAAGGAAGATATAAATCTAATGCTCGATCACGACCACGGCTTACTTTCCCACCTTTCGTTCCGTAATCTCCGAGCCGCACGCTTCTTCGAGTAATTGCTTTCGGTGGGGTCGCGACACCTTCAGGCATCTTGGGAGGTAGGGCAACGGGAGCCGAAAAAGCAGTCCCTCGTTTGTATGGATATGAGCACGCGGGTTATCCGATAGCATCTCTGGATCAGACCCATCTCGGTAATCATCTGTCGTCGCTGAAGGCAAATCCCGATGCATACGAAGTGTTAGGAACCTGTGGCAGCTCCCTCTTAGAGAAATTATTTCTTCGATACATTTAAACTGCAATTATAACTAAGCATCTGACCTTTTCATTCCTTTTCATTCACCTCTACTTTTCAGAGATCTCTTAAACTACAAAAACAGTTGAATTGTCAAAGACCTGCATTGGTTAAGAGTCCTCATCTCTGTATTATCATATAAATTGGAGCTGGTCTCCGAACGGATCATTACGAATCAACGAACACAGAGGCTGGGCCGTAAATGAAGTAGCAAAGTAGAACAAATTACGTTGCCCGTTCTTATTACTGCAAGAGAAAATAAATGAATTTTTTTGCATTAAAAAAAATATGCAGACAGTCTTTCCTTTTACCACGTTTGGATTGATTTACACCTATTGCAATTTTTCGACACAAGGTTTATAGTCTCACGGCTAAGATAATGTGGTAGAATATGTTGTGACATTCTCCTGTCTGGGGTTGGGGGGGGGGGGATGGACCGAACTCGTGTCTCAAGATCTTGAGAGCGGTACTCCCCAAATTCACAAACCTCGACGATGTGAGTAAGTGTTATTACAAATGACTTTCCCTGACGTATATCCACTTTCTTTTTGAGGCCAACAGCGTAGAATGTCGACTTTAATAGGATTATTCCTTTATTGATTTGTTTCTGACGACGATGAGTGTTTTTTCCTGCGGATAATTT
The DNA here is from genome assembly GCA_907164885.2 of Dolomedes plantarius. NCBI lineage: Eukaryota > Metazoa > Arthropoda > Arachnida > Araneae > Dolomedidae > Dolomedes > Dolomedes plantarius. The sequence goes on along the minus strand of OU015491.1, from coordinate 206,265,983 downwards.
TTTCCATACTTTTGACAAAGTCTCATAATCATTATTTCCATGCGTTTCTGTCAATATAACGATTGCTCACCAAAACTGAAACGTCGAACCTGCTTTAACTGCGAAACCTCGAGGTCGATATTCTGCCAACAGAACACGGCAATGTGTGGAAATATTATTTCCGCTGGGGTAGGTGCTAATTTTCCCTCATGTTTTAACACATTGACAAATAACACAGAAAATGGTCCACTTTTTTCAAAATAGCTACAATAAAGACTACTGGAATATTAGCATTATTACGTGAAAAAGCGTCCTTCTAAAATGTATCGATGCTTGTAAGTTGTTTGATAAAAATATTAAGAATTTGAAGTAAATTCGCCTGAATGAAAATCTCCATCAGTGGTACATGACTTCTAAGCTTAGAAGCCCCATAACTACCTTTGCAGGAATAGGCTGGTCCTTCTTCATTGCACTCCAAAGATATCAGTGCTTTAGATGGGGTGCTGGTACATATTTTAGCTGCATAAAGAGAATATAGAAGGTTGAGTGAATATTGAACCCTGATTCTAATTTTATCATTAATATTTATTATTTGATAAAAACAAGGAGAAAGAAAGTATTTTTTTCAAAGCAATGTAAAAAAATATCTTATTTGTTGATGCATTGACTGTTGAAAACACAGCTATAACGGTGGTACTTTGTATTTGGTACAGCTATACCTCAACAGACCTTAACCAACTAGTACGCTGAAGGGAAAAGAATGCAAAAAGCGGAATCGCTCTAAATTTTTATGTAATTTTAATGTAGGATTACGTTCTTCAATAACGGTCCTCCGGAAAGAAAAAATTCAGAGTCCGACGCGAGTTATAATTTTGGCAGCGCGCCACACCCAGTAGCAGTAAACAGAAAAGTACCAAAATACGTCCCCCCCCCCCAAAAAAAAAAAAAAAAAAAAAAATAAGAGAGGTAAGCAACAATAAGTAATCCTATGTTAATAACCCGCGATTGTTTCGTTAGAAGAGACTACCTGAAATATTTTTTTTTTTTAAACAGACAAGGAATAGGCAATACAAATGACGAAAGAACTAATGTATTAAACGAATTGCGGTGAAAAATTTAGATTGCGTAAAGATGTTAAAATCGCATGGAATGCATCAGATTAGATGTGTCATTTGACTAAAACTCGTCAGCCATGAGTAAAAATTTAAATTTCTTCCTCTTTTGGAATACCCGAGTGTAGTTGTCTGTTTTGATATTCTAAAGAGTGCATGACTACAGCGAAATCGAGGTTCATGACTGTAGTGGAAACGTTGGAGATGCCTTCTTTGCATAAGTAAAGCATAAAAATTTCAATGGGTTTTATCTCAGATTTATTATTGTAAATCTGTAAAACTTTCAGCTAGTTTTTGCAGTTTATTTAATAGTCTCTCTATATAAAACAGTTCCGTAACTGACTGACTGACTGACTGACTGACATAAAACGTACAGAGCAAACCGCTGGACCTAAAGGGCTGAAATTTTTGCGTGGCGATTCTTCTTATAGTGTAAGGGTGCACTAAGAGAGATTTTTGAAAAATTCTTCTTAGATTTTTTAAAATTAAATTTTTAAGTTGTTTTTGTAACATTCTTTAATGTTTGCATTTAAAATAATAATGCGAGGATTATAAAATTTATATCACGAGAAAGATCATAAAAATTCCTTTAAAATGAAATCTTTTTCGAATCTTTACCTCCATTTTCTGATTTTTGGTAAATTTTTAAAGATAAATATTTAGAATTCAATTTATTAAATGCTGATCACGTGGTTTCTTTTCTTTTTGTGATAGTTTGAACTAATTTTGCGTCACGTGCATAACAACGAAACAGACAAAAAAAAAATTTTTTTTTCTTGCTAATGCGGCAGACGATTGGACATTATCCAAAAAAATATTAAAATACAGTAAAAGAAATGTTCCTTAAACTGTACTATATTAACTGTACTATATTCTTTAGTATGTCCTATTACATTTAATTTGAATATTTTCTTCTACATTATTTTGTCTATAAAAATATCCGTTACGATTTTTTTTATAAATATATTTTTCGTTTTTTGCATCAATTGCATACGTTGATCGTTGTATATATATATATATATATATGGCATTAATTGCATACATTGACCGTTGTATTTAATTTGAATGTAGTCCGTAGCGAAGTACGGGTTTTCAGTTATTTATCTATATAGTTGTAACATAAATTAAACAGCGTGTAAGTATCTAACATACTATTCTCATTATTTTAAATGCTTTCATGTCTTTCGAATTTTGATAATTAATATTACGCTAGTATTCAATTTATGTTTGCTTATATTGATCACATAGCGCTGCAATGTTCAGTTTTAAGAAATATGTCTCTCTTGCAATTTACAATATGAAGTAGCGGAAAGCTATGTTCAAGAACAAAGGGGAAAAAAACCTGAACCATTTTAAACTATCGAAGCAAAAAATCAAAAACAAAAAACAAACCTGTTTGGAACAGCAAAAATCTACTATATTTCTTCAGAACACAATAGGCTTTTATACCCAATAACTAGCTGAATACCCGTGCTTCGCTACGGAGTACTTTTAAATTAAATACAACGATCAATGTATGCAATTAATGGCAAAAACAAATATTTATAAAAAAATCGTAACGGATATTTTTATAGACAAAATAATGTACAATGGTCAAAATAATGTACAGTACAACGGTCAATGTATGCAATTAATTTTATGTTTAATATCCATAAAACATACTAATTTGAATTAAATTCTTAAAAAACTTCCATCTCAATTAGTCTAGTGGTTAAATTTTATCTTTTATCGTATTTCAATATTTTTTTGTGAATTTATTTTGTTGTTATGCCCGTGATGCAAAATTAATTTAAAGTATCACAAAAAGAATTAAACCCCGTGATCAGTACTTAATAAATTAAATTATAAAAATCAATCTTTAAAAATTTACCAAATATCAGAAAATGGAGGTAAAGATTCGAAAAAGATTTCATTTTAAAGGAATTTTTATGATTTTTCTCGTGATGTAAATTTCGTAACCCTCAGATTATTATTTTAAATGCAAACTTTAAAGAATGTTACAAAAACAGCTTAAAAATTTAATTTAAAAAGTCTAAGAAGAATTTTTTATAAATCTTTCTTAGTGCCCCCCTACACTATAAGAAGAATCGCCATGCAAAATTTCACCCTTCTAGGTGCAGCGGTTTTGTCTGCGCGTTATCTCTCAGTCAATCAGTCAGTCAGTCACGGAACTGTTTTATATATACATTTTTATGATTTTACGATCAGATGATTTTTAATCAGAGTGAATAAATTTGAAGAAATTTGGGGTTTTGAAAATTTTAGCGATAATAAAAAATAAAGTATAAATTTATAGTTTAGGCATTCTTGGTTATCACAAGACCACAATATTGTTTTTCAGATTTTAAAGATTTATATGAAAAACGAAAAGAAAAGTTTCAAAAACTTTCTCAAATCATCAGAGCGGTTATCTTAAAGAGAATTTGGACTAAAAATAAAAAATAATCATAGAAGTAGAAAGACCGGTGAGCCCCAAACAACCTACGAATAATAATTCAGAGCACAAAATGTTTTTTCAAAGATAATTTATTTTTTTATCTTATTCTGAAGTTTATGATCTCGTCATCACCTCTTTTACACGCATACCATCTTTATCTCTAAAGATGATATAACCCAAACTTACTCTTTGAATTCTTAAACAGGATATTGCTTTTGATGATTTGTTTTACAAATTTTCTGTTTTGAAGACAGAGTTGCAAATTTTTACATATGTTATCTTGACGTTGCTAAAAATATCTCTTTTCAGAGATTGCAAGTTGTTTATTACCAGGATTTGTTCCAAATATAGAAATTTGAGTCTACTTGAGATGTTTATTGTTCACTAAGCAGTTAAATCGAATATTTTACTGCTGGGGGTAAAAACCGATGATATGATAGTGATATCCTATTTTAACCCTTCAGCGGACGCGCCAATTTTTTGAACACCAGCGGGAGCGCGTGGCTCAAAGTGCAACGTCTCTTTCAACCTTGATTATTCCTCTTCTAATAAACTTTTTTTTTTCAAATTGAAAATAATAATTCTGCGTTTTATGAGAAGATATAAATGGTTGATAATATTGAGATATTTATATTTAAAGGCCAAAGAATGCAGATACAATCGCCTTATTTCAAAACTGTCCGGTTTATTGGATCTAAGGACAGCTTGCTGATTGATTCTTATTATGTCCAAAAACCTTAAAAAAAATGAGAGAATCCATCTTCGTGATATGCGAGATATCGTGTAAAAGCTGCACATTGGATCAACTACATCAACTCCTGCTTCTGTCGTATTGTAATCCAGTATAATCGCTGGTTTACCACAGTTAAATCACGACTAACAATGAATGGAGAGGAATACAAGGGTCAGAAAATCAGACCTGCATTAGAAAGGGTGTAGCTATAAATTGAAACTGCTTAGAACATTCAAACCTTACATGTAAAAACAAACCATTCAAAATTACGAAAATGTTGCACTTTGTACACGGGCGCGCCCTCTGAAGGGTTAAAACAGCTTTTTTGGTTGATGTTCGTTTTACGTGTTTCAACTAAATAAAATTAGAAACAGGATATAAAATAACATTGAAACTGTACGGATAATGTTGGCAATGTCTCAAGTCATCGACCTCTTTATCAAACGTCTTTAAAAGGCGTCACCAATTTTGAAGATTGCAGTTTTCATAATGTGGTAACCAGCTGATTTCTTTAGTTAGAAAATCGGTTCTTTCCGTTTTCAAGGATATCGTTTCCTGCCCGTATTTTTGGTGTTTAGTTCACGGTCTCTTGGGAAGCTATGTTACTTTTAAAATGAAATTAATTTATATCAAACAGGAAAACTTTTTTTATACTGTTTCTATGTCTTTACTGTATAGGTCTATCTTTACTATCTATACTGTATTGTTAATCTCTTTACTGGAAAATTCCTTCACGTCCGTTAGGAGACTGTAAACATGCGTGTCCTTTGGGTATAGCTAAATAAGTTACACCTTTCACCTGAGATTTATACGTTATGCTACCGCAATCTTAGGCAAAGGATTAAAAAAAGTTTTCAGGTAGTCTCTTCTAACGAAACTATCTCGTGTTATTAACGTAGGATTACTTACCATTTCGCTTACCTCTTTGGTATGTATATATGTATCTATATATATATATATATATATATATATATATATATATATATATATACGTTTATGTATGTCAAAATTTTGGCGCATCTTGGTGCTTTTCTGTTTAACTGGTCCAAGCGATAGACTGGGTTTGGCGCTCTGCCAAAATTATAACTCGCGAGGACGGACGGACGGTTTTAGCGTCTGAAATTTTCCTTTCCGGAGGACCGTTATGGAGGAACGTAATCCTACGTTAAAAATCTATAATCGTTTTTATACTTAAGTTAATAATTTTTCTTTCCCAGAGAACCTAAGAAGAGGTCCACAAAGTCCAGCAGCAATGTAAAAAATGGTTTCATCGTTTCAAAGAGACCATGAATTTAACAATTTTATAAAATTAGGAACAGAAAAACGTTTTTCCGAGTCTTTTGTTTAAGGGGTAGTAGATTTTCAAAAATCGAACAAAAATTAAAATGTTTTTAAAATTTATAAAATATATAAATATTGGAATAAAATGCATTTAAAATGCGTAGTGAAAGGTAAAATAAAAACTTTGTGGCTTTAGAAAAGTAAGTATTAAAGGCAGGTGAATATTTCCTAAAAATTAACTATTCAACGAAAGCATAAAGTAATACATAACTCTTATGTATTTATAAGCTATATATATGCAAAATTAAGGGGGAAGTTAAAAATTGGATCACAAGGAGCATTTAATTTTTTTTAAATTTCAATTTTTTCAAATATAAAATTTTAAAAATAATTACAAAATTTTATAAGGTGTTTAATATAGCTAACAATATAGTTATAATATAGTTATATTTTGTATATATGACTATATATACAAAATTTCATATCTCTGAGGTAAAAATTTCAAAAATTCCTTCGTAATGTCCCCCCATCTCCTTAAAATCCCAAAACTCCTGTATTCCTTCTGTTTCCTGACGTTTAGAGTACCCTGTTCTGCTTAAAATCCCTAATAATTTTTTTGTGGCGTGGAGTCGCGTCAACATCGCAGCAATTTTGCAGCTACGGCCCTGTGGTACAGCACGCTGATTTTCCCCGGGTGCTGAGGGTGCCCGGATCGAATCCCGGCGTTGCGCCACTAAAATCCTCCGTTTGTGTCGCCCCTTCATAGGGGGTAGTGCCAGTCCGCCTATATGGTGCCCCCGTAGTAAAATGGCTAACAAAACTGCGGTGTACTGTGGCGGTAAGGATATTGTCCAAGAAATTGTCTGACGCATTGGAAAAAAATGCAGCTAATAAAGCAAGTGCAAGCTCAAAAAATCTTATTAATTTTTCAGTTCTCATAGGCTTTAGATTTGTAACGTCAAATTTGTAATCATTATTGAGCTTATTTGTAACTTTTTATTAAAGTTTGTGTAACATTTCGTCCTTGATTAACAAAAGGTTAAGAACCACTGTCTAAACCAGTGGTTTCCAACCCGTAGAAATCTGCAGACCACTAAGCCGGAAATTGAACTATGTGCGCCCCCCCCTCCAATTTGAGGGGGGGGGAACCTTCCGGTGGATATGGGGGTATAAAATATCCTTCAAGCAAAAGGGATACGGGATTAACGTACTCACATTCCAACGTATAATTTTCTAATATTAAAATAATTATGTTAAACTTTTAAGAAATTTTAATTCAAAACCTGATAGTAATCGGAATATTCGGCCCATGTAGTTCAATGAACATTGCTTTCAAAATCCCCATTTATTTAGCATCTTTGTTTTCCGGACCACTACCGAGGCTCTCATGGACCCCCTGTGGTCCGCGGACCACTGGTTGGGAACCACTGGTCTAAACGGATCGATGGACTGGAAAAAGGTTCAGAAACCCTGGCCGAGATATAGTAGCGTAAGATTCCAGATTATATAAGTCCAAAATGCTGTCTTTTCCAGAGAAACATTTCTAACGTTTTTACTCAAGAAAGGGATTAGTGTTAAAAAGCTTTATAGTAACAAAGATTTTTAATTGATTTATTTGAATTCAAGATATTGTGCTTTACCCCTCGGATAACGTAAGAAAGCATTCAATAGGAAAACATCATGTGATTTTATTAAATTAATTATAGTCCGACACTCTGAAGAAAAATTGTTCACGTAATTTTAAATAAATTCAAGAAAAACAACCATGAATAATATTATAGCTATTCCTAAAAATTCTGGTTTGATTTGGTTTAGTTTGGTTTGGTTTAGTTTGGAGCGCTACGGCTAACTTTTGCTACACGAGGGCTAATTAGACCCTTAATAATTCTGTACTGAAAAGAACCCAAAATTAAAAGCATTTTTTTCAGTTAAGACATAATATTTTATAAACAAAGTCCTTCCTTTCAAAATATTCTCTAGCAACTCGTTATTTATTTTCTTTTTAGATTTAATAAGTACGTTACATATGCTCTACATTGTATTGAATTTTTAAAAAATATTTTATTCTTGCATAACTTTGAATGAACTGCTGTTTGTTATAAGCGCCAGCCTGGGCTGATTTAACAAACCTGTTTGCAGATTATTAGATTATGATCGTAACTCCTTGTTAGTTATTTTTAATCAGATTCTTACAGATACAGGCTTGCCGATATTACTCTCCTTCCGCATCTGCAACTATCAGATATAATTACAAATTTTTCTTTTTATTAATTACTTTTGGATTTACAGTACCTACAATGAACTTTTCAAGTCTAATATCATGTATGTCTTACTCAGAGATTCATTGTTGTTTTCGCAAATGAGCATCAATTGCACAGTAAGTCGAGAAATATTTTAGAAAAGCTGACAATGCTCGTACACAAATATAAATTCGGGAAGAAAAATTTTGTGAGAAAAAAAAATGCATCTACAGAGATATATTGAAAATTTTAAGTAAAAGAGATAATAAAAATGTAAAGAATTAATTAAAGGAAATTAGAAAATAGTGGATGCGGCGGCCCAGTTGGCAAAGGCAGTGAGACAGTGATCTGAGCATCTCTTGTTCGATGCCGGTCACTGACAAATTTACCGCTGTGTACGCTAATGGCAGCTGGTACATGAAAAATCTGTCGTGGCTGCAATGTCCTCCAATTTCTCAATATTTACCTCTGGAGGTGCGGGGTTAAGTGTACTGGACTCGTCTTTTGACTCGGTTCAAAATTACGGGACCGGTCGTTTAGCCAAGTTGGACTCCGACCCTTGCGGTGCTATTCAAAACCGGAGTCGCACCATTCTGCCCAAAGCCTTTATGGACCTGATCTGATATTCTGTCAGTCAAGGGCATAAGCCACAACAACACACATACCCACAGAAAAGAGCATTTGAAGTGCATTTTCCTATTGAAATAACTGCCAAGTTGACCCTTTTTTCCTGATTCTAATTTTTCCAATCCACCGGTCGGTACGAATATAAGGAATCACGTAGAATATACAGCATGTCATCTTCTACAAATGAGACCCATTACAGTAGTTGAAGTAGCATAATAGAGGTGTTTCGAATATAGAAATGCTATATTCTAGTTAAAAATATTTTCATGTGGTGAAATAAATAGAAAAAAAAAATTCAGGTAGTCTCTTCTAACGAAACTACCGCGGGTTTTTAACGTAGGATTACCTCTTTTTTTTAAACGCATTTTGGTACTTTTCTGTTTAACTGTTTTACTGCTACTGAGTTTGGCGCGCTGCCAAAATATAACTCGCGATGGACTCTGAATTTTTGCTTTCCGCAGGACCGTTATTGAAGAACGTAATCCTACGTTAAAAAAAGCATCTGTTGTTATTAGAAATCACAAATCCTTTCCGATGCGTTAAAGTTTTAGTATTACTCATGAAGAGGTCTCTAGCAGCTGAAATGTGAATGCTTCAGTTGTAAAACTAAATTTCTATTAATGCATTTCTCTTATAAGGTCCAGTTTTGAAATAAAATCCACATTATCAGGATGCCCGCATACTTAGACCACTTTTCCTCCGAGTGCATCCAAGTATGTAACACGTCGTCTCTCAACGAATGAGTTAACTCCCATAACAATGTTCATTAGTGACAATTGGCAGGATTCATTAGGGAACAGTCGCTTTACGCTTCACGTGCGAAACATTCGTCGGTATAGGCTACACATCCTCTCCATCCTCAGAATCCGATTGGACCTCGACTTCTATACCGTAGACGCTTAATTGGATTGGTAGATGCATTTTTACGAGGATGTTTCATTTACGCCTGAGAGAAACAGAATGGATCAATTAGCGACGATTGGAATAAATGGATTGTCCTTTTCATTAGGAAACAGAAAGAAAATTATATGATTTATTGTTAGAGTAGTCGTTTGATCACATCCTCGTTTTTTTTTCTTTGCAATAAATTTATTTCGAGTATTGTATCGGCCCTTTTTTACGACCTCGTCATGCAGTGCACGTAGGATGTAAGAAAAATAATCGCATGTTTATCTTACAGTAAATTTCTAAAATATAGACAAAGCTCTATGCATGCTTTTTAATGGGTTGTTGCTATTAGAGGTATATAGTACCTATAATTAGAATTGTTAAAATACATAATAAGTAATATTAGAACGATACAAGAATTATAATAAGCAGATTTGAAAGATATCACTTTACCCTCATGGTCTGTCTCAACTTAATTTCAAACATGAATCTTTTTTCTTCTCTTTCAAACGAAAATTTTACTAAAAGACTTATTTATTTAGTATAAAAATTGAGAACCAGAATTTTTTTAAAAATACACTATGACGGAAAAGGAAGGTAATGAAAAATCATGTATTATAATATTATATATTAGTATAAATATAGCAACAGTAATCTCTAAAATACGTATACATATTTTTCTGTAGCTGGACACTATGAATATAAGCTGAAAAAAATCATTATGCTTAATAATCAATGAAATATTGCATTTAATAGCAAAGATGATTGACTATGAGTATTTTTAAATGCAGGGTTTTTGGATACTATGATAAAGGCAGTGTTTTGGGCTTTGCATCTGTGTCAGTTGGAATTCGACCCATTGTTAGAACGAGTGCATACAGCAAATGTTTGCTGTATCGCAAATCTTATTAAACTAACAGGAATAGAAGGAGTTAATTAAATACAAAAACCTGGCCGTGTTCTTCTCTGCAGATATTCTTTTACTGATGTTCCCTTGAAAGGAGAATTGTGTTGTATTTACGTTATGACAATGAAACTCTGGTTTGCGCCCTGTGTTCCACCTTAAATATACAAAATAAAGTAACCAAACACCATCGTACCTCATTTGTGTCTTGAACAGAATGGAAACTAATGTTGCTTCAAGTCTAAATTTTAGTTGCTATGACAATCTCCACTCTGCTAAATTTTGAATCACTTTATAGTTGGAATTTTCAACAATTCTTTTCCAAGGACATTAATGAGGTTAAACACTGATGATGATTCATGGCCTAAATTGAAGTCATCCCTTTAACTCGCAGTAAAGATGTTCGACCGGATAAGCGTTCGGGCTCTATGATGGCCAGATTTCATGGCCAGAAATTCATGTTATCGAACCAGTTCTGAGCGGTCCGCGATTTATAAAGGGTATCAGGCTGGGAAATCAATGGGTTGAAACTGTTGTTAAAATGTTGGGGCAGAATAATCCTCTATTTATTATATATATATATATATATATATATATATATATATATATTTATTTATTTATTTTTCATGACCGAAACTATCACATAGAAACCTCGAAAATAATTTTTATTCAGCTAAACCTCCTCAAAACTTTACAGTTGACATACCAGAGTTGACAAGCAGAAATTTCTTCTAGCACCATCCAGACCCAAACTCAACCCAAACACGTCCTTATATTGACCTTAACACAAATATTTTTTGCGTATTTCTTTCAGAATTTGGAAAAGTTATGTCTTTTTCTGAACACACACACACACACACATCAGAGACTCCGTTCTTTCGTAGAAATCTGCAGGAAAAAGTAGATATCACAGAAGGCGAAAGAGTTACGCCGTTTTTCTCCCCAACAGGTGGAAAAGTCAGGCAATTAATGCCGCTGTTTCGGAGTGTGCATGGTGTCTGAAAATGCAAATGAAATCGAGACACACAGCTGGCGTATAGATACAATCGCCTCCCTAACGAGCTCTTTAATTACCCAACAGCGGATATCACTGTCGCAAGCGTCGCATGCGGAGAATAATTTGATTAAATTTTTCTTTTCCCTATCATCCAGAAGTAGCATCTCGCGGGCGCCATACTGTGCATTGTTTGAGTCGCTTTAATGAATACCCGAGAATAGCGAGGCGCGTGGGGGTTATGACACACATCTGGGCGTTCATTGTTTAATAGTACACAGGATCAAAATATGTAACCTGCATCAGTGTCTATAAACTAGGAATATAAACGCAGAACGTAGATCATTATCAGTACATATGTACTATATAGTTGTGGAAAACAACAGCATTAATTGTTTAATGGTGCCTTAAGGTTTTTGAACTTGAAAACTGGCCTACGGAGGACATGGTATGAATGTGCTTTTAGATCAAGTTGTCTGGTGGCATTAAAGTATGACTCTTAGAACTTTTTAACAAATCCTTAATAATAAAATGATAAATAATTACAAGATAAAAAGAACTTTTCATATACCACGTTTTTAAATTTTCTGTTGAATCATATAAACTTGACAATTCTATGTATTGATAAATACTTTCTTAAAATTTTTTTTGATAATTATCCCATCAACTTGAAAGAAAATGATCAAATGCCTTAATGAAAATTAACTGAAAATGAATTCAATACTGCTTAAAGATGGCTAAAAGTATTAAAAGAATGCATTGTCATCGTGTCCTGAGCTATTCTAAAAGTTTCAAATGTCTAGCTAGTCGGGTAGTTAGTTAAAAATCGATTGCAAGATTTGTACTGGACAAACACACACACACAAACAAGAAAGCGAGTTATTAAAAACAATATTTATTCATATGCAATAGTTAGATGAGCCTCCACGAGAGGCAATTACAGCCTCAACCCTCCGGGGCATGCTTTAATAAAAAAAAGTGTGGAATGAATGTCAAGAAAAGCATGTCTCAGTAAATTTTATTGGGAAACTATGCATGCGAGATGATTTGATGCACTTCAAAAAATTCTATTCAATTTTACTACTGATCGCTTCTCCCCTACACGTTCTGACTTTGTATGACTTTATATAATTACTAGCTGAAAACCCGCGCTTCGTTACGGAGTACATTGAAATTAAATACAACGGTCAATGTATGCAATTAATTCCAAAAAAAAAAAATATATATATATATTTATAATAAATACGACGATCAATGTATACAATTGATGTAAAAAAAAAACATATCTCTCTATTCTAAAAAAACTAACTGCCGCTGCCGCAGCCGGCGCCGCCGCCGCCGCTATCAAAAGCTTGTCACGCTATCTCCTCCGAAACCGCTGGGGGTATGGGGTCGAGACCGATACCAATCGATGCAGAACAATGTGGGGAAGAAAGTAAGACATGTCTCATATTCGTCGGACTTTAAGTTTTTTTTTAATTTTATGTTTTGTGGGAAAATATTGACTTTTTCATGTTCAGATTACGATAACTCGCCAAAAAAGGATCGTATAATTTTTTTTTTTTTTTACAATCTAAGACTACAGACATTTCTCCTTCAAACAAGACCTCATTTGTTTAAAAATAATTTAAAACAGACTGATATTTTTATTAAAATTGAAAACTCTTTTTTTGGAAAAATTTATGCGTTTCGAGATATATAAATTCGATGCTCTCAGACTTATTATGTTACAAAGAAAATATTTATATCAACTGGAAGATGAAAGCTTTCTCATTCATATAAACTTCATTTCAAGTCTCTATCTTAAAATTTCGATTTTTAATTGAATTTTAAAGAAATACTTCAAAAAAATCTTCTCATTCGCTTCCTTTGAAAGAAGATCCAATTTTTCGCCCATTCATCCATTTCGCCGGGCTTCATCCATTTCGTCGGGAGGGGGGTGGTGGAAGCTTCAACTGTAAACAAATGAATGACTCAATCGCTGTAAAAAACTATTGAGTCATTCATTCACTTGATTCACCAGAGGAGCGAGCGTAGCGAGGCTAGGGGCAAAGCCCCTAGTTTATGAAAAAATCGTAAGGGATATTTTTATAGACAAAATAAAGTCCAATCGTCTGCCGCATTAGCAAGAAAAAAATATTTTTTTGTCTATTTTTTTTTTGCACGTGACGATAAATTTATTTAAAGTACCAGAAAAAGAAATCACGTGATCAGCATTTAATAAATTAAATTCTAAAAATTAATCTTTAAAAATTCACCAAAAATCAGGAAATGGAGGTAAAAATTCGAAAAAAATTTCATTTTGAAGGAATTTTTATGATCTTTCTCGTGATATAAATTTTATAACCCTCAATGTATTATTTTAAATGCAAACGTAAAAAAAGTTTAAAAAGCAGCTTAAAAATTTAATTTAAAAAAATCTAAGAAGAATTTTGAAAAATCGTTTTTAGTGCATCCCTACACTATTAGAAGAATCGCCATGCAAAATTTCAGCCCTTTAGGTCCAGCGGTTTGGTCTGTGCGTTGTATGTCAGTCAGTCAGTCAGTCAGTGAATGAATGAGTCAGTTACGGAACTGTTTTATATATATAGATGGGTGAGTCACGCATCCACAATGTTTTCAAGGTATAGTTAAAGGTTGATCGTAAAATATATGATTATTTTGTTGAAAATTTTATGGTTTCGTTTGTGAGCAGACAGCTTCAACCTAACTTTGTTTATTGATTCATTTCAATTTGAGCTTTAGAATAAAGTTGTGAGCCCCCTACTATAAATGTTCGGTTTAAATAATGACGTTTAAGATTATATATTGCAGGACAGAGAGGTAAGTATGCTCAAGAGACTGATAAATAGAAAAGAGATGCTAACTTAATAAAAAAAATATATCACAAAAATAGTGAAGCAAATTAGGTAATAGATAAACCTTGTGTATTCATTAAAAATAACTGTTAATTATAGTGGAGTTCTGATAATTCGAAATGATTGGGACAAGACTCTTTTCGGATTAAGCGAAATCTTTCTAAAAATAAACTTAAATTGCATAATAAGTGTGATTACATAAATATTACATATTACGTGTGATTACAAAGTTTATTTTATAAGGTCTATCTAAACACAGCCAAATCTCGGGACGCAATGGGTGATAAGAGAGCGGAACGCTGTCTAATACAGTACAGTAGTCTGTAAGTTGTTGTAACAATACGTCACAGTGTTCGACAGTTGGATTTTAGACGATCAGCAGATTGTTGAAATGGTTTTGAAAGAACCTGTCAACGTCTCAGACGAGAGTGAAGGTGATGCAGACGGTGACAGCGAGCAGAGGGTATCCCACTCAGACGCCGCGGCTGCATTTGATGTAGAGCTACGCTACGTAGAGCAACACTCCACCGCGACACAAGCGGACACCATATTTCTGACGCGTTGGCGTAATTTGGTTTCAAGGGAGAAGTATTATTCTCTTAAACAAAAAAAAAATTAAACAGATTTTTCAAACCAATGTAGTTTCATAATAATTAGTTCAGTACATTGTCTACTTTGAATTTTCTTGTAATTTTCAAAAATATACGTTATATTACTTAGTATCATTATATGGTTTCATTGTAGTTCTTTTTGACTTTTGGTTTCGGGTTAAGCGGACTTTGCGATTACCGAAGTTCGGATTATCGGGACTCCACTGTACCTTCAATTTGAATTGCTAAAACAATATCGGTTTTCTTCCTCAAGCAGAACAAGAAAACTCCTATTACAGTCTAGGATCTTAAGCTTAAGGTACTAAGATACCTAGAAGAGGCTTAAGATACTATAAGACACTAAGGCACCACTTGGCCCACAGAATACCTTGACGCATTATCAAAAGTGGCATTAATTCGTGTTTACTACTACTATTAATATTTGTATTACTTATTAGGGTAATTTGCTGTCAAATCTAAGAACTTTTGCAATTTTAGGGATGATCAGTAAACGGTATCTTTTCTTCCTTCCACTTGCAATAGTTTGGTAAAGCTAATAGAGAGCCATTAAGAACCAGAGAGAGGTTATTGAGTCATTTGTTGTTGCACTGAATAACAGACAAACAGATTCTACAAATTTCGATAGTTGAGTTATAAACTTACGTTTATGAAATATGAAAATAGGTTTATTTTAAAATGTATCCATTTAGTCCGTTAATTATCATTTGTTTCGGAAAAAGTTTTGATGGATGCTTTTCCTTCTACTAAAAAATTCAGAACGTATCAAATACTTTTGTAGATACCTCTAAGATTTTACAGACCATGGATGAGAACCTAAGACCTCGCAAAAAAATTCTGTAATGGACCGCGCGATTCTAAAACACCTCTCTAGCTTGAAAAAAAAAATTAGGTAGTATCTTCTAACGAAACTACCGCGGGTTATTAACGTAGGATTACTTATCGTTGCTTACCTCTTTTTTTTTTTTTACAATAAAATTCCTACATTCGGAGAGAAGGATGAGTGATAACCCTATGCAGAATAGGTCGATGGTAAGAAAAATAAGTTACATAAGTCAGAAAATCGGTGGTAATGTGTCGTGTAAATGTCAATTCGATAAATGAGTTTTCCAGTGTACTTCGAATGCTTTTTCGTTGCGTTTTGCGTCTATATTAAAATCCCCCATCATGATGATCGACACATTCGCATCAATATCAAACTCTTCCTCTAAGTAAACCTCATTTATCGATTTTGGTTAAGTATGAAGGGAGAAAAAGTGATTAGAAAAAAAACCTTTTAGAAATAATATTCTGCAACTTTTGATTTATAACTCACGATGACGGTTTTAACTTCTGAAATTTTGCTTTGCCGTGGACCGTTATGGAGGAACGTAATCCTACGTGAAAAAAGAAATGTATGTCTTTCGAAGTTACATGCTTACATGTACTTGAACATATAGACTGTGCCCACAAAACGAAGTGTACATCGAGACAATCGAGTTGTGGACTCAAAATCTTCAATACTGTATATTTAAGAGCCAACAGTTAAGTCAAGAGTTAGCTTAAGAGTAATAAAAAGCTAAAGTAAATTTTTGCGTAACTGAAAAATTGATAACAGACTAGATGTTCTAAACAAGAAACACGCTTCGCTAAAATAGGCGCTGATTCAGTTTAATGTCCTGGTAACAGGAGTTAAGCTTCACTTAAACTTTGGAACATTCTATGTGCTATGAATACAGTTTTAATTGCCATAACCTGAAGTGAATTCTCACGCAGTACGACGCCTCTTCTCGGACCGTTCAGCGGTAACGATCGGGCGATGAACCGGCCAACCGCTACGTTTCGCCGGAATCAAACAATCGCTGAAAACAGCCTCCCGTGGAGGAGGATTGTCCAAACTGTCGGAGCGAGAATCGTCCATTTTTCGGAGTAATTATACGCCAGAATCTTTTAAGGAAGCGCGAATTACAAGGAGATAGATCTGGAGAGTTTTTCTCGAGATGTAAAGGGTGAAGAATTGGAGGGGGGGGGGGATGTCTTAAACTTCCACCTCTATTTCAACGATTATCGTTAAAAACCGATCATCCTATAACTCAGAATAATCACCAGAACACTGGATTAATGAATAATAAAATATTTCCATAAAAGTTAAAAACATTTGGAGCTGAATAAGATAATGACAGAAAAATGTATCATGAAAGTCTTCTGTTTTTTTTTGTTTTTTTTTTGGTAAACTTAGTTGTATGAAAATAATCTCATTTAACAAGTAAGAAATATTCATTTGTTTTCAACCAATGTGGAGGCACTTGTCGAGAAGACATTCGCCTATAATACACCGCAGTTTTGCTAGCCATTTTATTATGGGGGCATCATATAGGTGAAGCAGCATTACCCCCTATGAAGGGACAACACAAACGGGGGTATTTTAGTGGCGAGACGCCGGGTTTCGATCCGAGCACCCTCAGCACCGAAAGCCAGCGCGGTGTACCACAAGGCCTCCATAGGCCCATATTAAATTATATAATATGAGTAATGGCAGCTATTAAACAACTCAAAGCGTAATCTGCGATATGAAAACTAAACATTAAAGAATTTATTCGACATACCTTCTAAATTCTGAAGCTATTGGTTTCAAACTACAGTAGAGTCCCGGTAATCCAAAATGATTGGGACCAGACCCTATTCGGATTAACGAATTTTTCGGATTAAGCGAAATCTTTCTTAAAATAAACTTAAATTACATAATAACGTGTGATTACATAAATATTACATATTATGTGTGATCACGCAGTTTATTTTATAAGGTTTGTGCAAATATAACCAAATCTCGGGATTAAATGGGTGATAAGTGAGCGGAACTCTGCCTAGTACAGTACAGTAGAGTGTAAGTTGTTCTAACAATACGTCACAGTGCTCGACAGTTGGATTTTAGACGATCAGCAGATTTTTCAAATGGTTTTTAAAGAACCTGTCAAAGTCTCAAACGAGAGTGAAGGTGATGCAGACGGTGACAGCGAGCAGAGGGTATCCCATTCAGACGCCGCGGCTGCATTTGATGTAAAGCTACGCTACGTAGCGCAACAATCCGCTGTGATACAAGCGGACACAATTTTTCTGACGCATTAGCGTAATTTGGCTTCAAGGGAGAAGGATTCGTCTCTTAGACGAAAAGGAAAAAAACAGATTTTTTTCAAACCAATGTAGTTCCGTAATAATTTGTTCAGTATATTGTCTAACTTTGAATTTTCTTGCAATTTTCAGAAATATACATTATATTACTTAGTATCATTATGGTTTTATTGTAACATTAGTTCTTTTTGACTTTTGTTTTCGTATTAAGCGGACTTTCGGATTACCGAAGTTCGGATTATCGGGACTCTACTGTACAACAAAAATTTCCGGTATATGTTATGTTCTATGCAATTTTTCATGAGAAGCATAGAATTTAAAGTGAGAAAGACATTTTGAACCATAATGTGACCGACGCAATAAAGCTCGTAGGAAGCTAACATAGTGAATAGTGCATATACAGGGTGTTCCGAAATTCGACCGACAAATTCAGAGGGGTGATAGTACGCATCAAGACGAACAATAATCCCATAGGAATGTATGACCGGAAGCACAAATCTGACGCTTGAGGGCGCTGTTTACTTAATCGGACCATACCTTTTACCAACCCCCCTAGATGGCCGGAAATATCACATTTTTCTGGAGGAGGTAGAAAACTCTAAAGCAAAACATAATCACATAGGAATGTAAGACCGGAAACGCAAACCTGATCAGCTAGAGCAGGCGTCGGCAACCTATGGCACGCTTGCCAGGCTTGGCACGCGGTGGAGTTCTTAATGGCACTCTACACTACTCTACATCGGAAATAAATTCAGCATTTTCATTTACGTACACAAGCAGTAAAAGTATAGTCACACGGACTCCCCTCGTAAATTGAGTGGGTCCGTTCCAAGTGTGTTCTGTTCGGTGTATAGGCATAGGAATGTACCGGGTGTTATAACTAAACTTCACCTATAAACGGCATCCTACAGCGCAAACGGGTGAACGGAATGCAACGAAATTTTGTATATGGGCTATACACGAGATGCGCTCACGGAATTTCGAAAAAAAAAATTTTTGTTCCAAAATGTCCACCAGATGGCGCTTTTATGGAAAATCATTAAATTTAACAAAATGAACGGCCCAAACGGAATACAGAAACAATTTGAATATTTATTGACTGGTTTTTGATCACCTTGTCATCGAACCACATTAAATAAAGTTAAGGAAATAAATAACAGTACGCCTTTACTGTTTGAGAAAAAAAAGCAAAAAACAGTTGAGTTTGCAGAAACAGTGCAAAGTTTCAAGGCGATGGACAGTGTATTCAACAACAGATCGTAACTGATACGATCAGCTGTACAGTTACGATCTACTGTTGAACGCACTGTCCATCCCTTAGAAACTTTGCAGGTGACTGACGGTGGTCACATTGAGCACCTTTCCTTACATCGTCCTGCACACGATTAACAACTGCTCCTCTTGTGACATTTCGTCAAAATCTGTACCTGTTTCTGCAAACTCAACTGTTTTTTTTTTTCAAACAGAAAAGGCGTACTGTTATTTATTTCCTTACCTTTACTTAATGTGGTTCGATGACAAGGTGATCAGAAACTAGTCAATAAATGTTAATATCAATATTGTTTCTGTATTCCGTGTTGGTCGTTTATTGTGTTAATTTTCATGTTTTTCCCAAAAAGGTGCCCTCTGGTGGACATTTTGGAACTAATTTTTTTTTTTCGAAATTCCGTGAGGGCATCTCGTGTATAGCCCTTAAACAAAATTTCGTTGCATTCCGTTCACCCGTTTGCGCTATAGGATGCCGTTTATAGGAGAAGTTTAATTATAACCACCCGGTATCTAATGATCCCGTTTGATCTTTCAATTTCTGAGTGAATGGAAGCTTATAATTTTGAAATGGAACTTATCGAACTAACATCATTAGAGTTATGGAAAGCAAAATTTATCGAATTACGAAAAACTCTGGAAGATGACTCTAAGGAAAAATCGACTGCTATATTAAATTGTTGGATGTCATTGCCGGAAAGGTTTAATTGTTTAAAGAATATTGCAAGTGCTCTGCTTTCCGATTTTGGTTCTACATATCTCTGTGAACAAATTTTTCTTACATGAAACATATTTTGAGTCCACAAAGAAGTTGTTTAACAATTGAACATTCAGAATCTTGTGTGAAATTAAAAGTGACAAATTATACCCCTGATATTGAAATATTAAGTAAAGGGTGCAGGGACAAGGTTCACATTAAAAATTTTTAATTTGTGTTGGAATTTTCTGTTGTTTATTCTTTTAATAAATATGTTTAAAATATAAATTTGTTATCACATTCTTCTCTAGAAATCCACTATATAATTTGATGGACATGTATACACCTATACATATATACCTACTATTACTTTCTGGTAACAAGAATTAAGGCAGCACCCTGAATCATATGGTAGAGTGGCTTGGCACACCACAGCTAAAAGGTTGCCGACCCCTGAGCTAGAGGATAAACAAAGATGCAGAAAAGAAAAGCCAACATATCTGCATCTTTGTTATACGGCATCGGTCATGCATTCCTATGTGATTATTGCTTATCTTGATACTTACTATCACTCCTCTGAATTTGTCGGTCGAATTTTGGAACACTCTGTATAGAACAATCTGCAGTCAGTGTGGAATATGGGCCTGTTCATATAGAATCCGTTCTCGTTAGTGTAAAAATTCTTCATACACCAATCATTGATTCATTTAACCAATCAGCGTCAACGGAATCTTTAACGCTGACGTTGACGGATTCTATGTGAACAGGACCTTTGGGTACACTTAATAATATCGATTTTGATCGGACTACTGACAGCCCCAGTCTAATGAACCACAGTAGTATAGGGTACTATAACTGCATCTCTCGTGCCAGATTAATTGATGCTTCTTCGGATGTATATTGTAGGATAAACAATCCATCTTCTTCAAGAGAGTCTAAATGATTACCAAGCAGATTATGATTGAGCAATCTGCTTTCCAAGACTTCATTTGATAATTTGCCTTCTAACAGTCCTTCTGTATATAGCCACGAATCACACATAGAGAGAAAATCCGTAATAAATGCAGCACAACTGGATGCATTATGGTGAAATATTATATAAATTGCAATTTTTCATCCAGATACCTTAGTTGCATCTCAGAACATATGCAGATCGGTCGTAAGCCTTCAGAAATAATACCCTTAATTGCATTTCCAGAGCAAAAACCATGCATTGTCATGCATCAATGTTCTAAGACTGGTTCCAAGTTATTATTTCTCTTCATACCTCGCATGTCTGCTATTCTGCAGAAAGGCAAATCGTAATTTTCCAGTGAACACTGTGCCATTAAGGTGAAACTTATATGCTCGTAACGCAAGTATAAATTAAACTCGTTAAGTCATAGCACGCTCTAATGGCCAACGTATTAATGGTCTTCAAGAACAAAGACCGACTCATATAGTTCTAACATCTCAGGTCTAACTGTAGATACCTGCTTTAATATATCGTTGCAATAATAGTAGATAAAAGTTCATTACGTACTCAACAAAATAAATGTAATTTGAAATGAATCAGTTTGAAAAGGTGTTAAATTATTAGCAACTCAAAATAAAAAATTAGTGGCTACCATTTTGTGAATTATATACTTTCTTATGTATTTCTCATTAACTTCCTGACCAGGCAGCATGACTGGAACCATAGAATCGTATAAGTTAATATCCTTCACAAATATTTTTTTGGTGTCTTCGGAGATCTAGTTTGGTATCCTGATCATTCAAGCATTTTCCTGATAGTATACAGTGTTGCGGAAATCAGTTTCATCATCGTTTAAAATAAGAAGTAAATTATAAATTGTGAAATACTCAAATACTTTTGTGATATAAGAAAGCCCTAAAGAAAAGTTTATAGAAAACATATGAAATAGGACCGAAGACTAAAATTTACGGCTTTAATAAAAAATTTCTTCTTTCAGTGAGTTAAATGTCTCATACTTCTCTGAGACATTGAAAGAAAGATACATCTTATAAAAGAAGAAATTTATCTTATGATACATATCTTCCATCGTAATGTTACATTTACTTCCATATCAGGTTTTGAATAGTTGTTATTCAATTCTGAAATAGTGACAGAATTAGGGCATGTCTTTCTTTTAGTGTGTTATGTAAGAAAAATTACGAAGCCGGACAAACTGAATATAAAATTTAAATTATTCAGGGTGCTTTTCTTGAAAATTATATTGCTCCTTCTTTATTATTTATGGTTTTATTCATACTTACAAATTCTTATATAATTATTCCTCTACTTTAATTCATGCGCTAAACACTTACGATGGATTTTTAAGTCCTTGAATTTAAATCCTCAATTACAAAATTAGAAAGAAAAACACCTGATATTGTTTTAATAAAAATGTATTTTTAGAATTATGAAAGTATTTCACTCAGTAGTCTCTATGGTATATTATTCAATACTAAAATTATTTTTTAATGTTATAACAAATTGCTTCATAGCAATCTATGTATAGCCATGACTGCTTCAAACTGTCATAAAACTAGCACATATCTAAACTAGCCCATATCGTGGCCCCAGAAGATCCAACACTTTATAAGAACTATCTTCCCAGAGGGATATTTTTCTCTGGGAAGAGAGTTTTACAATCACGCCTTATTCCTGTCATCGTAGTTTTGCTCTACGTACATTTGCGAACAACTGTTCTTTTTTTTGTTGTTGTTGTTGTTTTTGAATGTAGCACATGGAGAATAAAATTTTATGACAAATTTCTGATGAGCATCTTTAAAACTCACTAAAAATTATAACCACTTCTTTCGATCAGACATTGATAGATTAGTCTCACAAAAAACAACGTCAAATATCCCTTTAATTGATCTTGTGTCGCCATCTTATTTTAACATTATAATAAGAAATTTAAAAATGAAAAGAAATTTTGTTACTTATAAACATTAAGTATATTATAATATATTTTATATGCTTCCCAGGCAAACCAAAAGGTTGAACACCCATGCACCATGATAAGAAATTGCTTCGACGGAAAAGTAGAGAACAGTAAGTGTAACCCTAGTATTTTAACATGTTTAAAATAGTTGATACTGGAAATCGGAAAATTTTTACATTTATTCACTTTTAATACATGAAATATCCTAAACCATAATTTTAACGAAGTCAGTAAAAAAGTAAAAAAATAATTTTAAACTTGCATTATACAAAATTGTAAATTTGAAGTTTGTATTTCTGCACTTCTAACTATATCAACAAAAATCCTAGTTTCCTCCAAAATTTTAATAAAGTTTTAATAAATAAATAAATCATCTCGGATTAATACTCTTCTTCGCCTTCCTCTTCAGCCCCTTCTGTCGAGTCCAATCCCACCTCTTCGTAGTCCTTTTCCAAAGCAGCCAAGTCCTCCCTGGCCTCCGAAAACTCGCCTTCTTCCATGCCTTCGCCGACGTACCAGTGCACGAATGCTCGTTTGGCGTACATCAGATCGAACTTGTGGTCCAACCGAGACCACGCCTCGGCAATGGCTGTAGTATTGGCTAGCATGCAAACAGCCCGCTGGACTTTGGCAAGATCTCCACCAGGCACGACCGTTGGAGGCTGATAATTGATGCCGACCTTTATAAGATTAGGCAGTATAAGAAGATGTATTTTGTAGATATATATATATAAAATTATCTATCTGTATGAAAAATAATCTTAAGTTGCTAGATATTATTAATTTTCTTTAATGAGGAAAGGTATGATTTTAGTGAGCCGATTGATGCCTAGGCACGCGCCCTGGAATACACAGCTTGAAATCGATTTAGAGTAATTTTACTTTAATGCGTTGAACACTTTTCATCAATTTATTTTCACAGGCGATTTTTCAAAGGGACATTATGAGGGGAATTTCTCGGCCGAAAATGATATATTCAGTACAAATGATAAAATCATGGACAGGAATTTTAGATAATAGAACCAATACTAAATGACCACCAAGCAACTTAAAATGCAAGTCATTTACAGTCATATAGGATACACAAATAATAAAATATAAGCTAATTGAACCTCAATGACGTCTACTTTCTAGACAGGGAATTTTAATCGACTGAAATGAAACATAAAACAAAAATGATCCATATATGTCTGATATTAAAGTTGAACAAAACATAACGGATGGGGAATAATTAGTTTTCTTTTATAATGTTCTGTGAAGATATAAGGTACTTTCATGGTTGAGAACCTTCATAAATTTTTTAAATGTGAAATGAAATTCAAATGTAAGGAAATTAGGAACTATTAATACCTATTTCATTAAATTATGCGTAGGGTGAACTAAAATACTCTTGATTCCGAATAAAATAAATACAAGAATATTTACTATAAACGTTCTCTGACAGTCATTGATTTGTTGTTCCTGCTGTTGTAAATCAAACTTAGATGTCATAACTCGATTTTTCGATTCGTAACGATTACCCATTTTGGTACTTTCCCATTATACCGACCTGTCGCCAACCTCACGGCGAATTGCGACTCTTGGCGAGGAAAAGCCATTCCCGTATGCTTTCAGAGACCGGAGTTTGATTTCTGAAACATCTACTCGTACTTTCAAAATGCAGACGCAATCATGGCGTTACTAAGAAAACAACTATATTTGAGTGCATGTAAAAAGTGGACAGAAATGTACATGAAAATGAAATTTAAACTTATTTAAGGATTTATAATTTTTTTTAATGAAATTCCTGGGTGTAAGAATTCTCGCTTGAAAGGAATAACAATATTTATTAAACCAAAATGAGAAATGGAGTTTGCGATACTTAAAATGTACTTTTCAAAATATATGTGATGTGAAAAGTCAAAATTATCTTCTTATTTATTTATTTGCTTTAACACTGAAATGTAGTTCGTAGAAATGGTGTGTGAAAAGCGAGTTTTTCTTGTATTCCTTTTATTTCTTTAATTGGCGACTCTTTTGTACTGTTCTTGGTAACAGGTAGGTATAATGAGAAAGTACCTTCTTTTTTAATATCACAAATTTAAGTAGTAGCATAAACAGATTAGGAAAGGGAATCAAAAAAGGCTCCCGTGGTATGTTTTCCAACAGTCTTATGTTCTATTCAACAATATATTTTTCTCACCAAGATATGGGAGTAGATTATTTTTCGAAAGTAAAAACAATGACATGGGAAAAAATATTGCCACATGTGGTGTATTTTTTTTCGACTCATTACACTTACGAAAACTTCATGTTAAATTTCGTACTTTGTAAGAACTCATTGTACTAATTTCCTTACTTTGAATCCTGTTGGACACCAGTCGACAAACTGGATAGTTCTCCTGCTCTTTATAGCAGCAATGGCAGCATTCACATCCTTAGGCACCACGTCACCTCGATACAGTAAACAACAAGCCATGTACTTCCCATGACGAGGATCACACTTGACCATCTGGTTAGCTGGCTCAAAGCAAGCATTAGTAATCTCAGCCACAGTCAGTTGTTCGTGATAAGCTTTCTCAGCGGAAATAACCGGAGCATAGGTAACCAACGGAAAATGGATTCTGTTGAAGAGGAATAAAACATTTGTCGCATTAAAACTTAAAATAGCTCCAAAACTGATTCTTTTAAGCATATCAGGTATTACATTCAACAATAGTGCATTAAAGTAATGAGAAATCTGAATAAAATAAATTAGTGTTGAATCTAGGCATAAATTTATCACGCTTCAGATAACTAAGGAATTAGGATGGATTTCACAATCCATATTTATATAATGCGTCAATAAATTTAGGCAATTTCACCAGAAAGTCTGTTTTGTTTATTGTCAGTTTAAGTACATTTTAAAATTTTATTAAATAAAATATTTTCTTGTTTATTAATTTAATTAAATTAAAATTTATTTGCATACAAAAGTGCAAAGCAGAACAAAGTATTTTTAAGTTCAAGTTTTCTAGTTTGTATTAGGAAATGCTGCAATAGTTCAGCAGGGTGTTGTAAACTTCAAAACTGAAATCAGAAAGATTCGAAAATATTGCCTTTTAAAATGTTTAATTTTTATAAGAGAAGTCGGGTTGTCAACCACTATAGAATTTGAGTTCCCACAATTTTTTAGCTCTCCATATATAGAAATGGATATATACTTTGAAAGCTTGTGATCATTGCAAAATTGAAAAGTTGGTTGTTTTAAGAAATTTTTAACAATCTTATAATTCTTATAAGAATATTAATTTTATAAAATCAATATTACAAGAGTTAAGATTTGGTTAATTATAACAATAAAGGTACAGTGGACGCTCGTTAATTCGAACTCGGTTAATTCGAACTTTCGGTTAATTCGAACTAATCCAAAGGCCCCAAAAAACTTGTATTGGAGTTAATGTTAAAAATATCTCATTAATTCGAACTAAATTTTTATCACTTCGGTTAATTCGAACTAAGAATTTGACAAAAAAAATTCTTTTTCCTCGTTTAATGGAGAAAATACACACTGTATTTATTATTTTGTGTGTCAAAATTTCTTTGCTGACGAAGGCTGATGAATTGGCAATTTGAATGGGTATTGAAGATTTTAAATGCAGTGATGGATGGCTTTCTCGATTTAAGTCAAGGCACAATATTTCTTATCTCTGTATGTGGCCAAAGCTCTGATGTAATCGAAGACGTATGCACTAATTTCGGTAGGAAACTGCCAGGGCTTTTCTCTACTTACCTGCCGAAAGATATTTCTAATGCGGCCATAATGGACAAAGCCATAATGGACTTTATTAAAACTCTGAAAGCATTTATTCAGATGGAACCTTCCTCTGAAAATGAATTGAAATGTTTATTTCAAATCGAGAAGCTGGCTGAAAAATGTAGGCATCATAAATAGAACCAAACATCCATTTTACAGTTTTTCCCCAAAGTGTAATTCATATTTTTAATAAAAGTTTACTTTATACTGCATATCTTCTGCTTCATTTTATGATTAATGTAAGTCTGTATTGCTTTTTAATATGTTTAGATAACATAGTAAAATATATTTTCTGAGGTTATACATACTAGGAGACTTTCTTCTTCAGTGATACACATTTAAAGTTATATATTTTCTCTTAACATCGGATAATTCGAACTTTTTTCTGAGAACCTTCGAGTTCGAATTAACGAGCGTCCACTGTACTAGGATATACAATGAAAAAAATTCTAAACTGAAATACGAGAATTTCTGGTTGCTAGATAGAGGCTTCTTTTGAAGAATGTGCGTTGCTTATTGATTTTATGTAGATAACTTGTAATAAAAGTATTGCTTAATGAGACAAATTTTATACTTACCTGGGATAGGGCACAAGGTTGGTTTGAAATTCTGTGAGATCCACGTTAAGTGCGCCATCGAAGCGAAGCGAAGCAGTGATAGAAGAAACTATTTGACCAATGATTCTGTTTAAATTTGTGTATGTTGGTCTCTCAATATCAAGATTCCTGCGACTAATATCATATATTGCTTCATTATCCACCATAAAGGCACAGTCTGAATGCTCTAGAGTTGTGTGGGTAGTCAATATAGAATTATATGGCTCCACCACGGCAGTTGAAACCTTGAAAAGAGAAAAAGGCCACGTGTGTCCACCCAGAACCCATTAGACTTGTGCAAATTTTCACAAGGAACTAAATTTCCATTAGCGTAGTTCTTAATCAAAACCGTCTTGATAACACTTTTCACGTGGAATTTAAAGATTTATAAAATAACGATGGTGCCATTTGTCCTAAGAATTTGTCTTAAGGCAGAGCATCAGTGGACATCGCAGATTCTCAACCTCTATGTTAAGATAAAAGAAATTTTCTTCTAGGTATATTTTAATCTCAGATTAGGAAATGCAGATTTTTAGATACTGTTATTTTGTATATATAAAGGAAAACGGACCAAAATAAATAAATAAATAAATAAAAAATCACACATTCTTTAAAATTTAAAATTTTTTATAGTAAATTTTGTTACTTGGTGTTAAATTATTAATGTCTATCACTATAAAACTTCCTTTTGAAGAAATTAAAATAATTTTTTTAGAAACGCATGCATTGTATTGAAAGATCTATTTTCAAGTGCAGAATATAAAAATATGCATCGGCTAATCTATAATTAGAAAAATACCCAGAGGTAAATTCTCCACACCTTAACATGGGTTTAGATGATCTGTGAGGTAAGCTGATGCTCGCCAAATAAGATTCAACTGAATTACGAAATTTAAATTTCTAGATCCTCCGTGTTTTTGACATTTCAATCAGGAAATTATGAAAGTTAATTAATAAAGGTCAGAATACCAACTCTTAACACTCAAACGGTACAGTGGGGATCGGATCCGACCCATTGGTGTGTCTTCCCCCTCCCGTACTCTCCTCTCTCATAGCAAAAGATCGAGTTGACAAGGAACCCTACAAGATAGACCTACTAGACCCCCTTACTACAAATAGGAATAAGTAAATACGAGTGTCTTTGTTGAAAACCATTATTCATGATCACTAGTCAGTTTTAAATTTTTTTAATTTTATATTTTATTTTTTATTTTGATTTTGAAGGCCAAAATTGTCAGTATACAAGGTGCGCCCATAAAGTAACCGGACAATTTTTTATAATCAAGAAAAATATCACTCACCTTCAAATAAATTTATCTCCTTCAAAATAATCGCCAAAGGAGTCTATACAATTTTTCCAACGTTTCTTCAAGTCATCGAAACACTGTTTATAGGCGTTGGAACTGACAGTTCGCAAAATACGCGTAACATTTGATTTAATATCCGAGAAGTTTTCAAATCTCTGTCCTTTCTTAAGCTTCGGAAAAAGGAAAAAAATCAGCTGGCGATAAGTCGGAAGAATATGGTGGGTGATTTATCACTGTAATTGAATGCTTAGCAAGATATTGTTGTACAGAAATTGCTGTACGAGGCCTAGTATTATCGTGTAAAAGAAACCATTGCCCAGAATCAAACAGTTCCTTCCTAACTCGCCTTATCCTGTTTCTTAATCGAAAAAGCACCTCCTTGTAAAAATAGATTGATTGTTTGATTTTCAGTAACAAATTCGTGGTGCATAAGTCCTTAGTAATCAAAAAATGCAAAATCCTTGAAAGGACAGAGATTTGAAAACGTCTCGGATATTAAATCAAATGTTACGCGTATTTTGCGAACGGTTAGTTCCAACGCCTATAAAAGTGTTTCGATGACTTGAAGAAACGTTAGAAAAATTGTATATACTCCTTTGGCGATTATCTTGAAGGAGATAAATTTATTTGAAAGTGAGTAATATTTTTCTTATTTATAAAAAATTGTCCGGTTACTTTATGGGCGCACCTTGTATATTATTTTTACCATGCTTTTATTAACTCGATTTCTTGTTTGTTTGTGTGTGTGTGTTTGTCCGGTACAAATATTGCAATAGATTTTTAACTAACTTCCCGACTAGCTAGACATTTGACACTTTTAGAATAGCTCAGAACACGATGACAATGCATTATTTTAAAACTTTTAGCCATCTTTAAGCAGAATTTAATACTTTTTCAGTTAGTTTTGTTTTGTAGACTGGTGCAGCCATCTGTCGGCCGGAACGGGAACGAAAAGTTAAACGCAAGTTAACTTCCAATTAACTTCATTTTCTTTCAAGTTGATGGGATAATTCATCAAAAAAATTTAAAAAAAGTATTTATTGATACATAGAATTGTCAAGCTTATATGATTCAACAGAAAATTTAAAAACATGGTATATAAAAAGTTCTTTTTATCTTGTAATTATTTACATTTTTGTGCTCGGAAAGTGGGTTTCACTAACTTCTAAAACTAGGTAGACTGAATTACATATTAGACCTAATATATACAACATTCTATGTAAATGCCAAAGAGATTTTCTTTGTTTAACAAAATTACAATTCGTTGGTCATTTTTTCTACAAAAAGGATTTTATTTTAAGTAAAATATTATCAGTAAATGTTATTATACAACAAAAATGCTTATTGTGTACTTATTTCTAACAAAAACCGCATCAAAAAAGAGATCGTGTTGGATCCAATCCAACCGTACCATCAATTTCGTCTCAAATCACTGTACAGTTTGAGGGTTAAAGGTCATTTAAACGAAATTTAAAGGAGGAGTGATACATCATAATACAGACAGTTAAAGTGTAAATATTATCACTAACTTTAGAGTAAAAATATTCGACTGGACATACCTGAGGGGCAGGATAGATTGCGAATTCGAGTTTGGACTTTTTGCCATAGTCAACGGATAACCTTTCCATGAGCAGGGAAGCAAATCCCGATCCTGTCCCTCCTCCAAAGCTGTGAAAAATCAGAAATCCTTGGAGACCTGTGCACTGGTCAGCTAGCTTACGGCTCCGATCTAAAACCAAATCTATGAGCTCCTTTCCAATAGTGTAGTGTCCCCTCGCGTAGTTGTTAGCTGCATCTTCCTTGCCGGTAATCAGTTGCTCAGGATGAAAAAGTTGGCGATAGGTTCCTGCGAACATAAAAAAAATTAATATTATCATTACTTTTACGGTTAAAACTCTTTTAGGATACAACTGGATCAATCGTAGTTTTCTGTATTGATATGAAATAAAGGTATTGTCTCGTAAACTCCAGTTGAACAAAGACATTACTTAAAGGAACATTTTTTAACAAATAAGTACAATTTTTATCAGATGTCTAAGAATTTAATGTACTAACTACTTTTTAATACCATAAGAAAAAATTAATACCATAAGAAATTTAATACCATAAGAAAATTATATTTTATTAAAACTTTATAGTCCCAAAACAGTTCTTATTCTCTTATATCTGTCTCATTCAGAATGACAGCAAAAAGGGCAGCAACATACTATTATAATTTTTTTTCTGTTAGATTGAAAAAAAATGTTATCAGGATTTGCAGGACCGGAACGAACCCGGGTTTCTAGTCCTCGAGAACGATCTTTTCTTAAACGAACGATCCCAGCGATATGACGAAGTGTTTATTATCTTCAGTGACCTCTCTCACAAAGCTCTTTTTTATAGAATTTGTATATTGGTGAACATCCATTATCTGAACGAAAAAAAACCTGTTTTTGAGTTCAGAAGATTTTCTTCTAAATTTTCCCTAGTTTTCGGGGTTCTCAGACTATTTAACTCAAAGGATATTTCTCGTTTCAGAAAAAAAAAGTCATCAGACTTATAACTATCTCGAATACATTGACAGTTTTACCTGGAGGATACTATGATGCCATTAAGCTTATAAAATTTTAACAAATAAATTAAAATAAATGTTAATCTAATCACAACTGTCTCGACCAACTTCCCGTTATTTAAACTCTTTTTCCAAACGTCAAAATTTAAACATCTTTCATCTTTTGAATTTTATTATTTCGTGACGTACAGAGCAGCGCAGAAAGACAGAATAGGATCTTTGAAATAGATTGCCTTGTTATTACGAAATTGCAACAGATACCGAAGGCTCTTTAAAAGCTGAAAAATATGCTCTTGACAGATAGAAATTGAAAAAGAAAAAAGAGGATAACCAAGGAAACTCTCAAACAGGTTTGACGGAATAGTATCAGAGTCATAAAAGGCAAAAAGCGATATTTTACGCAGAATAGAAATTGTTTGATTATGTCCTCCTGTAACGGAACTATGTGGCCCATGTGATTCTTTAAATAATATCAAGAAATAAAAATAATGACCTCGTCTGATAATTTTTGAACAGTAATGCATATAAATATAGTGTGATGTTACTTGTGTCATACTGATGCTTGTGATCGATTGTTATGGGAGATATGTCGAGATCGACTGTTTCAAAACTTTATAAAACTGGATAATTTGAAGAGCTGTTGTCAGGAAATCAGTACTTCAAAAGCTAAAATTGATAAAGGGTTTAGAATTTTCTAAAGAGTGAAGAGGGAGGATTATCGAACACAGTGGATGAAAGTATTTTGGATGGATGAATCCAAATTTTTTTTTTCTTTTTACTGATTACTAGAACCTTAAAATGAAATTTTAGGCTTATACCAGAGTACCCTCCCACTGAAATTGTAATGAGGGAAAATTATTAATTCAATAGTGAAAAAAATTCTTTAAAGCAATTCTGATTTAACTTAACCTGTTCTGACTTCGTCAACGACTGTGGGCTCCAAATCAATGTAAATGGCTCGAGGGACATGCTTGCCCGCTCCAGTTTCGCTGAAGAAAGTGTTGTAGGAGTCATCTCCACCTCCAACTGTTTTATCACTTGGCATCTGCCCGTCTGGCTGGATACCATGTTCCAGGCAATAAAGTTCCCAGCAAGCATTGCCCACTTGCACTCCAGCTTGTCCGACGTGAATACTAATGCACTCGCGCATTTTGATCTATTTGCTCTCTTCAATGAAATTCTGTTTTAATAAATAAATTTCATTAAGTTACCGGGGAAGAATGGAACGTTCTTGTTAAAGCTGCAACAGTTCAAACTTGTCAACTTAAAAAGATACAAATAAAATTTAGTATTTATGTAAAGAAAGATATTTGTGCGAATTCTCATGATTGTAAACGACTTTATATAGGCTCTTCTAGAGATTAACCCCTTAAATTGAGAGAAAAAAGGGCAAGTAGTTCTTAAGGAATGATTTACGATATGTGCACAATATGTGCTAGTTTTATGGCAGTTTGAAGCAATCATGCCTATACATAGATTGCTATGAAGCAGTTACTTTTAGGATTCTCGCTGATTCAAAAGGAGAATCTTAGGAGTTTTTTAACTTTTCAGATAATAGCATAGAAATTAGAAAGTTTCTTATCTTTCTCCGAGGGAAACCATCAGAGGGATTCTTCGCTGAAACGCGCCTAATTGGCAATTTTCAAATAGGGGCTGTAAGGACTTCGCCTAAAACGAAGACTGACAGCCTTTAATATTTACAAAATGCTTTATTGGCATTCTAGATTAAATATAGGCTTTATACAATAATTACAAAAAAATAAGCATTATCTAAGGCTATTTCGCGGGTTCAGGATATCATGATGGAAAACGGCAGGCTCTCGATCTCTGGCACGGGTCCGACGACGAGGGTTGTCCACACCTGCAAGGAAAAAGTCAACTGCCCCCATTTACATCAAGGTGGCGAATATATATCCTCGCCCATCTCTGTGGGTGGTTGAAAGCGTGCTCCCTTTGAACCCTTTCATAAACCGTCTTCAGACCATTCCGCGTCTTCCGCTAAATGGCTAGGTGATTATCCTCTGGACAGGCTTTGTCTGCAAGCAGGGGGGATTTCTTACAGATGACGGCCTCCTAATTGTCCGACGGGCGACGCGGCGTCTGCCACAATTTGGTGACAAAGCGACTGTCACCGATGAATACGGTAGATTGATAATGGACGTCTTGCCGTTAGGCTCTCTCAGGAATCCCGAGTGTGAAAGGAACGTAAAGTCATTACAGGGCCATGCGGTGGTTTAAACCTAATTTTTGCCTTAATGATCAATATGGTGGAGTAAAACTTAGAAAATTAGGAGATACTCTATCAGTCAAAAACTCTGCAGTCAAAAAAAATTTCTTACCAAGCAATGGAAACGGGAAAAATGTATAAGCCCAATAATTCAGCTTGAATTCTGTTAATTACAACACGGAATGAAGAAAACGGCACTTTTCCATTATACCGACCCATCGCCAATGTCACGCGAGAGATCGCCAATTAAAGGTATGAAATGAATACAAGATAATACACACATTTTTACCACATCACTTATTGTTTGATAGCTAATTTATAAATATCGATAACAACGTTTCTATTTTCGGTGGCATAAATTTCGAAATTCCTTGGAAAGGATCTTCATTCATATTGTGCCTCCACACGAACTCTGCGAGGTACGAATCTAAATGTGATCTGTTGGTTTCCCGTTGTTTGTTTCTCCACTTACATCAACCCCACAGCCTTTCGATGTTTTGGATATGGACGCTATTAGTTTGGTGATCTACAAATTTGTATTTACGATTAACGATCAAATTTATGTACCCCGCGTCACTGACATATTTTTTAACGTAGGATTACGGTCCTCAATAATGGTCCTAAGGAGAGAAAAAATTGTCCGGCGTCGCGAGTTATAATTTTGGCAGCGCGCCAAACCCAGTAGCAGTAAACAGTTAAACAGAAAAGTACCAAAATGCGTCAAAAAAAACGACAAGTAACGATAAGTAATCCTACGATAATAACCCACGGTAGTTTCGTTAGAAGAGACTACCTGAAATATTTTATTCTGTACCCTTTCCAGCAATCTGCGTAGATAATACACTGCTGGCCACCCAAATTGCAACACCAAGAAAGACAAGAGATATCACAACAAAATTTATTTTGTAGATAACATGTTGACCAAGTATCAAATGATTAAATTTATAGACTTCTGTGAAGTGTGGTTCCTGCCAAAATCAGTAGCCAGAGTAGCCGCCATTGTTGGAGATCACCGCTGCCACACGCCTCGGCATTGATTCAAAGAGACTTTGGATGTGTTCTTGGGGTACAGCAGACCAAGCAGCTTCCACACGTTGCCAAAGTTGATCTGCTGTGGCAGCTGGGGATGGAATCTGGGTCAATCGTAGAGCAACCATGGACCACATGGTTTCTATCGGCAAAAGATCGGGAGAGCGAGGCGGTCAGGAAAGCAATTCAATCTGGCGATTGACGAAGAACCGTTAGACAATGCGTGCCACGTGTGGTCGCGCATTATCCTGTTGAAATATGGCTGTGGGCAAGCCCTGAAGGTAAGGAAGGACAACTGGCTCCAACACCTCGGAGATGTAGCGCTGGCTGTTTAAAGTACCGGCAATGCGTACTAGAGGTGTGCGAGAGTGATATCCAATACCGCCCCATACCATAATACCCGATGCAGGACCAGTGTGGCGGTGCATAACGCAGCTGTTCAGCATCCTCTCTTCACGGTGTCTCCAGACTCGAATGCGACCATCGTGGTGTTGCAGACAGAAGCGTGACTCGTCAGTAAAGACAATTTCATTCCATTCTGCCGTCCACATCCTTCTGTCATAGCACCATTGGCGGCGGAGACGTCTGTGGTTCTGCGTCAAGGGTAGACAAAGCAATGGACGTCTTGCGGACAGACCACTCTGCTGTAAACGGCGTCGAATGGTACGCACAGACACTGGATGATTCGTTACAGACTGCATGTGCTGTGCTATGGTTCGTGATGTGACTGAGCGATCCGTCACTGCCATGCGCACAGTTTGCCTGTCATCACGTGAAGTGGTGCGCTGAGGTGGCTGCGATCGAACACGCCGGTCCGTCGTACCCTCCTGCATCCAACGATCACATATCCGCATTACAGTTGTTTGGTTTCGCCCAATACGACTACCGATTTCCCTGAAAGGTAATCCACAATCTCGGTAGGCCACTATCCTTCCTCTGTCGAACTCGGATACTTGATCAAAAGATGATCGCTGTTTTCGACGAGGCATAATTGATCGTTTTTTTGAAAAAACAACAATAAAAACACAATTGCCGAACTTGAAATCGTCGAAATCTCCAAGCCTTAAATAGCGCTTTGAAGTGGCGCCACAGGCGCGCGTGATGTGCGTCTGCGCTGAAATTCTAATCATTTGCATATCTCACCTCCGCTAATGCATGTTGTAAATTTCATGTTATTTGCATGTTTCCTTCAGGGTGTTGCATTTACAGTGGCCAGCAGTGTAGTACAAGGAATAAATGTAAAAATCTAAACAGACTTATTTAGATTTAACAACGTATTCACTTTAGATATATTCGTTTTCACCACAACATATTCACATTAGACAGCGCCATTTTATAAAGTAGATGTTCCAGAGATCAATCCCGGATCTCGCAAAGAGTCTTCTACGTTGGCGACAGGTCAGTGGAATGGGAAATTAACTGGCTTTTCCGCACCAAGAGGTTGGCGGTGGGGTTGGTATAATTGGAAAGTAACAACAACAAAGAAACACTTCATAAATTGCTTTAATACGAATAAACATCTCCTGCTCTAAATCTTTTTGGTCATGGGCCCATAACGTTAAAGATACCCAAACAGCAAACAACCAGAACCCGTATCAAATAGGTAGAAACTAATTATCAGGTCCAAGTTGGACGTGATTTGGCTACGGCCTAAAAAGATCACTTCGCATGATACAATACTGTCGTGGACAAGTTTGGGAACTAGTATTATATACCCCCCCCCCCCCCAATGACGATTTTGGCGATTTTTTTTTGTCGCCAAACAGAACGCGTGTCTTTGAAACGGGAAATTCCGAAAAGTCCAAAAAATACGCATTTTTTATACTGTACAACCACAGAAAAGCACAAAAAACACATAAATACAAAAAATAAAAGCTGAAAAATAATAAGAAATTTGTTAAGTGGGGGGGGACTGCCGACCCCCCAACCCCCGTGACAAAAAGTCAGTATAGTGCAACTAATAATAATTCATTTAAATAAACATAAAATACATCTTGGTTAAATATATATTTCTTGATTAAACATAAATTAAAGCACAAATACAATTAAAAAATACATGTTGTTAATAGAATTAAAAAAAAAAAAGTATCATACCGAAATTTTGTACTCCTCCTAGTTAATTTTCGAAACGATTTCAATAAATTTACTAAAACAATCTACATTTGCGACTAAACATGATTTCCGAAACATGTACATCGCTAGGTAGAATTTAAAATCTGCCTTACAAATGTAACCATGAACCATGCCGAATAGATTTCTCAGTGTTACATTGCCCCCCCCCCCCTACAATAAATTTCCAACAAACAAATGTAAAACCATCAGAATAAGAACTTTTAACTTTAATCCTCATCTCTGACCCACATTTTTTGCAATTCGCGCTCTTTAACAACCCAACCTCCGGCAAAAAATTAAAAAGCAACTGTTATTTAATATTTTGACGGAGCATTACACCAAAGCATTACACCAAAGTAAAAACCGGCAACACAACAACCAAAACAAAGGGCGCCAGATTTGGCGAGAAATCTCTTGGGGGGGGGGGGAGATATCATACTTGTACCCAAGTTTGTAAACGAAACATTATTTTGGTGGCAACTGTGCAGTCACAGTAGAATATTACATCCTCAAAAGATCAACTGTGGTTTTGAGGTGCCATCTATGACTTCAGATGGCCATTGCCTTTTCAAAATTTAGTTTCTGCTCACTGTAGAAATAAATAATGTAGGGTAGAGTTCTCTGGATGCTAAAGGTGGCCAAAACTTGGCAGTTACCGCTGGCGAGCATCCTATTCGCCTATTGGCTGTAAAGGATAATTATATTTGGCACTGTGTTCAAGCTTAGCAACAGTGATCCCAATTTAAAGTTAAGATTTTTCGCCGGTTCTTTACCTGAAAATATCAAAAAAGCAGCCTGTATTTACATAATTTTAGGAAAATTAATGGTGCTGTGAACTTTGCGCTAATTAATTGTTCACCCCGAATCGCAAGCATAGAGATTACAAATGATTAATGTAAAGAAGTCGGTACCCTTGGCGTGGTTTGGCGAAGATTTCAAAATTTGCCAAAATCCCACTGAAATTAGGCTCTTGAAAAAATTTAGCAAATTTTCAGTTAGGTTCTTCAATTAGGAATTATTACAATTTTTCAATTGTGATTCTTCATTTAGGCTCTTGTAAAGAAGTGGGTACCCCTTTTAACGTGGGCGATAAATACGCCAAACTTATTGTTATCTTATATGTTCTGCAGTCAATCTTGTAAATGGATAACAGGTTTTTATATAACGGATTTTCTTCAGTGACATTGATGCCAAGAGTTTATTATTACCGGCCGAAAATTAACCTTCGACTGATGAGTTTTTTTTATTAGGACTTGTTTTCATTTTATTGTTTTCGTTACAATATCCCGTTTTTTCGAGAAATTGCCAAATATGGTTCAAAAGTCACATTTTCGGGTGTTTTTTGTTTGTTTGTTTATTAACTGCAACTCTCTCAATCAATGTGGGTGAAAGAATATATTTTGGGTCAGGTGAAGAATCTCCCACTTAATTGGCGCGTTTTTGGCGCTTTTTACGAGGTTCATAAGCGCGCCAATTGTGGTATCCAAGCCGTTTTTTGTGCAAAATATTTGGCTTGCTTTGTGGGTTTGCCAGAAAGAGCAGTGTTAATTTACACTATTTTGTTCTTCGATTTTTAATATCACATTGGCGCCATATCGCTACAGGTTGGCGGCCGTATCATGTTCTTCATACTAACAGTTTTTTCCAATAGTTTTTCACATTAAGATAAGTGAAAGTATTTTTGGAACAGATATGTCAGACGCACCTCCCTTGGAGACAAGTTGGCATCAAAAGTTATTGTCGCCAACTTGTCGCCAAAGGGATTTCCGAAGACACGTTAGGCTTAAAGTGCGAAATGTAAACAAAATATGGAACAGATGTAGTAAACGTAATAAATTGGAAAACAAAATTGCTGCTGGCTTTAATAAACTCGTAAGCGCACACGGGATCTTAAAAACACATAAATACAAAAAATAAAAGCTTAAAAATAATTAGAAATTTGTTAGGTGGGCCCCCCCCCGTTAAAAAAAGTCATTATAATGCAACTAATAATAACTCATTTAAATAAACATAAAATACACCTTGGTTAAATTAACCACAACTTAAACAACCCTTTAAATCAACCACAACGTTTTCAAACACTCAAACGTAGAAACGCATAACACAACCAACATGTAAGTCCATCAAACCACATCTAAATTAACCGTTTAAATTAACTGTTAATTTCAAATAAACCGCAAAACACCTCGTTTAGCCTCCCACTTTATATCCCTAACAACCCCCAAAAGTACGCCTATCTCTCAAAAATCTACATATAATACTATCCAAAATACATCATTAATATTTCGCAACAACATGGCCGCCATATTATATCACGTAAACACGACTAGCCATTCAAACTGGGTTGCCACAAAAAAAACAAAATCTCGCCAAAATCGCATGGTTAACACGCCAAACACAAAATCGCCAAACTTGGCAGGGAGGTGCGTATAACACATGTGTACCGTATTTTTATTTTTCAGTGTTTTGTAACGATTTTCAGTTTTAAAAATTACTATGTTTTCAAAACGATTTTCAGTTTTAAAAATTACTATGTTTTTGCAACGATTTTCAGTTTTTAAAAATTTTTTCACATGCTCTTTTGCATTTATTTTAGTTTTGCCATCTTAAATGTCGCGCTCTTGCTTAGTATCTTCGGGAGAGGTTGCAACTCCAGGAGACAAGACGGAAGACCATGCAAAGTTGACGATTTTGAAAATCATGCCAAGCAGTGGGCGATTCATCACTTTCCCTATATTTTGTTCAAAATTTATAAATAAATAGGTAATTTTTTATTAAATAAATATTTAGTTAGGAGGCCAAAAATCTTTAATTCCAATAAAGGTAGGACTGCAGTTTAGGGTGACCCTTGTTTTTTTTGGCGCCAATAGTGCCAATGTGCCATTTAAGTTGGCGGTGATAAACATCCATCGTGATATATGCGTCACGAAATAATCACATGACAAACACGTCAGAAATTTGCATTAGTAACAACAGTTGCTCGGTCGGCGACTTTTTATTCTCGCAAATGGCGAGGCTTAGTGCAAACGCCAAATGAAACCGGTAAACAGAATAAATAGTACCAGAATATACAGTCAGGCAATTTCAGGCAATTTTAGGCAGTTTAAATAGCATAAATATTTCAGGATAAATCCTTAATAGCAGTCTTTCCTCATAATTGAAACTAAAGAACAGTATGTTGCAATGCAAACTATAAAACGAAAACAATCACTTATTTAAAAAAAAAATCAGTTGAGGGTTAATTATAGGTCAACAGTAGTAAACACTTGGCATCTCTGTCACTGAAGAAAAATCTGTTTAATATTTAGATCAGGTGAAGAATCGCACACTTATTTGGCGCGTTTTTTTTTTCGGCGCTTTTTACGAGATCATAACAGAGCCAATTTTAATATCCAAGCCGATTTCGAATAGTTTTTACAATTAAGGTAAGTGAAACAATTTACAATATTTTTTTCCAATAGTTTTTTACCTTAAGGTAAGTTAAAGTATTTTAATTTTTCAATATTTTGTAACGATTTTAAGTTTTAAAAATTACTATGTTTTTGCAACGATTTTCAGTTTTTAAAATTTTTTTTCACCTGCCTTTTTTGTATTTAGGTTAGTTTTTCGCCATCTTAAAATTCGAGTCTTGGAGAGGTTACAACTCCAGGAGACATGACGCGAGAGCGCGCCAAGTTGACGATTTTGAAAATCACGCCAAGCAGTGGGCGATTCCTCACTTTCCCCTAATATTTAACTGTTATATGCTCTGCATTCAATCTGTATTCAGTCGTATAAATTGATAAGATAGCAAAAACTTCCCCGCATTTATCGACCACGTTAAAAGGGGTACCCACTTCTTTACAAGAACACTTTTCTTTAATGATTTCAACATTTTCCTGCATATGAACTTCTCTGTAATAACCGTCCTCTTTTAGTATGATTTTGACGAATTTTGAAATTTTCGCCTATCCACGCTAAGGAGTACACATTTTAATCTATTCTGTATATACACGTAATTTCGTTGTCTGCTATGTTGTCGTTACCGTCGTCTGTTAGTGTGATTTTGGCAACTTCGAATTTTGAAAATTTCGTCAAACTACACCAAGGGGTACCCGATGCTTTACAATTGCCGAAGATAATATTGGAGTAATATAAAAACGGTACTTACGTATTAACGCCACAGCAGCTACAGATTTGGCGGTTTTTAAGTGCCGCTAATCTACACCTAAAATTTTTGCGACAAATCATAAAATAAAACACTTTATTTAAAATCAAAACACTTATATATATATATATATATATATATATATTTTACCTATATATATATATATATATATATATATATATATATATATATATATATATATATATGCGTTAATACGTAAGTACTATAAAAACTAACAGCTTTTTTCTCAATTCTTAGTAAAAAAAACTTAAATCCTGCAATAAAAATTTAAAAATTTGTAGATTTTGAGTATTTATCATGAAATAAGTTCAAAGTACCGGGTTTAATCTACTGTAACATCAAGCCAAAATGAAGAAAATATAAACATCTGCTTATTTTTCCAGCTTTGGATCTATTTATCGAATTTTAGAACTAGTCTAGTTGATTATTTTCTGAAAAGAAAGGTACTTAATGGATCTAAAAGTAACTAAACAAAAAAAACTTATACAAATGTTAGAAAACGTATAAACTTACATCAACACAAATAAGTATAAAAAATTTCTGACTGGCAACTTAAATTGTCTATATTTTAAACCGAATTTCAGTTGAGACAGAACTATATTTATGAAAGCACCATAATTTAATACAAAAGAATAGAAAATGTTTAAAATGTTTTATCCTCTCCCACCTCGCTATCTCGCGATTTAATTGTTTTCTTGTTGCTGTCAGATTCTGATTTCCGAAAATTATAAAACATGGATTTAATGGAAAAGTAACATTGAGACATATATACCGCTTACGGGATTAAAATTGTTGAAACGTTTAGCTGCAAATTTAGACTTCAGAATTATGATCAGAAAGATCTATATGTACTCCGTGCATGTGTTAAGGCAGACTGGGAACCTAAGGGCCTGTTCACATAGGAGTCCGTTGCGGAGCGTTAAAGTATTGAAATGTATTTAACCAATGACAAACCTCCAAACGATTAGAAATGAAATTTTTAACGCCTATGATTGGTTTATTTTCGTCTCAACGTCATCTTTCCCTTAACGCTACGCAACTGACTCCTATGTGAACAGACCCTTAGTCTCGGGGCATAGTGCAAAAATGACGTCATCATGACTTAAATTTGTAAAATCTACCAATGAGCGTAAAATCTACCAATTATTGTTAATTAAGGATATAATGTCCCTATGGCGTCATTTTAGCGTGGCTAAATTTTCATATTCCCCGAGACTGTGGTCTTGTGAAATTCTTTTTAAATGGTGCCTCACTGAACTCGAAAAATGTAACCTTATTGCTAAAACTCTTTCTCAGTATTTTGCTCTCGACCCCCTCAAAATTCCAGTACTGAAAACATTGTGAAGACTAATTTGGATCTCTTTATACGCCTCACTATAGCCCCACCCCTTACATTGTTCCTGTTGACGTTAAAGATATTATTAAAAATCTCCCCAGAAGGAAGTTCAGAAGAAGATGATGGTACCACTCATACTATGCTTAAGCATCTCCCTCCTTATTATATCTACAAAATTACCGTTCTCATAATTTCTATTTTTAAATTTATGTATTTCCCTTCTAAATGGAAAAATTCCATTATTGTTCCAGTTCGCAAACCCGGTTAACCCCCTTCCTCGCCCGATAGTTATCGTCCTATAAGTTTATTAAACACTATTAGCAAAATTATTGAAAAATTTCTTGCCC
Source organism: Dolomedes plantarius (assembly GCA_907164885.2). Classification (NCBI taxonomy): domain Eukaryota; kingdom Metazoa; phylum Arthropoda; class Arachnida; order Araneae; family Dolomedidae; genus Dolomedes; species Dolomedes plantarius. The sequence goes on along the minus strand of OU015491.1, from coordinate 206,223,873 downwards.
TCGAAATCAACAAACATCTGGAAGCCAATAACACACATTATTCCCTATCAATTCGGTTTTCGAAAATCTCTTTCTGCTCCACATCAGGCCTACCGTATCACTGAGATCCTAACCCAAGCTAAAATTAATAAAATGTCCTCCGCTGCCCTTTTTCTGGAGGTGGCACGCGCTTTCTACCAAATATGGATTGATGGTCTCATCCATAAGCTTATCAACTACAACTTCCCCCCCCCAGCTTATTAAAATTATCTCCTCCTACTTAAGTAATCGTATCTTTCAAGTAAAAATCAGTAATACTTTATCCGACCCCTATCCCATTTTTACTGGGGCTCCTCAATGTTCTCTTATTGGTCCAAACTTGTTTAATATCTACATTAATGACATTCCGCAGTACATAAAGACCGAAATTGCTATTTTTGCAGACGACACAGCTATTTTTGCCTCTTATCATAATCATAAATATGCAGTCAAAGCTATTAATGACCACGTTGCCCTTATTAATTCCTGGCTCGTTAAATGGAAAATAAAAATTAACTCGGATAAGTGCATTGCCACTATGTTCACTCATAAATTCGATAAAACCTATGCTAACTGCAATATTAAAATTGGATCCACCATTATCCTTGGTCAAACACTGTTAAATGCCTAGGGTTAACCCTTGATAAAAAAACTCACTTGGAAACAATATATCATTAATAATCGTAATAAATTTCGTAATGCTAAAAGACAACTTTACCCCTTAATTGCCCGAAATAGTAAATTGAATCTTAGTAACAAAATGCTCATTTATAAATCTTTCTTAAGACCCTTACTTGCGTATGCTGGACCAGTTTGGTTGTATGCAGAGGATTCCAACATTAAAATTCTGGGTGTTGCTCAAAGCATGACTATTCGGCAAATCACTAACTCCCCATGGTATTTTTGCAATGTTGACATTTATAGGGAGATAAATCTCCCACTATTAAAAATTATCTTCAAAATCTTGCTATTAACTTCCATAAAGATTTACCAAATGATCTTATTAAAAATCTTGCCGATTACGATCCTGCTGACCCAGCTAACAAGAAACGGCCCTGTGCCATTCTTGCTCGTAACTTTTAATTGTTTGTCCTGTTCTTTATTCACTGTCTCTTTTCTCCCCCATGTTTTAGCTTTATTTGTACTATCGAAGCTATTTGTTTTCCCCACTTTCTATTTGCCTTCCTACTTTCGTTTTTTATTGATCACTGACGTTTTATGCATTGCAATATCATCCTACAGTGGAGGGACCGGCCTATGTACTGTAGTTACCACTACTCTTCCTGAAGCTCCTGAAGCTCCTAAATGGTGCCTAAACTGATTTCCTCCTTATTTTTCTTTTTTAAAACCGCTGAAAATCTAAATTTTCAAAAAGCTTCAAATTTTTCCTGAAACTGATCGCAATTATTTGCATCCCAATAATTTGAATTTAAGAAGAAGTATAACAATCAGTGTTATTGTTAGTTATTTGAAGGTTATCCTCCTCCCCTCCCCCAATGTTGCAAAGGATTTGTCCTCAGGACTTTCGCCCATCCACATCGAAAAATTTTGCTGGCTTCTTTACTACGGGAGCTCCTTATAAGTGAGCAAATATTTCTACCTGTGATGGGACAGAGCAGTAATGTCCGTGCCCTAGTCGGGAATCGAGCCTATTTCCACTGTGCAAAAGTATATTAACAAATATATATAAATTTTTTAAACGACTTGTCGTGAAGACATTCGCTTATAATAAACCACCGTTTTAATGGCCATTTTATTATGGGAGCACCATATAGGCGGACCAGCATTATCCCCTATGAAGGGACGACTCAATGGGAGGCATTTTAGTGGCGCGACGCCGGGATTCGATCCGAGCCTCCTCAGCGACGAAAGACAGTGCGCTGTACCACAAGGTCGCCACAGGCCCGTATATTATCAAGTATATTCCAGGGGACTTTGAATAATATTAAAAGATTACGAATGTGTGTATGTATGTATATATATATATATATATAATTTTACCCCAAAGGGATATTTCTCAAGTTATTAAAACCTAAATATCATTAAATGCGGTACTCTTCCGTTAATTAGCGCTAAATATAAATGTCGCTTAGTCGTCGCCTATCATAAGTGTAAGAATGGGAAATAATATGATAGAATATCTTGTTCTGGGCAAGTATTTTATTCATCCAAAAAATTATACTATAAATACAAATAGAAAATATCAAATTTAAGCAGCAGGCAGGAAATTGTATATATCTTTCAGCATTACAGAAAACCTCTCAGTTTTTGGATACACACGACGCCACATGAATTCTATCAAGTACGGTTGTAGATGGTGGCGAGCAGTACCTCGGTGGCGTTAATACGCCATTTCGTACTACCCTATAAACGGTCAACGGTTTGGGTATGAGATCCAGTTTCTGGGTTCACGAAATCATATTTGTGGTTGACAGTGAAATCTCTATAGCCAGATCGTAAAATCCATCTCAGTTTATGCGCAATACAAATAGGCTACGGCAATAAAAATAAAAATTGAAAATAGCGAGCCAGGATGTTTGGTACGGTCCGGTTTGGAAAGTTGAAATCCTAGGCGCAAAAGCTCAAAATTTTGTGTGGAGCACCGCTAACTGCATGACTTGGCGACATTTACATTTGGCGCCAAGTGGCTTCCCGCTAACGGAAAAGTACCGACTTTTCTAGACAAGATGATGAAGCCAATTATTAATTTTGAACGTTCTTCAGTACAGCTTCGATATAGGACCCCATTGGCGATATTTGGTATTGGAGACTTTTTACATTTTACATTTGGCGCATTTGGTAACCCAGAATTCTTTTCGTCAACTCTGCCACAGTCGTATGTGTTTTAAACTGAAATAAACCATTTTCCAGATTGTAACTCGATAGAATACGCCATTTTCAACTTCGTACCCCGCTGGTACAGCTTTGGTATAGTAGAATTCGTATATTGGTAATTTGGTATACCCGGAATTCATTTCGGCAACTCTGCCACATTGGCGTGACGCAAACCAGGTTGTACTGCTTTTAACGTAGGATAACGTTCCTCAATAACGGTCCTGCAGAAAGCAAAATTTCAGCGTTGTCGCGAGTTATAATTTTGGAAGCGCGCCAAACCCAGTAGCAATAAAACAGTTAAACAGAAAAGTACCAAAATGCGGTTTTTTTTAAAAAAGGTAAGCAACGATAAGTAATACTACGTAAATTACCCGCGGTAGTTCCGTTAGAACAGACTACCTGAAATATTTTTCCTTATTTATTTTTTATTTTGATTTAACCAAGTTCTTTCCTTGTAGATTTATCTGTAATTTCTGGATTTACAAAGTTTACGCTATTTTCCTGATTGTATTATTTTTTAATTTACATTTTGCAAAATTAAATTTCCTTGTAATTCATATGATATTAACGATGTGTTGTTTGGCTAGGCGACAAAAAAAAAGTCGCCAATACAAAATATCGCCAATGGGTCCTATATCGAAGCTGTTCCTGTTCTTCATTTACACCTACACATGACTCAGCTTATTCACTTAAAATCATTGCTAGTAAATATCTTTAAAACCTCTTCTCGGGCATGCATTTTTCAATTACTATATTTTTGTGGCTTTTGGAAAATCGGATATAAATATATTGTAATATTTTAAAAATATGCAAACGGTAACAAAGTCGGATCGAGATCTCACATACACACCAAGCTGTTATTGATAAAATTCATTATTTTTCTTTCTAATAAACGTCGCTAAGGCATTGCTATATTAATATCTTTTAATATCTTAAATTATACGAGGGTTGTAAATAAAGTAGTGGCAACGGGGCCCAGAAAGTCGTAGAACATCAAGCATGCGCAAACAGGATATCGGAGGAGTGAGGTAGAGCTGTTGTCGCTGTGTAGAGTGCATAAAACCGTCCATCGAGTAGAAGGGTTAGTTGATGTCCTCCGCTGCCCTTTTTCTGGATGTAGCATGCGCTTTCTACTGAATATGGATTGATGGTCTCATCCATAAGCTTATCTACAACTCCCCCCCTATCTCATTAAAATTATCTCCTCCTACTTAAGTAATCGTACCTTTCAAGTAAAATTCAATAATACTTTTTACGACCCCTATCCCATTTTTACTGGAGTTCCTCAAGGTTCTCTTATTGGTCCAACCTTGTTTAATATCTACATTAATGACATTCCACAGTACATAAAGACCGAAATTATTATTTTTGCAGACGACACAGCTATTTTTGCCTCTTATCATAATCATAAATATGCAGTCAAAGCTATTAATGACCACGTTGCCCTTATTAATTCCTGGCTCGTTAAATGGAAAATAAAAATTAACTTGGATAAGTGCATTGCCGCTATGTTCACTCATAAATTCGATAAAACCTATGCTAACTGCAATATTAAAATTGGTTCCACCATTATCCTTGGTCTAACACTGTTAAATACCTAGGGTTAACCCTTGATAAAAAAACTCACTTGGAAACAACATATCATTAATAATCGTAATAAATTTCGTAATGCTAAAAGACAACTTTACCCCTTAATTGCCCGAAATAGTAAATTGACCTTTAGTAACAAAACGCTCATTTATAAATCTTTCTTAAGACCCTTACTTGCGTATGCTGGACCAGTTTGGTCGTATGCAGAGGGTTCCAACATTAAAATTCTGGCTGTTGGTCAAAACGTGACTATTCGGCAAATCACTAACTCCCTGTGGTATTTTCGCAATGTTGACATTTATAGGGAGATAAATCTCCCCACTATTAAAAATTATCTTCAAAATCTTGCTATTAACTTCCATAAAGATTTACCAAATGATCTTATTAAAAATCTTGCCGATTACGATCCTGCTGACCCAGCTAACAAGAAACGGCCCTGTGCCATTCTTGCTCGTAACTTTTAATTGTTTGTCCTGTTCTTTATTCGCTCAGTCTCTTTTCTCCCCTATGTTTTAGCTTTACTTGTACTATCGAAGCGTTTTGTTTTCCCCACTTTCTATTTTCCTTCCTACTGTCGTTTTTTTTATTGATCACTGCAGTTTTATGCATTGCTATATCATCCTACAGTGGAGGGCTCGACCCATGTACTGTAGCTACCACTACTCTTCCTGAAGCTCCTGAAGGGGTAGTTGCTGCGTGATGTTGAAGTGGACAGTAGTTTCTACCGCTCTAAATCATTTTTACAAAACGTTATCAGCGGTCGGGGATTAAAATCGAGGTTGCCCGTGGCTACAGCACCATCTGCGCCCGGCTATACGACGCAAACGTCCACGTTTATTGAGACAATCTCCCTATCGTGTTGCATGACAATGCTCGTTGTCATGTTGCATGAGCTGTAAATGATCTTTTGCAACGGTGGTCTTGGGAGGTGTTGGAACATCCTCCGTTCTCACCTGACATGAGTTCTTGTGACTACGACCACTTTCCTAAGTTGAAAGAACCCCTTCGAGACATTCGATTTCCTCACTGTGATCCGAGCATTAGGGCGCTCCGTCGCTGACATCAACACACAACACCTTGCCAACGGTATCCTACAGCTTCCTCACATCTGGCAAAAGGTACATGACTCTGCTGGTGATTATATTGAAGGAATGTAATGTAATTTTGTTTGTACGTACATTAAAAAAAGTTTTCTGGGTATGTTGCCATTAGTTTATTTTCAACCCTCGTAAAAACTATAAAAATCTTTGGTACTTCCCCATTATACCGACCCGTAGCCAATGTTACGCGAAATGTCGCCAATAAGCAGGGCCTTTTTATCCTATGGACAAATCGGGACTTTGCCCAGGGCCCCCTGATGCTAGGAGACCCCCAAACCCCCTTGGTGTATGCACCTAGTACTTCTAATAGTATGTATTTTTATAAATGTCCGTAAGGGGGGGGGCTAAATAGCATCTGCCCAGGGGCCCCTAGCGTTCATAATCGAGCACTGCCAATAAGATTATAAAGTCTCCAATTAAAGAATTAAGAGGGATACAATAAAATGTTCTCTTATCACAACAAATATTAGTTATACTATCTACATTTTAAAGCTAAAGTTAAAAATAATAAATAACCATAAAAAATCAAAGGAATAGAAGAAAAGAAGGATAGTGCTGACTTTTATATCACGTACTATTTTTTGCAAACTACCTTTCGTATCTATCGTTATTCCTTTCATGTGAGAATGGTATTTACACGAAGTATATGCAGGAAGTGGACAAAACAATTCTATTAAAGTTTATGTAGAAAAGGACAGAGCTACACCAGAAAATTTAATTGTGGCGGCCCAGTGGTACAGTGCGCTGGTTTTGAGGGTGCTCAGATCGAATCCTGGCATCGCGCCACGAAAAATGCCTCCGTTCGTGTCGTCCCTTCATAGGGGGTAATGCTATCCGCCTATATGGTGCCCCCACTATAAAATGGGCAGTAAAAATTGCGGCATAGTATAGGCGAATGTTTGACGACAAGTGCCTCCGCACTGGAAAAAAATATAAATAAACACCAGAAAATCTGTAAGTATTCTTTAAATTTCCTTTCCGTGTACATTTAATGTACATTACATTCTGTCCACTTTTTACATACACTGTCTTTCAGTAACGCCGTGGTGCGGTGATAGTAAGTCGATTGCGTCTGCGATTTGTAAGTCGATGGTCCAGAGATCAAATCCCGGTGTCTGCAAACATGTAAGAAAGGTTTTTCCTCGCCAAAAGGTCGGTATAATGGCAGTGCACCAAATCTTTGTTCGAGATTTTGAAATACGAAGGTGTTACTAATTAAATTCATTATTTTTTCTACCTCTATTAAATTCGCCATGGCAATGAAAGCTACATTAATATTTTAAATAATACAAACTATAAAAAACTTTGTTCGAGTTTTTGAAATACGCACCAAGGTGTTACTGATTCAATTCATTATTTTTTCTACCTCTATTCGCCAAGGCAGTGAAAGCTACATTAATATCTTAAATAATACAAACTATAAAAAACTTTGTTCGAGATTTTGAAATACGCACCAAGTTGTTGCTGATTAAATTCATTATTTTTTCTACCTCTATTAAACTCGCCAAGGCATTGCTACACTACTTGTTTTATTTGAAATTTTTGTGAATTTGAAAAAAGTCAAAATACAAACCTTTCAGTAATAACAATAGAACATTAGTACTAATGCTTCAAGGTATTAATACTGAAATATTTTTATAATTTATAATGCACCAATTTAATGTCCAATGCTATGTCATAGGGACGGATTTGAGCTTTAAAATCCAGTCACTCATATTCACCGTTTATATTTTCCGATGGTTAGAATTTAAGGCTTATCAGCAAAACCCAAGATGAAGCACACACAATCATTCAAAAACTGGCGATCGAATTAACCCGTCGCATTGAGGAATAAAACAATGACAGCGTAATTCCTTCAGTGATTTATCCTCTAAGCCAGAGAAATATATTACCCCTCACAAAATACTTCAAGCTTATCGCTTTCATCGTCGCTCTTCAAACATCACCTACTCATATTATTTCACGAGAGCTGAGCAATAACTTCTGCACCTGAGCTTTGCTGCTTTTATTTCATTTATTTTTTTCTTTCTCTTTCTCTCCCCTATTCCGGAGTTCAGAAAGTCAATTACAAAAATCCCATTCTCTATAACTCGATTCTTGACGAGGCTCAAACCAGTCCTATGCGTCCATCTTGCGGCAAACAAGGCCGTGGAATCGCACTGTCTGCTCTGCATAATCAACGATTCGACCTTGCTCGGAGATTACGACTCGGCCGTGGCTATGAATACTGATTTCGAGGTGTCAGTGTGTGAGCAGTTACAGCCGCTTCCTGAAACCTCATGTTTATATTACACCATAAAGGAGTGTGAAGAAGGAGTGGCGGTGTCAAGAAATGACTTAATATAGAGTTAGTGTATTTCATTACTCGGATGCATTTGTTTGAGCAGATTAGCTGCTCCTCGGGTGTACTTCTAAGTGGTGAAAAATGAAATGGTCATCATTCAAATCTCTTACCAAGTATCTGTCTGAAATTACTAGAGAAATCCAGTTTCTTTGTTTTTAAATTCCTTGACGTCTGGGATACGTATATTTTCAAAACTTTAAAAATTATTTTGATTTTTTTTTTTTAGGCTCGATAAATTTTAAAACTCTAATTTCCTTTTTCGAAGAAAGATGCGTGATAATCCGCTTCTAGACAAACTGCATAACATATGATCCGCGGGCTACTTGCGGTCCCCCTGTGGGCCGCAAAAGCTTTTGTGAAGATGCATAATATAATAAATCTAAACTATACGGACTATTTTTTTATATTCATAATACACTGCCCTCCAAAAGTTAAGGTACAACATGTTATTCGAAGCTCACCATTAAAATGAAGGTAGTAACAATAAAATTCATAGTGCATGTGAATGATAGTATCGAACTTTAAGAAAACATGCAAAAACACCTTGGCCACCACTTTCATTTTAAAGAATTGTCACTTATATAAGAGTAAGAGAAAATGTGGGAAAATAAAACTTTCCTGACTTTGTGTGTAAATAATGTGCATGATTGTTTATTTTCATTTTTTGTTGGCAATTTCGTTGACAGTATCCTGGAGAATCTACCAATATGTCGGAGAAATCGTTTACCTGATTCATTAAGGTGGCGGGTGATCGGATGGATGGAAAAGGGATTGTCACAAGATGATGTTACTAGACGTCTCAATGTATCTCGAAGTGTGGTCCAACGCCTATGGAATCGGTTTACATCAGAACATTCTGTGTCGAGAAGACATGTTCCAGGCTGACCACGAGTTTCAACACCTGCGGGAGACCGCTTTCTAGCTCTTTCGGCCCGAAGAAGGAGAAGCATTACTGTGCCTCAGCTTGTTTCAGATCATTTTATCGTTTCAGGGACAAGAATATCCGTGACTACGGTGCGAAGACGCCTTCACAATTGTGGTCTCTATGCAAGACGACTAGTTGTGTGTGTCCCACTTAACCGATGACAGAGAAGATCCCGTTTATATTGGGCAAGAGAACATGTTTCCTATACCAGATAGCAATGGGCTTCTGTACTGTTCACAGATGAGTTCAGGTTCACACTAGAGAGTGATTCAGGGCGTCTGCTGATCTGGAGGGAACAAAGCACCAGATACAACCAATCCATTGCTTAAAGACACAGTTACAGAGGTGGTGGAATCATGGTTTGGGCAGGAATCTCTCTCGGTGGTCACACTGACCTGCATATGTTCCATAGAGGAACTCTGACTAGTATAAGATATCGGGACGAGATCCTTGATCCTTGTTCATTAGATCCTTGTCCGCCCATATGCCGCTCCTATTGGCAACGAATTCATTCTAATGGATGATAATGCAAAACCTCACCGAGCTGTGCTTGAAGAGGATTATCTTGAGGGTCATCGTTTGAAGCGAATGGAACGGCCCAGCTCAAACTACAGACTTGAATCCGATACAGCATGTTTTGGACTACCATGGCAGACACGTTTCTGCTTTAAATCCTCCTCCAAGGAAGTTAAATGAGTTGGAACAAGGTTTACTCCATGCCTGGTCTTCGCTTCCTATTTCGGTGTCCAACAACTTAATTGGCAGCATGGAAAGTCGGTGCCGACGATGCATTACAGCTAAGGGTTGGCATATTCCTTATTAGAAACCATTTTATTTTATGTTTCTATGACATTTTTCCACATAAAACTGTAATGTAATGTTTTCTCCAATAATGGAGTTTTCTGCCAAGAGTGCTTTTTTGTTGTAACTCATGTAAATTATGCAAATTTCTTTGTAGCATTTAATAAAGGACTGTTTAGTGCACATTTCGTCCAAATTTCTTGTTTCTCTGTTCATTTATTTTTAAATTTGACATAAAAAACATGTTGTACCTTAACTTTTGGAGGACAGTGTATTACAAAAAGAGTATATAGGCTATGAATATTAATATTTATTTCATTTTTAAAAGAATCGGTAATTTATTTTTTGTTTGATAAAACATTTTTTGCTTTCCCATCTATCCTAGTTTCCTGCTGTCCGTAAAGGCTTTATACAAAGTAATATAGCCCTCATCACATTTCGAGTTGTGCGGACCTGCTCTAGATGATAACCTGAAGCCTTCAAACATAAAAGGCAAGATGGAACAGCATCAGTATGAACGAGTAAAGAGTTAGTAACACACATAAGTAATTTCCTCACAAAGTGTCTAAAATTAATGTAATTATTCTACGATACACAAACATGAGAAAAATGAAGAGACAAGAAAAATCAGTTTTTTGCATCCTTGACTGCAGAGGAAAGTATACAAAAGATTTGTAGATAAAAAATACTAAATATTACCTGATTTTTTTCTGCTTTCAAAACAGTGACTAAAGTACGTATATATTAATTGTTGTTTTAATATTATTAAGGCCTTAAGATAAGTTTATTTAAATCAAAGTTAAATCGTAAGACATGATTAAATTAACAACATTAGTATCAACAAAGATTTTTCAAACTTAAAAAAAACGTTTTATTTAAAATTTACCGATTTCCTGAAAAGACAATGTTAAAATTGGTTTCTCTTTCGTATTTCCAGGATAATGTCCTGATGGATATTAAAAGATTGTGTGAATTCATTCGGGGCATTTAATTTTAAAATTACTTGAGTTCATTAGCTCAATTTCTTTGGATATTTAATCGCTTATAGAGACATCAGTTCCAAATATATCTATTAAATAATTGCGACTACCAATACTCCTATTTTTGCAAAAAGTTTCAAATATTCTTATTACTGAAAAATTTTACAACGTTATGTGAGGAATTAAACATCCCTCGTTTACCTTTGAGTAAATTAATAAAATTTCAACAGGTCTAAAGATTTCACACACTCTTCTATTCAAATGCAGACAACTTTTCACTTATGCTATGTAGTGAATGTTAAATGATAGGCATGTGGTCTTTCATCAATTCAAAGAAAATTACAGGAAACCGTATATCAGAAGAATAGCCGGATTTGCATTTTAGTGTTTCAGCCGCGTTACATAACACCTGTCTGGGAGGAGAGACCATACATCGCCAAGCGTAAAATTCCCATCACTGAGAATCTGATAGACTTGCATATTAAACTTACTTATCGTGTTACGTGTTAGCTTGAGGCATAGTAAAACTTAATATCTTGACTGAAATTAGTTGAATCCCGGGAATTACTTATAAGAATACTAATAACTCAGTTTTCGCCATTGTCACATCTACATTAAAAACTTTTGGAAGTTAATGCATTTTCCCATTTCTAGTTTTTAAAAGACGTTCCAGTTTTTCTAAGTTCCATTTCACAATTCCTCGGTTCCATACTTTCCCGCCTTCCCCCCCCCCCCCCCCCTACAAAAATCATACTTTATTTACTTTTTTTGTTTTAGGGTGTGTTCCTTTGACAGAGCGAACCCCTTTTATGTCTCAATTTTTGCCACCGATTCCAATAAAGATCTTCAGGAAATTTCTGTTATTTCCCCACTTTATATAAAATAATTAAATGATCCTAGCATGCATTAGTGAATAGTGTATAGAGTCAAATATACCTAATGCTTCCCTCTCGATGAATCATTAATGAGCTCGAAACTACTTTCAATTCCTGTTTTTAGCTGTACGTTTTAAGAGTGTTGAAAACCTAAATTGGATTCAACCAGGCTAGTTACAATGTGTGTGAAAACCTGGATATTATTCAGGCTCCAGAGCTTTTGACTGGGCCTTGTTGCCCTCTAGATCAGTGCTCCGCAACCGCTGTGCCGTGGCACACTAGTGTGCCGAGAGGTGATCTTGACTGTGCCGCGGTGATTTTATCGATTATGATAATAAAAAAATTAACCACCGCATTAAATAGAAAATTTTCCAAATAAAATATTCCTCTAACTTTTTGTTAATATGTAATTTTTCTGGGTCGAAATTATACACAAAGCAAAAACATGTTGTTAGCCATACATTGTATGTATTCTCGAGCGTCATATTTCTGGATTTCAGTTAAGAAAGAATATCCACAAATTTCTGACAAGGCCATTGCAATTTTGCTCCCATTTTCGACGACATACTTATGCGAACAAAGTTTTTCGACACTGATTCTAATTGAAAATGACAAACGATCATATTTAAAGGGCCTTGACCATGGACTGTAGCTCTTTCTATTATATAGAGCCAAATTTAAAACTTGCAAATATAAAACACACATTTATCAAAACAATCTCAAATATCTCATTAATAAATTAGTTATGTTTAAATTAACTTTGATTTATTAGGCTAAAGACCAAAAAACAAATTTTAATATAAAAATTTAAAGAGAAAATTTTTTTACTTGTAAACTATAATTTTATATTTTTGTTCTTGTGTTGGTGTACAGTTCAAAATGATTTATATAAAACTTAAATGATTTTAATTATCTTGATACATAGAGCTATTTTGTTGTGTGTTTTTATCTAATAAAAACATATACGCATTTATCGTAATTTATATATTTGCAAGCTTTTTCTTGTGGTGTGCAGCGGAATTATCGAAAAAAAAACGTTGTTGTGCCGTGGAAGATAAAAGGTTGCGGAACTCTACTCTAGATTATTGTAAAATTCAGATGCACCTTCAATTAGATCACAAAATTGATAAGAAGGAAATTACAGTAGCCATCTTGAACTTCATGCTATCGCTCTGGAGACTATTGAAAATAGGTATCCTAAAGATCAGTGGATTCATGTGTATGCAGATGGTACCTTATTAGATGGAAATGTTGGTACCTATAGCGAACATTTCTCATTTTACAAGGTGGTACAACTTGGAAGCAATATAACTAGCTTTGATGGTGAGGTTAAGGCCATTTCTGTGACCTTAGAACAGATTATGGCTAGAAGACACATTTTTAACAAAGTCGTTATTCTTTCCGATTCTACAGCTGCCCTCTAAGTTATTTCCAGTAATAATTTGTGCGACTCGAAGCGTACCTATACCTGTCGCTCACTTTTAAATTCCCTGTCTGGATCTATAGCTCTGCAGTGGGTCCTCCCTCGCTGTGGGGTGGAAGGAAATGAGAGGACAGACTTCTTGGGGAAAAAAGGCACTACTATCATTCAAAAGACAAGGTCTTAGCTGACCTTTTATTCTGCAAAGCGTATTATTAAATTCAAATTTAACTCTTCAGCGGGCGCGCCAATATTTGGAACATCAGCAGGCGCTCGTGGCACGTCTCTTTCACCCTTGATAATTCCTTTTGTAATAAACTTTTATTTTTTCAAATTGAAAATAATAATTCTGCATTTTATGACAAGATATAAAAGGTTGGTAATATTGAAATATATTTATAATTAAAGACCAAAGAATGCAGATACAATCACCTTATTTCAAAACTGTCCGGTTTATTGGATCTAAGGAAAACTTGCGAACTGATTCCTATTATGTTCAAAAACCTAAAATACAATGAGATTGTCTATCTTCGTAATATGCGGGATACCGTGTAAAAGCTACACATTTGTCGTATTGTTATTCAGTATAATCGTTGCCTTACCACGGTTAAATCACGATTAACAATGAATGGAAAGGAATACAGTCAGAAAATCAGACCTGTATTAGAAAGGGTGTAGCTATGAATAGAAATTGCTTAGAACATTCAAACCTTACATGTAAAAACAAACCATCCAGAATACGAATATGTTGCACTTTGTACACGGGCACGCCTGCTGAAGGGTTAATAAACGATTCAAGCTACTGATGGCTAACTATGCTAAAGATAAGGCCTGGGAGTACCTGGCTTCCACTGTCCCGAGTTATCCTCGTGTCTCTGCTGTTGCAATGTTTCGTCTTCTGATTGGACACGACTGCCTCAGTGCTCATTTGTTTAGGATTGGAATTAGTGAGTCTCCTAGCTGTATTTTATGTAATTCTGGACAACCTATGAACTGGGAACATTTGGACAAGTGTACTGCATTGTACGGTTTTATTTCTGTTGTTAAACAATATCGGGAAGCCAGAAAGCTAATGGCTTAGTTGCCAAACGCCTGGCATTTGCAACTAATAAATAACTGTAGGTTTTAAGATGTTGTTCTGTTTCTGTGATGCGTATTCCGCTAATATTATGCAATTTGAACGCATTTTGAGACATTAAAATCTGTTCTTCCTTGTATTCAACAGAGATATTTACTCTACAGATTTCTAGCTTATTTTACCTACTCTGTCAAAAGAGTTCTGTGGACAACTAATACGAAATAAAATAATTTGTTGTATTAAGTTTTAAGTTGTGTAATTTTGAGTTTTATATTCTAATGTGTGACCATAGGAATAAAAAATTACTCTTGCAAAGTTGTCCTATTTCTTTTTCTAAGAAACTGTATAGGAAGGATGATACATTGAAGAGAATTCCCTATGACATATCTTAATCTTTTGTTTGCCCGTGTTTTACCTTGAATCGATGGAAAAAAAGTGGGAACAACATGATATATATACACTATCTACCAATAAGTATTTAGACACCTGTTATAGAAAAGAAAAACAATATTTTCCATATTCAATAGATGGTTGAGCCTCCACGAGAGGCAATTACAGCCTCAACCCTCCGGGGCATGCTTTCCACAAGTTCTTGTATGACGGCTAGTGGTATTTTCTTCCACTCGGCTTGGAGAATATATGTAAGTTCCTTCACCGATTTTGGACGGTTGTTGTATCCCTTAATTCGGCGATCCAACTCGTCCCAAAGGTTCTCGATAGGGTTCAGGTCTGGGCTCTGGGCGGACCAGTCCATTCGGTTAACCCCATTGTCACCATACCAATCCATGGTGGACCTCGCAACATGATGGAAGTGACATGGGCAAAACTGCCCGTAGTGACAACCCGTAAAACTGCCACAACGTAGGAAGCACACTGTCATCCAAAATAGTGCATCGAGCTTACCATCCTGGAGAAATGTCGTAGCCTCTTATAAAAACCACTTTTGTTATCTCTTCTACCTTGAACCGATGAACTATCTGTGTGTGTGTGTGTGTGTGGGAGAGAGAGAGGGTAAGTAAGAGTAAATAAGTAAGTAAGTAAGTAATAATAATGCCCACTATTATAATTGTCCTAAATTTAACGTGTATTCTAAATTATCCTTTTATACTCTCAATAAAGTACAGCACCCTATTCCAAATTATTACCTAGGAATAAACGAACTGACTAACTAATTTCTCCCTTAAGGCACGCGCGAACAGTAAGATTACTCATTAACGGCTGACTCAGAACCAGGCGCTTTTGCATCGCATGTTCCGACTCACGGGAGTATGAGTTATGGCTCACATGGTCAAGTCAGATGTTTGGTCCTAACCAATTATAAGCCCCAGTCAAAATCAGTTAACACCGAGTATAAAAAGGTTGAGCAGAGTTTCGCGCCTTTCCTTGACTTTCCTCTGCTTCCTCTTGGCCTTGATGGCTTTCCTGTCTCTTCTGTCTTCGCTCAAGTGTCCGCTTCCTATTTCTGCCACGATGTAAAATCTGTATTCACAAGCCCCGGCAGGGCCGGTGGCCGCTAGTATTGTCTGTGTGTGTCCTACTGAATAATATCTGCTGAAATGTCTGCTGTCTTTAAGTATACTTCCATGGAATAAAGTATTCTATGTGTCTTTTATGTGTTCGCTGCTTTGGTCTCGACTACATTATTTTTTGTTTGCACCATCTCCACCTCTTGTTATTGCATAAATACATATACACACACCATTTGTCAAAATTTGCGCTTTTTATAACCATATATATGTTGTAGCCTAGCAATTAACTATAAGGCGAGTATAACGGCAAAAGAGAGAAATGCAGTGAGTGAATCAATACTCAAAAACCTTGGGGGAATTAAAACTCAAAAACTAAAACCCCCGATGAATTCTTTTAAATCCGCATCCAGGGCAGTCCGGGCAGGGTCTCTTGGAAATGCGTAACAAGCCGAAAACCTTTAAATTTAAAAGCTAGCAATCTTTTACTGTTACAAATTTGTATGTTACTGATATGGATTCATTTGAGAGCTTTATCATATACACATTTCGTCTGACTTTATTTTCATGCATTCTCAAATGATGTTACAGAATTTATGTCTGTGAGACGCTGATATTTTACTTTATCCCCTATTTAAATAGAATACAGGGAGTCTGGGCTAAAGGTATCCAAAAGTCATGACTTATTTTTTCGGAACTACCCATTAGAATAAAAAAATTATTTAAATAGAAAGAACATCTCACCAAGTTTTAATATCAATCATAGATTTCGATCATAGTATCATAGATTTCGATTTGTGCACCTTTTGTAGCACGACAAACGTCTAAAGAGTAATCCAATTCTCTTAAGTGTTTCGTAGCATATCAGGAGTCATTACACGAATTTCTTGAATGATGCGCTTCTTCAACGCATCCACGGTTTCAATTTTTTGTTTATACACAACGGATTCAATGATTCAAGCAAAAAACTCTAATAACGCCTGCTATGCTACGAAACACATAGAGAGAACTGGATTACCATTTAGACGTTAGTCGTGCTACCAAAGGTTCACACATCGAAGCCTATGATACTATGATAGAAATCTATGATTGATATTAAAACTTGGTTAGATGTTCTTTCCATTTAAATATATTTTTTTAAAATCTAATGGGTAGTTCCGTAAAAATAAGTCATGACTTTTGGATACCTTTAGCCCAGACACCCTGTATTTTATATGAACATTAAATGAACCCTCTTTTTCAAAGGCTAAGTGGAAATTAGTTTTAACAAAAAACAAACAAACAAAAAACAAAACAAAACATAAGTACTTTACATTTGAATCAAAAGCAGAGGAATAATAGGGAATTCTCTGAATTTGTGTATCTTTCGTCACACCACATCAAGTTTTGTATAATACTGCAGGGATAAAGCCCACAAAACCTACAATATGTTATCGTGCCAAGGCAGTAATCCGAAATAATTTTTCAAAATAACTATGCGAATAATTATTCAAAATTATAATAAACTAGCGGCCCGTCCCGACTTTGTCTGGGTTGAACAAAATATTATACCAATAAATTTCCAGTTGATAGCCAATAAATTGTAAATTTTTTTTACCTTAAATGTCCAATAAAAAGCGTAGTTCCAAATGCAGTTTCCTTCAATAAACCCTTTAACGTTGCTAGTATCAAAAATCCTTTTTGTATTTATCAATACCTCCTCTACTTGAATCTTAAAAATATTAAACCTTTTCCTTAAGGGGTGGGATAGCATATAGCCGAAGCACTTACTTTCGAAAAATACGGTGTGATGTCGGCAGAGATATAGTCTCGAATTCCACTTCTTTGTGACTTTCCTAATGTCTTTGCCCCCAAAGAACAATTGGATGACATACTGGGAACGGAGGGTGAATCTTGCCGAAAAGGACTGAATAATAATCTTTTGTCGTTCTAGCTAGAGGCTATTTCTTTTCAGGCGAGAGACATCAGAAGGGCGGTCCACCTGCGGTTCATCCATTTTCAGCCTTTTGAGAGATGAAAGAGGCACGAAGTACCGATGAACTACTATTGAAATTCTTCTTCAACAGTAAGAAAGCAATAAGAAAGCAATTAACCCATCTTTCCCCTGCCCCTGACCCCCCCCACCGACGCTGAATGTCCCCCACGTAAAATGGGGATAGGAAGTAGACAACATTTTCCCGTTGTAAAGAGCGATTTCGAAAAACGGAACCCGTAAGCTAAAGGGTGTTGCTATGGTTACTTGACTGCGGTTGATAAAGGAAAAGATGCAAGGTATTTTAATATACAAAAGTTGTACATTACCCACCACATGCAAAATCTGTTCTCTCTCTTTATATATTACTAGCGGCCCGTCCCGACTTTGTCCGGGTTGAACAAAATATTGTACCAATAAATTTCCAGTTGATAGCCAATAAATTGCAAATCTTTTTTTACCTTAAATATCCAATAAAAAGCGTAGTTCCAAATGTAGTTTTCTTCAATAAACCCTTTAACGTTGCCAGTTTCAAAAATCCTTTTTGTATTTATCAATACCTCCTCTACTTGAATCTTTCAAATATTACAACCTTTTCCTTACGGGGTGGGATAGCATATATCCGAAGCACACACTCTCGAAAAATACGGTGTGATGTCGGCAGAGATATAGTCTCGAATTCAACTTCGTTGTGACTTTCCTAACGGCTTTGCCCCCAAAGTACAATTGTGTGACATTCTGGGAACGGAGGGTGAATCTTGCAAAATAGGACTGAATAATAATCTTTTGTCGTTCTAGCTAGAGGTTATTTCTTTTCAGGCAAGAAACATCAGAAGGGCGGTTCACCCGCGGTTCATCCATTTTCAGCCTTTTGAGAGATAAAAGAGGCACGGGGTGCCGATGAACTACTATTGAAATTCTTCTTCAATAGTAAGAAAGCAATAAGAAAGCAATTAACCACTCTTTCCCCTGACCCCCCCACGCTGAATGTCCCACACGTTAAATGGGGATAGGAAGTAGATAACACTTTCCCGTCCTAAAGAGCGATTTCGAAAAACAGACCCCGTAAGCTAAAGGGTGTTGCTATGGTTACTTGACTGCGGTTGACAAAGGAAAAGTTGTAAGGTACATTGTAATGTACAAAAGTTGTACATTACCCTCCACATACAAAATCTGCTCTCTCTCTTTATATATTATTATAGAAGTATAGATACACATTGGTATCTCAAAATTAGAGTAAGAGATGAAATAAAAATACAAAAATAGAAAACGGATTTTAAGTAAAGAATGTTTTTTTAATTATTTTAAGCACCTAAAATAATATTCAAATTAATATTACGCTACTTAATAATTGTGTGCACGGCCGCCATCTTGGATTTTTTTTTGCGCCAACTTGGCCATTTTACCGTGTTTTGAGGAGTGGAAAAATTCTCGCCAATGTGTTTTAAGCGGTGTTTTCAAAACGCTGGACTTTGAATTTTTTTAGCTTTTTTAATAAAAACCACCTGTTTAAATTATGAAACTTAGAAAAATTTTTGAAAAATCATTTAAACGTTGGACTTAGATTTAATTTTGGGTTTTTAATAAAAACCACTTTTTTGAAAAAATCATTCTCAAATATTGGAAATTTTGGGTTTTTCTTTTAGCTTTTTTAATAAAAACGACCTTTTTAAATTACGAAACTTAGAAATATTTTTGAAAAATCATTTAATCGTTGGACTGAGATTTTTTTGTCATTTTTAATTAAAAACTACCTTTTCAAATTATGATCCATATGAAAAATTTGGTCAAATGAATTTTACTTACAGATAAAATTTCAATGCCATCTATTCAGTTTGCCCTAACTCTTTGACTAATAGCAATGTATACTGTATTTTACATTTTACGAAAAAATGATGGCAGATAATTTTTACTTCAAATAAATGAAATGGTGTATCATTATAGTATACTAATTGACAATCGATAAACAAAATTAAAAGCAACTTAAATTTAATATGTCAACGAAAAACTGATAATGGATTCAAAAATTTTCAACAAAAAGACTCTTAGTTTTAAAAATAATTTACTCTTTTGAGTATAGTCAATTTGACTCAGATTTCCAGGTCAAGGCCGAGATCTGACCTAAAATTATTATACTGTAATTAAAAGATCACATCAGAAATAACTGTTTGATCTTAAAATTAGAGAATTTGACATTGGGTTATTTTTACCAGAACGCAATAATTATCGCCATGCGAAATGCGCCAAACCCTGGCGGAAAAATCCAAGATGGCGGCCGTGCACACAAATCTAGAGTATCCCCCCAAACTTTATTTCTACTGATCAGATATACATAATATATAGCCTATGTCCATCTGGAATAATGTACCTTTCAAACAGTGAAAGAATTTTTCAAATAGGTGCAGTGGTTCCGGAGATTACCCTCCACATACAAAATCCACTCTCTCTTTATATATTAGTATAGATAGATTATTTCTACTGATCAGATATACATAATATATAGCCTATGTCCATCTGGAATAATGTACCTTTCAAACAGCGAAAGAATTTTTCAAATAGGTGCAGTGGTTCTCGAGATTACCTTCCACGTACAAAAACGCTCTCTCTTTATATATAAGTATAGATTATTTCTACTGATCAGATATACATAATATAAAGCCTATGTCCATCTGGAATAATGTACCTTTCAAACAGTGAAAGAATTTTTCAAATAGGTGCAGTGGTTCTGGAGATTACCTTCCACGTACAAAAACGCTCTCTCTTTATATATAAGTACTAGCTGAAAACCCGCGCTTCGCTACGGAGTACATTCAAATTAAATACAACGGTCAACGTATGCAATTTATGCCAAAAAATAAATATATATATTTATAATAAATGCAATGATCAATGTATACAATTGATGTAAAATATATATCTATCTATATGTATATATTTATAAAAAAATCGTAAGGGATATGCATTTTTTTGGATAATATCCAATCGTCTGCTGCATTAGAAAGAGAAAAAAATATTTTTTTTGTCTATTTAGTTGCTACGCACGTGACGATAAATTTATTGAAAGTACCAGAAATAGAAATCACGTGATCAACATTTAATAAATTAAATTCTAAAAATTAATCTTTAAAAATTCACCAAAAATCAGGAAATGGAGGTAAAAATTCGAAAAAAAATTTCATTTTGAAGGAATTTTTATGATCTTTCTCGTGATATAAATTTTATAACCCTCAATGTATTATTTTAAATGCAAACGTAAAAAAATTTTAAAGAACAGTTTAAAAATTTAATTTTAAAAAATCTAAGAAGAATTTTTGAAAAATCTTTCTTAGTGCACCCCTACACTATTAGAAGAATCGCCATGCAAAATTTCAGCCCTTTAGGTCCAGCGGTTTGGTCTGTGCGTTGTATGTCAGTCAGTCAGTCAGTCAGTGAATGAATGAGTCAGTTACGGAACTGTTTTATATATATAGATAGATGTCACCTATAAGCAATCGCGATAAGCAAACAAAAAACGAAAATGACTTGGAATTTCGTGTGATGAAAGCTTATATGTGAAATTTACGAAAATTTGATTGTTCAATGATAAATTTTGAGAAAATAAATACAAAAACTAAAGATGTCCACAGAACTTAAAATTCAATACAAGATTTGTGAATTGAGAGTACCGCTGCGATCATTATTTGAGACACGAAGGCTAATTAGACCGGGGTCTATAGTTTAAAGCCTATTCCGAGCTGCTACAAACAACATGTCATCAATGGACCTCGAACACATATAATACTTTAAAAGGAAGAGTCTGCACAAGTTTCTAATTTGGGCTCCAAATATATAAAATGGCCCTCGAATCCCCTTTGCTAGGTTAGTATTACTTAACACAGAGCTACTATTTACACTGAAAAAATGCTGTTTCAGTGCGTAATGTTTGTGGGTAGCGAATTTACCTGTTTTGGGTATCCCATATTTGTATCTTAAACATGATTTCGTATCCTTCTAATTATACTTCCGTTTTTGTAATATACTCAAAACAGCATGCACTAAATCATCCAGACAGTTACCGACCGACTACACATACATACACACACACACATATATATATATATATATATATATATATATATATATATATATATATATATATATATATATATATATATATACTATATATATATACTATATATATATATATATATATATATATATATATATATATATATATATATATATATGAAATGACCCGAATGGTCATCTCCTGAAATAAGCACACACATCATGGCCGAAAACAATACGATTCGAATTCAAGAACAAAGAAGTTTATTCCAGCAATTACATGACCTTACAAAGCGACGTCCAGCTCTCATCTGGCGAGCGTACAAATTGCTGTAAATGAGTTGCCGGAAATTGGCGAGGTAGGTTAGTATTGGAAAGGGGTAAAGGACGGAAAGGTTACCATAAAGAGAGAGAACTCGGATTACAGGCGATTAAAGATTAGAGGTGGTTAAAATTTATTACATATATAAATATATATATGTACAGTGGAATCTCGATCTATCATTTTTGAAGGGACCAACTGTACTGAACGATAAATGTGGGAAAAAGATAGATGCGGGATCATAGCAAAGCAAAATGATCGTCGGAACTGGGTGAAATAAACGATACATACGGCAAAACGATGATTCGGAGAACGATCGATCGAGATTCCACTGTATATATATATATGTGTGTGTGTGTGTGTAGTTAATCGAGGATATACACCATGGACAGATCAGCAGATGATGCCGCGAGATGGCACTCCGACTCACCTGGCCAATGAGAAAGAGGAGCAAGGAACATTTGAAATCCGAACTGTTGTGCATCGCTTCCGGTGCAGTTCCGATATAATATTCGTAGTGTTTGCATGCACTTAACCTGCTGGGATATGTTCGGCCGTTGTAACTTCAAGGCACTAAGCCTTTGTAAATATTTCTGTACATAGTTTAATTAAATGTTAGTATTCTTTAAGTGTTATTATTTAGTAATTGTTCTTCGAACGGCAAACTATCCCACATGTGGGGGCTCGACAACGGATTACCCGGTACCAGAAAAGTTGCCGCTATTAAATTATGAGATGTCTAACTCCAGATCCAACGCCCAGATTTCCGTCATTTCTGTAATGAAGCAAGAACAGTTAATACTGCCGTGTATTTTAAGCTGATTCGCTCTTTCGTCGCCTTCAAGTGGGGACGTTTGCCTTCAAGCTGCCTGCAAGTGGCAGCTGCGAATCGCCAGAATACCTCGATTGTGTCCACAACCATTGACCTCATCGCCATACCAGGTAGGATCTATCCAATTTATTTCAAGTAAAATATTTTCTGCAACTGTGTGATCGAATTGTTACTTCCGAAAATGTTCAAGAATACATACCAGAAAAGATGATTTACTGCGAGTTATTTCAGAAATTGGCAAACACCGCCTGAAAATGCTACGGTTTTACAATTAAGACAGGTCATCGAAAACAGCCAGATTTTTAAAGGAGAAAGTGAATATGTAAGGGATTTGTTAACCGCAGCGGTCGAGGATCGTTTGCGAGAAAAATCACATTTAGCTGAACTGGAACTTGAGAAATTACGCTTCGATCAGGAACTTGAGAAATTACGCTTAGGTCAGGAAAATGAGAAAATTAAATTAGAAAATGAGAAAATCGAGTTAGAAAATGATCGGATTCAAAATGAGAGAGCATTTGAGTTACAGAAGCTAAAAATAGCAAACTCTGAACTTTTGTAGCAGAGCGCGGGAACACAACAAAATTCAAATTTGAACGGTAATCAACCGTTAGCACCCAGTGATTCCCACGCACAGAGCCTGACTAAGGCAGGGGCATACGGGGCAGTTGCCCCGGGCCCCCACTTCAGAGGGGGTCCCCAAATCAAATAGAAAGTCTATTTTACGTTTCCTTCTTTAATGAACTTTTTTTAAACAAAATATCAGTACAGTGTAAAATCCGTCAGTTTTATGTTAGCTTCTTCATTAATCTATCGTATGAACACAAATCTATATTTCGTAAATCCATGGCTTTCTAGGGCGAAATTTAGCTGAATTCCGCCCTAATGTCAGGAAGGATATGAATTTTTCGCAGCTAGACGACAAAGTTAACAATCAGAAAACTGCATTTCGGAAACTTGTGAAAAGTTCACAAACTGCAGCGATGTGATTGTTAACTAGGTCATCTTAATCGCAACTGCGAAAAATTCAGTTGCATCGTGTTCAGTGGATTCTGTTGGATTTTCGCAACACTGAGAATTTACATTAATCAATTATAAGTTGTATTCTCTCAAAATTCTCACAAATATCGAATATTCTTT
This sequence comes from Dolomedes plantarius, assembly GCA_907164885.2. Classification (NCBI taxonomy): domain Eukaryota; kingdom Metazoa; phylum Arthropoda; class Arachnida; order Araneae; family Dolomedidae; genus Dolomedes; species Dolomedes plantarius. The sequence continues at coordinate 206,200,131 of OU015491.1, read as the reverse complement.
TGATTAATTAATTTCATAATACCTTTAGGGGGGGGGGGACTTTATAGCTATTTTAGGTTCAAGTCAGTTTTCTTGTTATATATCTATAATGAGGGGAAAAATTTAAATACCTCCATAAAGTTCGGTTCTTCACTACTGAAGTACTGAAGCAGAGTGGGGCCCCCAAAGAAGTTTTTGCCCCGGGCCCCAATTAGGCTAAGTCGGGCCCTGCCCACGCACAAATTGAACTTTTGATTACAAGTATTCGTACATTGACTGTTTCGGTGCCAACCAATCCCGAGAATTTTCACTTATATTTTCAAATTGTGGAACGTGCGTTTCAAACTAAAAAGGTACCACCCGAATTTCAAGCTGAAATTCTTCTAAATTTATTGGGTACAAAAAGTCGCCATGTTTTACTCTATGCTACCAAAGAGGAATTAAAGGATTATGCTAAGATTAAAGCACTAATTTTGCGCGAATTCCAACCGACACCCCAACAATGTTTGAATAACTTCAAAAAAGCTTCGCACTATAAAGACGAATCACACGTACAATTTGTTTCTCGACTTTCTGCTATTTACGATTATTATCTAAAATTACACGGGGTAACTGATTTTAAAGGATTGTGTGAATTGATTGTATCTGATAGACTGTTTGCCACATTAGATAAAGAAACTTCCTCACACATTGCCATTAAGCAAGGAGAATTTTTTTATAAACCCATAGAAATGGCAAAGGAAATTGATCTATTTTATGTATCCAAAGGGAAAAGTTTTAGTTGGGACGAAACCAAATATTCTCAAGATCGCGAACCAAAATACAAAAATTATCCACCTCAGACAATCGTACTACAGTTCTAAGTAAAAATGTTCACCATAACAATGATAAATGTTGCTTCATCTGCAATTCGAAATATCATCTCGCAAAATTCTGTGACAAACGTAATGCAAAGCCTTTCAATTCCGTCAGTCGTGTTGAAATCCTGAATCAACCCACCACATCTGAGTTACAGTTCATGGAAGTCGACATTGGAAATCAAACCGTTAAGTGCCTCTTGGATTAAGGAAGCGAACTTGTTGTAATCAATCCCCTCCACGTCAAGAATTTTAATTATATAGGCCGCTTTATTAAGTTAGAAAGTGCTTTTGGCAACACCATATGTACAAAATTAGCAGCTTGTGATCTAAAACTTCCAAACGAAAATAAAAAGCGAATTATAGTAGCAGTTTCTGAGAAATGTAAATATCCGTGTATTGTTCCAGCCAAAATAATTATGCCTACAATTCCAGAAAATCACGATATCGCGGGTGAAAATTTTATTCCCTCAAAAGTTGACCCAATTGTACAAAAATCCGTCCACACAGGAAGTCATAAATCTCTACAACCGAAGAGTTCATCAAGGTCACGATTCGAACGCTTTCCACTCGAAAAGGGAAAACAAAACTCATTTTCTGAAAATTTATTATCAGATAGCATGTTAGATGATATTAATTGTGTAAACACTAGTATTCGTAAAATGCCTGAAAGTGATATTTCCTTAAATGCAAATATGTCCTTATGTACATATAATGATACTAAACCTGAATTTTCAAATGTGAATTTATGTGAAATGTATAATGTAGCATTCCATTCAAATAGTAGAATTACTGAAGAACCCAAAGTTAATTTGCTGTGTCAAGTGTTTAATGTAACAGAATCTGTTGACAATAATGTAGATTTAAGCCATTTACTCAATAAAGAATTGCGTCATCACGTCTCAAAATTAATATCTGAATACCGTCCAAACAAATGCCTCAGCACAAAATTGAAAATGTCACTTGTCCTCACAGATGATATTCCTGTTACACAACCTCCTCGTCGTTTAGGATTACCAGAGAAAAAAATTGTTGAAGAACAAATTGCGCAATGGTTAAAAGATGATATCAGACAGAAAAGTTTCTCTGATTACTGCTCACCTATCGTGTTAGTAAACAAAAAAGATGGTTCGAAACGCTTATGCATCGATTATAGACAGTTAAATGCCAAAACAATAAAGGATCATCCAGGATATTTTCGATCAATTAGCAACTGGTACAGTTTTTACTACTCTTGACCTCAAAAATGCTTATTTCCATATTGACATGCATGCATCTAGTTCTAAGTTCACTGCATTTGCCACTCCTCAAGGTCTTTATGAATTTCTACGTGTGCCCTTTGGATTATCTAACAGTCCTTCCATTTTTCAGCGATATATTCATTCTATTTTTCAAGATCTCATCCACGAAGGTATTGTTATAGTATACCTTGATGATATAATTATTCCCTCCACCACGGTCCATGAAGGAGTCGAAAGACTTGAACGCGTTATTGATATACCATCCAAATACGGATTAGACCTCAATTTGAAGAAGTGCAAGTTCCTCCAAACCAAAATTGAATTCCTCGGTCACATTATAGAAAACGCCACCATTAAGCCCTCTGTCGAAAAGACAATTGCTGTCCAAAATTTTCCTATGCCAAAAACACCCAAGCAACTGCAAAGTTTCCTCGGTTTAACCGGTTACTTTCGTAAATTTATTCAGAATTATGCACAAATCGCAAAACCTCTCAGTGATCTCCTTCGCAAAAACACTAAGATTCATTTTGGCCCTTCCCAAGAACATGCATTTCGCCAACTAAAACTAGCACTAATGAACGAACTTGTCCTCCATCTATTTCGTCAGGGTTCTACCCTTAAGCTACATACTCATGCCTCAAAAAGTGGGTACGGAGCGATATTACTTCAGCTTGGTGAAGATAATGCTTTACATCCTATATGTTTTATGAGTAAAAAAACCAGTATCCAAGAAGAAAAATATTCTTCTTATGAATTAGAAGTACTAGCCGTCATTAAGACGCTAATCAAATTTCGGACTTACCTGTTAGGGTCTAGGTTCAAAATTATTACTGTGCTGCGTTCAAACAAACTATGTCTAAAAAAGAATTAATCCCTAAGATAGCTAGATGGGCATTGTTTTTAGAAGATTTCGATTATGAGATAATCCATCGCGATGGTACAGAAATGCAACATGTTGATGCTCTTAGCCGGTACCCCGTGATGAACATCACGCTACAAGATGATTCTCTAACAGCCAAAATCATAAAAGCTCAAGCTACAGATGAATACATTCAAACTCTCATAACGTTATGCAACAACGCCAAAACTACTGAGTTTATTGTGAAGAATGGCGTCCTGTTCAAAGTAAAGGATGACCGAGACTTACTTGTTATCCCCGAAAAGATGCAAACTGAAGTTGTACAAATGTGTCATTTACCAGGACATTTTGCAAGCACAAAAACAGAATAAATTTTGAAACAAGACTTCTACATGCCAAAAGTGAAAACGAAAATCGAAAGTGTCATTGCGAATTGTATTGAGTGTATACTGTGTAATAGAAAAAGCGGGAAAAGCGAAGGATTTTTTAATCCGATTCCCAAAGAGAACTTACCCTTAAACACGTACCACGTACATTTTATTGGACAAATGCCCTCATCAAACAAAAAGTATCAGCACATTTTTATTGTGGTAAATGCATTTACGAAGTATGTTTGGCTCTACCCCACAAAATCAACGTCAGCTAAAGATGCCATCGACAAACTGAGGTTACAACAAACAACATTTGGAAACCCGTCGAGAATTATTTCAGATAAAGGTGGTGCATTTATGTCCAGCGAATTCCAGGAATTTTGTAAAGAAGAAGATATAGACCACATTAAAATAACAGCCGGTATCCCAAGAGGAAACGGGCAGGTGGAGAGGATGCACAGAACCCTCATCCCGATTTTGTCTAAACTAACCATCGATGATGCAACCAAGTGGTGTAAGTATGTACCTGCCGTTCAGAAAATTATTAACAGTACCATTTCAAGATCAACAAAATTTACACTGTTTGAACTTCTTACTGGAGTTAAATTAAAGAGTAAAGAAGATTTAAAGATAAAGGAAATCCTAGAAGAATACTATATCAAAGCAACTATGGAAGATCGAGAAAACATGAGAGAAATAGCAAAAGAAAATATATTGAAGATACAAGAAGAAAATAAGAAAAATTTTAATCGGAAAAGGAAGGATGCAAGACGATATAAAATTGGAGAGCTCGTTGCGGTTGAAAGAACTCAATTTGGAGGTGGACTAAAACTTCGCCCTAAATTTTTTTGCCCCCACAAGATTACGAAAATAAAGTCCAATTACAGATTTGATGTCCAGAAGTTAAGCAACCACAGTGGACCGAATGTCACAACGACTGCCGCAGATCACATGAAGCCGTGGTTTGCTATCAATTAACAATATTGTCATCTGTATATACGTTTTTTTAAAAATGTTTATTATCATGTACTCATATATCTTTCAGTTTTAGCATTTTGTGTAACAATTATATGCCATCGCCGGGGTCGTCGATGTGTCAGTCCGGCCGCCTGTAGTTAATCGAGGATATACGCCATGGACAGATTAGCAGAGGAGGCCGCGAGATGGCGCTCCGACTCACCTGGCCAATGAGAAAGAGGCGCAAGGAACATTTGAAATCCGAGCTGTTGTGCATCGCTTCTGGTGCAGTTCCGATATAATACTCGTAGTGTTTGCATGCACTTAACCTGCTGGGATATGTTCGGCCGTTGTAACTTCAAGGCACTAAGCCTTTTGTAAATATTTCTGTACATAGTTTAATTAAATGTTTGTATTCTTTAAGTGTTATTATTTAGTAATTGTTCTTCGAACGGCGAACTATCACACACACACACACACACACACACACACACACACACACACACATATATTATATATATATATATATATATATATATATATATATATATATATATATATATATATATATATATATATATATATACTATATTGTAATAGCTTGGCCGGTTGGCTCACTATTACTGAAATCCACTGTGTGAGGCGAAAAGCACTAAGCATGGACGATTAACATCACACGCAAATTTTATTAACCACAAAAGAACACAACATTTTAAATATCAGTTACAATTACATCTCAGCGCGCGGAGCTGAGATACAAAAATCTCGGCGAGCGGAAAGAACTCCCAGCGCGTGGAAAAAACTCCCAACGCCATTGTTAACAATCTTCGTCAACTGTCCCGCCATCTAGTCTCAAGCTATCAGTTACAAAACAAATTTGTTTACACAAGGGATCAAATTTTTATACACATTACAAAGTCACATGGTTTAATAGAAACTAAGTTGGATATGGGTGCCGGCTTAAGGTGTCTGCATTGCAGTGATTTTTCCCTTTATTGTGTTGAATTTTGTTATTGAATGGTTGTAACGCCAGGGCCCATCGCAAAAGTCTCTGTTTGTTCCCGGCATGAGTTTTGAGCCACACCAGTGGGTTGTGGTCGGTCTGTATTATGAACGGTAAATGACCATCTAAATAACACTGTAACTTTTTCACTGCATACACTATAGCCGCACATTCTTTTTCAGTGGTACAATATTTCCACTCTGATGGTTTGAGTTTTCTACTCATATATAGAATCGGATGTTCTTCTCCCTGATCATCGATCTGTGTTAAAATTATGCCTAGACCGGTGTCGGATGCATCAGTTTGCAAAAGAAATTCTTTTTTGGTAGTTAGGTGCGTAAAGCACTGGTTTGCTTGACAATCTTTCTTTTAATATACGGAAAGCATCTTCACAAGCTTTATTCCATTTTATCTTCCATTTCCGTTCTTTTCCTTTGGGGGTCTCCGTCAAAGGGGCGGCGATAGCTGAAAACATGGGAATATACTGTCGATAGTACCCCGCTAAGCCAAGGAAAGCTCGAACCTCTGTTTCGTAAGTCGGAGTCGGGAATTCTCGGACTGCTTGTACTTTTAACTCTGCTGGTGATCTTTTCCCTTCCCCAATAAGGTGCCCCGGGTACTGGACTTCTTTTTGAGCAAATTTACATTTCTTGGTCTTGATGGTTAATTGAGCACTTTTTATTTTGTCGAGAACCCTCTTCAAATGTTCTAAGTGTTCTTCCCAAGTTTTAGAGAATATAGCAATGTCGTCTAAATAAGGTATTGCGAAGTTTTCACAATCATGTAGCAAGTCTGACATCATTTTTTAAAAATAATATGGGGCATTTTTCAGACCAAACGGTATTCTCAACGGGCGGTAGACCCCAAAGTTGGTTGTGAATGCAGCTATTTTCTGGGCCTTCTTACTTAAAGGAATCTGCCAATATCCTTTCGTTAGATCTAACAAAGTAATGTACTTTGCTGCAGCAACTGTTTCGACTCTTTGCTCTATGTTAGGCAATGGAAAGTATTGAGTCTTAGTAACTACATTGATTTTCCTGTAATCTATACAAGGTCGAGGATGTCGTCCTGGTGACTCAACTAGTATCATGGGTGATGTATAATCTGATTCACCCGGTTCAATGATTTTGTATTGCAACATCTTCTGGATCTCTAACTGCAATATCTCGTTTTGTCTAGGTGACATACGATAGGGTTTCATACGAATAGGCTTATCGCTCATTAGCTCTATGTCATGTTCGACGACGTTTGTTTTCCCTGGGATGTTAGAAAACAATTTGGCATATTCTACCAATATTTTCTGAAATTGTTCTTGCTGTTTTTCATTTAAAAGCTTATCTAAAGCACTACTCTCTCTTATTTCATTGAAATCGAATATGTTAGGATCCGATTGAATCTTCGGAAAATCATCTTCAATTTCCGCAGGTTCGTTGCTCCATCAGATGTTCACAAGCTCTGGCCGTTTGTAATACGGTTTTAGCATGTTAATGTGATAAACTTGATTTTTCTCTTGTCTTCCTTCTGAGCTAACAACGTAATTTGTTTCTGACAACTTCTTAACAATTTTGCCAGGTCCTTTCCACTGAACTGCCAGCTTATTTGGTCTACAAGTGGATAAGATCAACACCAAGTCTCCCTCTTGAAATACTCGTTTAACAGCATTTCGATCATACCATTTTTTTTCGTTTGTCTATCATTTCTTCCATTTTTTCTTCAGCTAACTCCTGACTTCTCTTCATTCGATTGATTAGCTGAAACACATATTCAACTACTCCATTTCCTTCTTCATCTGGCTCCAATCATTGTTCGTACAATAGGGTAACCGGCGATCTTATATTTCTTCCATGTACTAACTCAGCAGGACTGAATCCAGTACTTTCATGTGTGACAGTCCTTAAGGCAAATAGGGCTGCTGGAACATGTCTTTCTCATTCAGGAGCAGCTTCAATGCATAACACCTTCAAAATTCTTTTGATGGTCCCATGGAATCGTTCGACTGGATTAGTCTGAGGATGGTGTACAGAGCTTCTAATGGTTTTTATTCCAAATCTCTGAAAAAATTCTACAGTTAAGTTACTCATAAATGAGGTCCCTTGATCAGTTTGTATTTCCTTCGGAAAACCCATACGACTGAATATCTGCAATAATGCATCAATTACAGACGTTGATCCAATATCTGATACCGCTACTGCATCTGGATATTTGGATGCCATGCACATAGCTGTAATCAGATAACGATTTCCATTTGGTGTAGTGGGCAAGGGCCCACAAGCATCTACATTTATTTTGCTGAAGATCTCAGATATGACAGGTACCAAAGTTAATGGGGCTTTCTTCTTGTCATTACATTTGCCGGCTCGTTGACAAGCATCACAGGTTTTCACAAACTCCTCTATTTCTTTGTAACAATTCGGCCAGAAGAAATATTTCACCATTCGGTCCTTTGTTTTGGCGACTCCTATGTGAGCCGACGTTCCTTCGTGGCACATGCTTTTGACTTGCTCCCTAAAACATTCAGGAACCACAAATATATCAACTTCTTTCCCTATCTTGTCGACTTTCTTCTTAACCAGTAATTTATCTTTAACTATCCTGAAATCTTTTGATTCTGTCGAGGCCTTTTTGGCTAATGTAAACAACGGAGCCAGATATTTGCTCTTCTGCTGTTCTTCAGCAAACTTTTCTGAATTGACTTTTACCAAGTGAAAAATAACTTCAGTTTCATCAATTTCTGGCAAAAGTTGATCTTCTGTACTTGGAAGATCAATTTCTTCCTCTTTCTCTAACTCTGTCTTTTAGGACATTTCAAGTTTCTCTTCTTGGGATTTTGACAAGCTTCCTTCTTCAGCAAGATGTTTTCTCTGCTGCGCTCTCGTAAGTACAGCTTTCACGGTTTCCTTTTCTTCCTGCTGTCAGCTTTAATTTCTTCTAACAGTGAGGCGGTTTTATTTCCAAGGATGTACCTCCTTTGGTTCAAGTTATCTCTGAGAACGGCTGCCTTAGTGGTGACATGGCCCAATTCGCCTTCAATTTCAATTTCGGCCATAGGCAAGCAAGACATCTGCTCGTTCAATAAATGTTGCATCCATACATGTTCTCCTGTCATTCTTTGAGGCGAAACATATTTCTGGCACACTACATCTACAGTTGCTCCAGTATCTCTAAGTGTAGGAATGCTAGTCCCATTAATTTTACCAGGAATGGTGTATGGAGCTAATAGGTCTTCATCAACTTTATTCTTAGTATAGTTTACGCTGCCTATACTGTTTTTCTTTTTGAGTTTAGGGCAATCAGGCCTGATATGTGTGGTATCCTCACATTCAAAACAATGAAACTGTTTCCTCTTATCGAAGTTGGGATCTGGTTTCTTAACCTTGTAGAAGTTTTCCATTTCTTTTACGGCATACGTATCTTCATTTTTCTGGCTATTTCCCTTCCAAGGTTTCGATTGCCATGGTTTTTTTATTACTTTGATCCTTGTAAACCATCGAAGGAGTTTTACCCCGTATGCACTTTCTCACATCCTTAAATTCGTCAATCTTGGTTACAAGTTCAACTGGGGAAGTAATGGATGTCCAGTGATCCAAAAAGTTTTCTTTAAATTCATTCGGTGCCCTTTTCTTTATCTGATCAACGATCATCAATTCTTTTAATTGTTCATAGGTTTCTATCTTCAATTCATTTAGACAGCCTTCTAGATAATTTTTCATCTCGTAGTAAAAATCCTGCCAAGTACGGTCTGGTGATTTTTGCAGTTTCACAAAATTTTGGCGAAACTTCTATGGGCTCATCTTAAAACGCTTAAGTAATAAGGTCTTAACATATGGATACTCACTAGCCTGTTCTTCAGGTTCACGAGCTCTCAAGTGAGTAATTTCTAATGGCAGAACACCAATTAATTTAGTGACCCACTTTTCAAGGGGTACCTTAAGAACTTTCGCTTGTCGTTCGAAAAGCTCTAAGAACAAACTTATCTCACCCCCTTTTTCATCAAATTTGGGCATTAGCTTTTGAAGTTCAATTTTAGAACTAAAATCTGTACTAGATTTAACAGAATCCTCAGAGTTTTTGTTTTCCTTTAACTGTAACTCTAATTTTAGTTTTTCCAATTGAAAGTCCCTTTCTTCTTTCTTTCTTCTTTCTTCTTCTTTCTCTTTTCTTTCTTCTTCTTTCTTTTTTCTTTCTTCTTCTTTCTTTTTTCTTTCTTCTTCTTTCTTTTCTCTTTCTTCTTCTTTCTTTTTTCTTTCTTCTTCTTTCTCTTTTCTGTCACTGATCACAGTTGAAAGAAGTTCTTTTATATACTCTTCCTCATAATTACTACTTTTCAGAATTAAGTTACGTAGATCAATTACCTTTAAGTCTTCTATCACATTTTCCCCTAATTCTATCGCAATCACCTTCAAGTCCTCCTTCCGGCCTTGGCCAAGTTAAGCCATCTTAAATTCCGAACCTAAGAACACTACTATATTCTAAATTGCACAAATAAATTCTAATACACAGTTAATATCTGCCAGTTTGGCTTTAGCAGTATTCAATACAAAATAAAATTTTCTTTATCTTTACAAAACAAATCACAATTTACTTAAAAATCAGTTCGATTTTTAATACATGAATCGCTATTCATTTAATTATTTCAGCCAGTTTGGCTTTACACAATATCTCAACTATCTAAAGTTTTAAGAATTTTAAATAGCCAGTTTGGCATTAAAAAATATCTCAACTATCTTAAGTTTTAAGATTTTAAATCGCCAGTTTGGCATTACACAATATGTCAACTATCTAAAGTTTTAAGATTTTAAATAGCCAGTTTGGCATTAGATACACTCGACACACGAACACACTTTATGTAATTCGAACTAACAGAGGATACACAATTTAATTATTACACATACGAAACCAAATCCAGAGTTTCTAGATAAAAATAAGTCAATCTGGTACTTGTGAACTGCTATTTTAAACAGATGCATATAAGCCAGTTTGGCCCCCCCAAAATACATCCAAAACTTTCAGCTAGTTTACCCTAATAGCAATCACTAAGGTCCTAACTTCGCCAAGGCGGCAACAAAATCTCAGGCACGTACTGTACTATTTAGTACAGTACGTGCCTACTGTACTAAATAGTACAGTAAATAAAAAAGAAATACCTCTTTTTCGTTCCTCCACGCAATATTTCTTATCGCTGGATTCCGCATTCAAATCTCGGTGGAACCTCCATTTATATATATATATATATATATATATATATATATATATATATATAGACTGTAATACCTTGGCCGGTTGGCTCACTATTACTGAAATCCACTGTGTGAGGCGAAAAGCACTAAGCATGGACGATTAAAATCACACGCAAATTTTATTAACCACAAAAGAACACAACATTTTAAATATCAGTTACAATCACATCTCAGCGCGCGGAAAAAACTCCCATCGCTTGGAAAAAACTCCCAACGCCATTGTTAACAATCTTCGTCAACTGTCCCGCCATCTAGTCGCGAGCTATGGCTTTCAATTTTCAAATCTTGCGTTGTCACAAACTATATATATATATATATATATATATATATATATATATATATATATATATATATATATATATATAGTATCAGCGCGTGTATTCCTTTAGGTATATTACAAAAATGGAAGTATAACTAGAAGGGTACGAATGCATGTTTAAGTTACAAATATGGATACCCGGAAACATTACACCCTGAAACAACATTTCATTTTTACAAATGTATAACTTAGAATAAATGGTATTTTACTTAGTGTTATAATATACTCATGTTTTGCTATGACATGAATGATATATTGGTCTTTTTAAGCATGTAACGTTAATGCAATATATTTCATATTAGAAAAAATTCTGTGGATGTTCAGTATCCGGGAATCCTATCGAAATATCATTTGTCCTACTAATATTTCACTCTTTTCCTCTGACCCTTACCCTCTGACTCAATCTATATAAAAACAGTTCCGTAACTGACTGACTCACTGACTGACTGATTGACTGACTGATATACAACGCACAGACCAAACCGCTGGGCCAAAAGGGCTGAAATTTTGCATGGCGATTCTTCTTATAGTGTAGGAGTGCACTAAGAAAGTTTTTTGAAAAACTATTCTTAGATTTTTAAAATTAAATTTTTAAGCTGTTTTAGTAACTTTTTTTAAGTTTCCATTTAAAATAATAATTTGAGGGTTATAAAATTTACATCACGAGAAAGATCATAAAAATTCCTTTAAAATGAAATCTTTTTCGAATTTTTACCTCCATTTCCTGATTTTTGGTGAATTTTTAAGATTAATTTTTAGAATTTAATTTATTAAATGCTGATCACGTGATTTCTATTTCTGGTACTTTCAATAAATTTATCGTCACGTGCATAACAATGGAATAGACAAAAAAAATATTTTCTTTTCTTGCTAATGCAGCAGACGATTGGACATTAAACAAAGAAATGTTAAAATACAGTAAAAGATATGTTTCTCAAACTGTACTATATTAACTGTACTACATTCTTTAGTATGTCCTATTTGATTTAATTTGAATATTTTCTTCTACATTATTTTGTCTATAAAAATATCCCTTACGATTTTTTATAAATATATTTTTATTTACATCAATTGTATACATTGATCGTTGTATTTATTATAAATATATATATATATATTTGCATTAATTGCATACATTGACCGTTGTATTTAATTTGAATGTACTCCGTAGCGAAGTGCGGGTTTTCAGCTAGTTATACATAAATGAATAAGTATTCACAAACATATACACAAGCTATAGCCTGAAAAGTTCCCCATAGCTTGCACACAATTCATCGCAACACCATATTTTTCCTGTCTCCTTGTCCCAAAAAACTGTCTCCATTTTTAAAAATGACTTCAAAAGTGAAAGTGGGAAAACAGTACAAATACTTCTCTGAAACGCGAGAAGTCATCAGCCAAACTGCTTAGTCGAAACACAAACAAATATTATAAAGCATGAACAAAACATATCGTCTGTTTGGATATTTAACCAAGCATAGCAAAACAAGTTACTAAGAGGTGTAACGAAAATTTTCGATTGGGTGGCTTTACCTGGATTGAGGAAAATAAGAATTGAATTTTAAGGCTGTCCTTTAAAAGAGTTTTAATATTGTCGCGGTTTCACCAGTGAACTCGTGAAAGGGATTTTATGAATACCCCAATCAAATAAAGTTGTTAAAATCTTATCAAGGGAACCCGATATTCAACTAGCTTAGTTTTTTTTTTCATTTACCCTACCTTTCCTTTCAATTTTAATATAGGCGTTCTCTTTGGAAAATAAGAAACCCACTTCCATACAAATTCAGGAAACAGGAGATCGAAGGATTGCTTTCCACGTGTGCTTCATATATATATATATATATATATATATATATATATATATATATATATATATATATATATATATATACGTATATTCTATATATAATAGTCGTTGTCTCTGTATAACACTTCCGGGCTGTACTCATCTTTCAATTGAAGCCCTCAGTAAACAAACCGCCGGTTAGGCTTAATTTCAATTTCAGATGTGGATCAGAGTTTTTTCTTACCTAAAAACTAAAATCTTCTACATCAAATCACGTTTGTTCAGCCTATTTTTCTATAAAACATTCAGAACTAAAAAGAATTGGATGTTTTTAACTGTATATTTAACAGTTTTTAAAAATCTGTTTACTTTTGCGATGAAATCTGAAAGTAAACAAACTTGAATGTGAATGAATCAATTAGCTCAAGTATTCATATCGCGTAGTGAACTGTAAAAAACTAGATGGCAGT
>OU015491.1:205789552-206182052 GCA_907164885.2 Dolomedes plantarius | reverse complement strand
ACTATTCTAATTGAATAAAAATAAAAACTTCAGGCAGGAGTGTCCACTCCTTCTCTAGAGCAGTTTTAAAGCTTACACCTCTTAATTAAGAGTTTGAAAGCTATTTAACCTTCTTTGATGGAAGTTGGGGCACTACAAAGAGTCTTTTCAAGAGTATTCCTCGAAAGTTTTCTATTGGGGTTTAAATCGGTTGATTTGCCTGGCCACACCATTATGTTAGTGTGGTCACTTTACGGAACTTGCCAACCACAACCTAGTGTGAATGAGATTAACACTGGCAAACACAAAGCCAGAGCTGAATGCACCTCTGAGAGGATTTATACAGGGACCTAAAATTTCACTTCGATATCTCTTGGCAGTGAATGAGGTTCCCAAATGACATCTTTACAGTCGTAACAGTCAATTTCCGGATGTTACCGGAAATATTTCGAATTTCTCGTTTTCCCCGCAGGTATTAAAACGCGGAGAATCATTGATTACATTGGATGTGGAGGCATTACAATGACTTATTGTAGATTCCAATTAGGGGTGTATATAGGGGAAACCCTTGGACCTAGGGCCGGCTATTTTCAAATGGCAGTATCTTTACTTATAACTAACTTACAATAATAAAAATAGTTTGTATACATTACGTGCTTTATTCTCTTTAAATAAAAATCACATCAAGTGTAGAAAAAAAAAACTTGTAAATGATATTGAAAATTTAAAAAAAATTACAAATGGCCCTAGGTACAATAACACTATTGTACCTAGGGCCAGTTATTTCCAAACACTGAAATTGTTGTTTACAATTAAAAAAAAAACAATTTGTATCCATTATTTCTTTCATGCACAACTTCTAAAATCTTCGTAAGGAAGAAATGTTAATTGTAGGCAATGTATTAAAGGAAGAAATGTTTATTATTTCATCACTTTCTAATGTATGTTTTTTCTCCATTGTCTTCTTAATGATCCCACATAAATTTTCTGTTTCAAACACAGATTTTGTAACCTTTTTTTTATCAATTACTTTTTTCAATAATTGTGCTTGATTTTCATTTTTCACGGTTGTATCAGTGAGAATTCTACACTTGCCAAGTTTTCGTCCACCTCTTTTCTACCAGAGGCCATGGCCCTAGGTACAAGACAAGATTATGGCCCTATGTACAAGATGTTGTTTTTGGCAAAATGGCTTCCATAGCCAAAGACCTGCAAAACCAAACTTTGTTTTTATATCATTTTTTCCTTTAATGATTACAAAAAATATCTGCTATACGTTAAAACATAAGTTTGCACTTAATTTCACAAAATACGACTTCAAATTGAAGAGAAAATTTAGTTTTGATCATCAAATCAAGACTTTCTTTTCTATTTAACTATAGCTTCTTCTTGCTTTCATTAAAAATGGCCGTTATGATTTGAAACAATGTTGTCACTCACTCTAATGAGTAAAAATGCTGTAAAATAATAATTATTTAAATAAAGCATGGTGGCCCTATGTACAAGGGTTCCCCCTTCATAGATGGTACGCTTTCGCCGCACACGCTGAAATAATCTCAATATGTTTAGTTTCCTATAGGTATATTTTGAAGGCAGCAGACGACGTTACAAATGTTTTTGGTCACGGTTGCAATTTACCACCACGTGGGCCTGGCTTTGAATGCCAGTCAAGGCATTCAAAGTGTCTTCCAGAGATGTTTCGATGTTGGGATGTATGGGTGCTTGTATTGCTTGGAATAAAACAAAAATAACAAATAACATACTGAGAGAAATATATATATATATATATATATATATATATATATATATACACAATGCCGTTCCTCCCCACAGAGAAAAAAAAGAGGGTTGAGGAACTCATTTGGTTTACTCATAATTTTCCTGTTTGGTTTTCGCATGAAGGTAAACCAATTAATAAAGAAACAAACAAAAATTTAACTGTTTAATATTAACATGTCTCTTTCAACATTGCCCACACCATAATAAAGTAAAGGATTTTTTTTTCAAAGTTGTGATCTTCAAGATGGGCAAAGTCTGACACTGGAAAATCCTTCCCAAAATTAACCAGGAATAGTATCCAGAAAACCAGATGAAGCAAGTTACATGTAGGATCCCTGCCAGAGTTAAGCAAGCTTATTAGCTAATGTTTCAATAACTAACTAACACACACACACACACATATATATATATATGTGTATGTGTGTGTTCGTGTGTGTTACTCGTATGCCAACACTAGTTTATTAATGTATAGCCAGCCACTGCATGGAAATTTGTAACAGTGATGCTTGCGATCCAGCGATGCAAACAGCGATGCTTGGGAATGAATCTGATATATATCAGGCAGTGTAAGATCAATACATGTGTATAAGTCTTAGATATATGTATGTTTTCATCAAAGTGTGATTAAGTTCTCTTAACTGTAAAAGTGCTTCTCCATGCAAAGATTCAGTAGTGCTGGAAAACGAACATTATCTCTCCTCTCATACTTGGGCGATATCAGCTGATTGCCGCTTTTGAAACATTCAACTGATGAACTTGCCTTCACATAAATTTTTACTTCCTTTGCTTCAATAAAGGACTACAATAAATGGAATAAGAAATAAGATACATGGTTATGCATATGGTGTCAGTCCTAATAATCAATTTCTTATCAATGAGAAATTTCAAAGAACTCGCGGGAAACACAAAATGAAACAAACTAAATGTAATATTACTAATTATTAAGACGTATCATATTTATACCACATTTTATTGCTTAGCTTAACGATTATATATATTAGATATAAAATTTATTCATTCCTACTTGATATAAGTACGATAATAAATTTGATGAACGGGTGCAAGACATAACGTTGTTAAGATTAAGTTGCTCTCTATGATTCTCTCAATATATTACCATCGTATGTATGTCTAGATAACAACTGAACAATATTACATAAATTATTCAATTTCGAAATTATTTCATTCAGATACAAAAATAACGAGATATTTAAAGTAGTAAATGTCGTAAAAGTAAATAAAATAATTGCAAATATTATCAATAAAGTCTTACCGACAAATTGTAATTTTCAAATGAGGTAAAAGTAAAGAATTAAAGGTAAGAAGTGAGCAGTTTCTAAGTTGCACCCGTTTGCAGGAGTGTAAAGGCCGCACCCTTTTATTAAAGCCCGGCCCGGACTTGTAGGTCCCAACCGGTCTAGAAAATTTACCCCTTTTCGTCTTTATCAGGGGAATGCTGCTCACCCTCCACCTCTTTGGGGGCTTCAGAATTTAACTCCAATCTTCCTCAGGGCCGCCCAGAGACTTTACGGGGCCTGGGGTAAACTTCTGTTGGGGGCCCCAAGAAAAATAAAAAATTCAAAGAGACGAAAACACGTTCAAATTAAGTTACTCATACTTAAAATTTTATTACAGGAATTATTAACATAATTATTTTATTTCATTGCACTGCTCTCTTGTTATATTTTCTGAGGAAATCTAATAAATAAATTTTTAAAATAAATTTTGGGGCTCCTCCGGCAGTTGGGGGCCTGGGGCAAAGAGCCCCAGTTCCCCCCCTCTGGGCGGCCCTGATCTTCATGGCACTGTATGTTTCTGGCACTCCCTGAGATACCCCCTCCTGACTAAACCTGCCTCAGCTCTCTTTTGCATCTCAGTGCGAAAATATTCACTGGAATATGCTGCCTTGAGTTTTATAATTCAATTTATATATATATATATATATATATATATATATATATATATATATATATATATATATATATATATATATATATATATATATATATATATATATATTTTATATAATCTGTGGCTTAATACAAGAAGTGCCTAAATCAGTTTTCTCCAAGATAACTTTGTTTGTTTATGTCTCTTTAAAAAAATATTATTTTCAATGAAAGAAGTACCTAAATCTGTCCGATGCTTTAAAATTGTTTTCTAAACCATTGTAATCAACAACCATTGAAAATCAACAAACAATGGGGACTGATGCGATCATATAATACTATAAACACAATTATGAATAAGGTAAACAGAATAGTACTAAAACAGAATGAAAATGGAGGCGTTGTAGTTGATGTTTGTTAATTTTCAACTATCTAATATATATATATATATATATATATATATATATATATATATATATATATATATATATATATATATAACAGTTCCGTAACTGACTCATTCATTCACTGACTGACTGACTGACTGACTGACTGACATACAACGCACAGACCAAACCACTGGACCTAAAGGGCTGAAATTTTGCATGGCGTTTCTTCTAATAGTGTAGGGGTGCACTATAAAGGAATTTTTCAAAAATTCTTCTTAGATTTTTTTAAATTAAATTTTTAAGCTGTTTTTAAAACTTTTTTTATGTTTGCATTTCAAATAATACATTGAGGGTTATAAAATTTATATGAGAAAGATCATAAAAATTCCTTCAAAATGAAATTTTTTTCGAATTTTTACCTCCATTTCCTGATTTTTGGTGAATTTTTAAAGATTAATTTTTAGAATTTAATTTATTAAATGCTGATCACGTGATTTCTTTTTCTGGTACTTTCAATAAATTTATCGTCACGTGCGTAACAACTAAATAGACAAAAAAAATATTTTTTTCTCTTTCTAATGCAGCAGACGATTGGATATTATCCAAAAAAATGCATATCCCTTACGATTTTTTATAAATATATATATATATAGATAGATATATATTTTACATCAATTGTATACATTGATCATCGCATTTATTATAAATATATATATTTATTTTTGGCATAAATTGCATACGTTGACCGTTGTATTTAATTTGAATGTACTCCGTAGCGAAGCGCGGGTTTTCAGCTACTATATATATATAACTCACAAATAAAATTCTCGACTATATAGCTGAGTTCAAAATTTCTTAATCGCAAAGGCAACACATGACTATCTTTCATCATCCATTGACAAACATGAGTGCTAAATTGTGTGGAAAGAATGCTATGAAATCGCGCCAGAGGAAAAACCAAATTCATGCTGGTCTTTCCTTACTCATGCATTTTAACAGAAATAACTCCTGCTATTTAGCAACAGAGCAGCTGCGTCGCGATTTCATTCCCCAGATTAAAAAAAAAGAAAAAAGGAAAAGAAAATACAAAGAGAAGCGTGAAAGGAGGAAAAAAAAACTTCCCAGCTCAACTCCATGTATCTGCTTTGTTCAAAGCAGAGAAACGCAAAAATTGATTGCAGCGACACAATGCTGTCGACCCTTTGTCTGCCCTCACTAGGCGACAGACAAATTTCCCAACCAATAGAATCTTGAGAAACGATGCGAGCTTTGTTACAGGCAATCGATCACTGCGAATAGAGGGCGGGATCCAGATGGGTGAGGGGGGCCGGCATTTGAACGGCATAATCACGGGTTCAACTCATTTCTTTGTTCAGTTGGCAAGGCTCCGCCTTTGCCTGCCCTCATTGGCTGCGGAATTCTCGCTGCTCGGCCAATGCTGTGTCTGGGAATTGCATTTGGGCAAGCACGATGGGCGGGCATTGGATGAGCAGACTCGAACGTCGCTTAACAGGCAACTAGGCGATCAAAGTCGCCCAGTGTTGGTCGCTGTGTTCTCTCAGGTTGCACATCGTCTTTCAGTGTCTCTTGATCTGACGATAGAGGGCGCCAGTGGACAGCTGATGTGTCTTAGCTCCTTGGAAGGGTAATCTTAGCTGAGCTGCATTACTTTTTTTGTGTGCGCGCGCGCGCCGGATCAAAAGACGTTCTGACCGAAGGCCGGCAATGATTTTCGTTTCATTTTGACCAAGTGAGTACTTTGCTTCCACAATTTCACTCTCTTTATCCGATTATGCTTTTAAATTGAATTCGTCTCTTGGGAAAACTGAAATGCGTATTGTTCTCTCATTTTATACCTTTATAAAAATTTACAGAATTTTAAAATTTATTTATTTTTTTAAATCGAAGCAACTTTTTTACTGGAAAGCGGATAACAGAAGCGCAAGAATATTTGTCTTTCGGCTTCACTCATTCAAAATATTCAAGACGAAATTTCACATTTCTTTTATGTAAGTATTTTCTCCGGAATAGTGTTTTGGAAAACCCCATGCCATACGACACTTAAGGTTTTGAATATTTTTATAGATTCATAGTTTTAAGTAAGGTAATCTGAATACACACTCCCCCATAAAACACCCATCCACCTACTATATATATATATATATATATATATATATATATATATATATATATATATATATATATATATCTGTGGCTTGGTGCAAGAAGTGCCTAGGTCATATTTCTCCAAGATGACTTTGTTTGTTTATGTCTCTTTAAAAAAATATTATTTTCAATCTAAGAAGTACCCAAATCTGTCCGATGCTTTAAAAGTGTTTTCTAAGCCATTGGACAGACTTGGGTACTTCTTACATTGAAAGTAATATTTTTTTAAAGAGACATAAGAAAACAAAGTCATCTTGAAGAAAACTGACTTAGGCACTTTTTGTACCAAGCCACAGATATATATATATATATATATATATATATATATATATATATATATATATATATATATATATATATATATATATATATATAAAGAGAGAGAGAGGTATATACATACATACATATAGATAAATACATATAGATCAGGCCTGCATAACTTACGGCTAATATTTTAGTAAATGTAAAATGTACGGAATATTATTTTTTAAATTTATAATATCACGAAAACATTTTGTTAGTAGTGAATATTAATATTTATTAAATTTTTAAATAATCGTCATTTTATAATTTGTCACAAAAATCAGTACTTTATATTTTGTTAGATAAAATATTTTTTGCTTTCTCACCTATCCAACTTTGTTGCGTTCCGCAGCCGCTTTTCATAAAGTAATATGGTGCTCATCAATCACATTTCGAATAGTGCAGCCCTATAGATAGATACGTAGATGGATACATTACTGAACCTCGTTTCCATAATAGAGTGCGGCGCAGATGGAAAATAACCGTTTTTGTTCATTAGAACTTTCATTAAACGTGAACAAAATAACCTCAGTGGTGTTTTAACCCGATGAAGTTTTCACGAAGAAAAGAAAGAAAGTTAATAGTGGGAAAAAGTTACATGAAGTGTAATAGATTAGAAAAAAATTAAGAGAAATTTCCCTTCAGTATATAGAGTACTTGCATTATGAGATATTTGCGTTATCACCAGATTGGTTCAAAAGAGTAATTTGCGCTCATTTGTTTGGGTAGTTGGGACTTTAGGAGACGAAATTGCTTACAAGAAATTAATTCATGTTATATCCACGTTATTAAATGTTTTTGTACATT
Organism: Dolomedes plantarius; assembly: GCA_907164885.2. Classification (NCBI taxonomy): domain Eukaryota; kingdom Metazoa; phylum Arthropoda; class Arachnida; order Araneae; family Dolomedidae; genus Dolomedes; species Dolomedes plantarius. Next base: position 206,174,740 of record OU015491.1, on the reverse strand, counting down.
CTACTATACTTTTCTGATGAAAGAATATTACAGCATGAAAATAGAAATTTAATAATTATCATTAATATGATATTACATTGCGATTAATTTCGATTATAATTAAAATAAATTCAAAATTATAATTGATTTTCTTGATGAAAAATAATGTTAAAAAATTAATTATTTAAATTATTTTTCCGGTCAGAATATTGCATTCTTATACTTCTTTGCTTTTTATTATAATACATTACTTATGAATATTTTATTTTCTTTGAAGGGAAAGCCTTCGAAAGAGAAACCTTTTTCATACGGATTTAAATTGATAAGCGTTACATGAAGTGTAATAGATTATTGTCACAATATTAATATCGGATTTTTTGGTAGATTGTTTACGTTTCAATAATATTTTCACCTGTATAAGAGTTTTAAAATATTAATTTAGTTGTACATGTAACATTTAAAAGAATTGTTTTTAGTATAATAATGATTCTGATTTTAAATTGATAAACGTTTTGATACAACTCATATTAATATCGGATATTTTTGGTAGACTGTTTACGTTTCAATTATATTTTTACCTTCATATGAGTTTAAAAATATAAATTTAGTTATACATGTAAAATTTTAAAATAAACTGTTTTTTAGTAAAATAATCATTCTGATTTTAAACTGATAAACATTTTGATACAACTCATATTAATATCGGATATTTTTAGTAAATTGTTTATGTTTTAATAATAAATACCTTTATAAGAGTTTTAAAATTTTAATTTAGTTATACATTTAGCATTTAAAATAGTTGTTTTTTATAATAATCATTCTGATTTTAAATTGATAAATGTTTTGATACAACTCATATTAATATCGGATATTTTTAGTGAATTATTTATGTTTCAATAATATTTTTACGTTTATAAGAGTTTTGATATATTGATTTAGTTATACATGTAACCTTTAAAAGAATTGTTTTTGGTATAATAATCATTCTGATTTTAAATTGATAAACGTTTTGATACAACGCATATTAATATCGGATTTTTTAGAAAATTGTTTATGTTTCAATAATATTTTTACTTCTATAAGAGTTTTAAAATATTAATTTAGTTATACATGTAACATTTTAAAAACTTTTTAGAAAAATAATTATTCTGGTGGAAACATTAAGGTTAGGTTGTTTGACCCATTCTACCATTACAATCATTCGTAATATGTCACGAACATCGTGTGCCATTTTATTTATGAATTTAATTTATTTTTGTGACAACAGTGAAATATTTACAATATGTTTTTCAATATTTTTTTCGTTCCAAATCAATATAGCAAAAGTGAAATCATTATTTATGTGACCATTTTATTTTTGTGTATTCAATTTTTAATTATGATATTTTACTGTACCATATCGACAAAGACGGCATCAGTGAGGTACATCCTCCTTTAAATCCCTAAATTGTCATATTTGCAACATATTTTCCTAATATAATTAAATAAATTAGTAAAAAGCAGTAGTTATTAGTTTATTATTTGGAAGTTTTCTTACACGGTCGTTTTATAACACGAGAAAGATTTCATACGGTTTTAAATTTATAAACGTTTTGATACAACCCATATTAATATCGGATATTTTTAGTAAATTGTTCATGTTTCAATAATATTTTTACCTTTATAAGAGTTTTAAAATTTTAATTTAGTTATGCATGTAACATTTAAAAGAATTGTTTTTAGTATAATAATCATTCTGATTTTATAATGATAAACGTTTTGATACCACTCATATTAATATCGGATATTTTTAGTAAATTATTTACGTTTCAATAATGTTTTTACCTTCACATGAGTTTAAAAATATTAATTATTAATTTAGTTAGACATGTAACATCTAAAAAAAAACTGTTTTTAGTAAAGAGGAGAACAAAAATTTAACTTTAAAAAGTTTTATTTTCAAAGGGGATATATGTCTTCTACTTATTTTGTTGAAATTAAATTTCTTTCTTAATTAAATTGAATAAAAATTTTATTGTAGAGAAATTAATATCCTGGTAAGTTAAGAAAGATTATTATTTTCTTAAAATGTAAGCTAGAAAATTACCCACGCATCTGTACACCGACCACAGTAGAGAATTTACGGTACGTTTACTCTATGATATTATTGGGGGGAGGGGGGGAATAAGGGGTATTACCGATATTAAACACTTTCGAAGCAAGCTAAGCATCTTTTATTTATAGATAAGAAGGTGAAATTCGAACTTCCTTTCCCTTAGAAGAAATTCAGTAAGCACAAGCTATGCTGTAACAAAAAATAACATATAACCTTATACCAGTGATTCTCAACCACTCCACCACGGCACTCTAGTGTGCCGCCCCTGCGAATTATTTTGCATGCTAATTTTACAAAATATATTATAAGTACATCAATCCATTATCCAAGTAAAATTCTTTTAAATTTATGTTATTATTTGTGTGCCGCGAAAATTTTAAATAATTAAAAGAGTACCGAGACGAAGAAAAGGTTGAGAATCACTGCCTTACACCATTGTTTCCTAACCGGGAGGACCCAAGAAGTGGTCTGTAAAGTTCAGCAGTGATTAAAAAATAGTCGATTTCATCGTTTGAAAGCAGCAACAAATTCATCAATTTTATAAAATCGCGAACAAAAGAAATTTTTTCTCTCATTTTTTGTTCAAATTCTAAAAATTCCTATATATTTTTTCCATTTTATCACATTTTGGGTGCGAAAAAAAAATGCCCGATTGTGCCTAAAAATTCCTGGTATATTTGTGCGACGCTGAGTAACAGCAATTTTACAGCTAGTAAAGCAAATGCAAGCTCAAAAATCTCATCTATTTTTTATGTTTTCATAGGCATATGTTTTATGTTTACGTGTTTTCATATGTTTACGTCTGCCATTAAGCTTATAAGCTTAAGTATACTTTCGCATGCGAAAGTATACTTAAGTATGCGAAAGTATACTTTCGCATTAAATGGCTTGATATTGTTATAAGCTTATTTGTAACTTTTTATCAGTTGTTTAACACAAATAGTTTGCTTATATAGAAAATTAAACGTATTTTCACCTGTAAAAGGGTTGGTTCAGAGATGGTTTCAGACGAATTTATTGATTGACAAATGGTCCCTGATCAACAAAAGGTTAGGAACAACTGCTTTATAGGAAGTCTTATTCTGATTATTAATTTTAGTCTGACTGTGACTTAATAATAGTTAATTCTTAATTTAAAGCCTTACTGAAAATATTTCATAATTGCGTCATATTTCTTTTGAATAAATTTTCATGTACATTTTCATAAAACTGCCTTTGCCTATATATATATATATATATATATATATATATATATATATATATATATAGTGCTAGATTTCTAGAAATAGAGGTGACGCAACGGTAACCTTCCGGGGTGTGTGTGGGGGGGGGGGGGGGGTATTCCAAACTATTGGTAAAGATAGGTACCTAAAGAGAGGTACCGGGCATCAAATCTAGCCCGTATATATATATATATATATATATATATATAATATATATATATATATATATATATATATATATATATATATATATATATATTTATATATATATATATTTATATATATATATATATATATATATATATATATATATATATATATATATATATAAATATATAAATTTGAAATTATTATGTGTTCTAAAGTAGCAATACATGTCATAATTCTATTTACGTGTGAATAAACGATCTCTTTCATATTACTGTTTGTAAATAAAACAAAAACGGTGCATTCAGTTATGGCAAACACTTTAATATATTTCACTTTAATATATTACTTTTAATATATTACACTGATAATACAATTTAAAAAATATATATTCATGGGCTGATAAAGTTATGTTATAAATATTGCTGAGTTTTATTTCATTATTGTTATGGATTAAGCCTCTTCCTTTAGGGTCGTTTTTAAATGCATTATTGCTTAAGCTTCTTAAATAGCCAAACTCTGTTTTGATGCTCAAATCCTTGCGCGTGATCAATGAACCCGTTCAAAATCTTTTAATGTCACTGTTCACTCATTTTAATTCATCGAATTATCAAAGTGGTGGATCATTTTTAAATGGTAAATTGAGATGTGAAATATATGCTTTGGAGATAAACTGTCTAATATGGAAATTTTAAGGGGAATTTGTAAATAAATATTCATAACGAAGAATAAATCAATAGGAAAAACTGTTCATTTAGTAGTTTTCAGAGACAACAACAAACAAACAAACAAACAAAAAGCCTTTTATCACATTTGCAGTATACATTTATAAATTATAATTTTTTTAAACAAAATATTCTTTTTTCTCATCAGCCCAAAACATTTTCCTGATGTCAAGAAACATTTATATTTCTCTTCTAACCTATCAAAATAGGATAAAGAATGAAATGAATTTTTAAACACTATCTATAAGTTGCTGAGAGGAAGAAGCTAATACAAATAAAATATTTCGTCATTTTAATTTATTCGAAAATGGAAAATAAAAATAAAGTTGAATCAGTTTTCTTTCGTCTGATTTTCTGTTTCAACAAATTTTCTTGAAATGACATATTATAATTTTTTTTCTATAGTTTTCCCTTTTATTGTAGAACCAAATCATATTCAGTAACATCCGTATATTTGTTTCCATAAAATTAAAAAAGTTCAAACTAAAAAAAAATTTTTTTTTAGGCAGAAATTAGACGAATTATGTCTAGGTATAAGTTTTTTTTTTCCACAATCACCAGCTTTTGATTTCGCCAGAGATTTCAAAGATATTAGCATCACAAAGAGTTGTTTCTCGTTCCAAGAAGTGAATTACAAAAATCCAGTTAAAAGCAAAATACTAAAAATATTTAATAACCATTTGGTAAGACGTATTTTTTACGTTAAAAATTCCATACGAAGAAAACTGTATAATATAGTCTAGGCCAAGAAAGATATACTTCAAGAACTTATGAAATTTTCTTTGTTCTTTATATACGAGTAGCTTGACTAAAAACACTGAAGATCGGCGTCCAAACACCATCGTCCAAATTTCGGTAAAGGGGTAGTAAAAAGCTATAGCTCCCGGTGTTCAAACTGATCAAAACCCTAAACCTGTATTTCAGGTATCTGTGGTCGCATAATTTATTGGAGATTTATCATTTATTCACCCGGTAAAAGATTGAGGTAGTTACAATTTCTTTTTTTAAAAATTTGGTATTTTAAGTTGTATTTCCTCTAGTTTCACCGATCTATATCGCACCACGCGAGTACTAAAAGAGGTATTCTTTAAAAACTTTGAAAGGTGTATTTTAAGTATATAAAAGTATCAATTTTGTTTAGTTAGCACCTATGATGTATGCTCAAATTTCCTAAAGAAGAAAAAATTTAGCAGGCAATTATTTTTAAATTTTAATGTATACTAAATCCGACTTAGGTTTAAAATACAGCGTTATATTAGGTAACAGAAAATACTTTAACCATTACAAAAGATCGATTTTTATAGGTGCGCACTTTTATTGTAATCAAATCACGACTAACAAAACTAAAAATAATTTGTAATAAAAACATCTGTCTTCATCTAAGAATCATTATTAGTATTTTGTTATTTTTAAGGAGGATAGGAAATTAGCTTATTTTTAGCATTAAGCCGTTCGGCAAAATAATAATATTGAATGTGCTAAACTCTTAAACGTACACATACTTACCCAACTACATTTCTCATATTCATTTGAGAGAATATTGACCTTTCTCGTAGGTTTTATGAGATGCAAATGTACAACTTCTCAAAATGTAACTTTTCTTTATGGTCATGTGATTCCCATTGAATTAATACAGCTAAGGCTTTCTTGATAGGTTGAATAATTCTGGGCTCAGATGGCAAAATGTTATAAGTCACTTTTTTTTTCGAATTTGCGCGACAGCAATTCTAAGATTCAAGATGCCATGACAAATCAGTCATTTGTTTTACATGAGCAAACGTGGTACCAATGTTTCAGAAAAATAGCTGGCTATTACTTACAGTAGTTTCAGTAAATAGAAAATATCGGTGAACGAGAATCCGGAATGCGAAAAACTCATTTTTTTAAAGAAAAGTTTCTTATAACATTTTGCCATCTGAGCAAAGAATGATTCTCATAAATGCTCCTAAAACCAAAATGGTGCATTTAGCACTAAGAGTAAAACTTCCCATCCTAGTAATTTATTATTAAAAAAATATATTTCATTTCTATAAAACAGCTTTTGAATATGGTGCATTACACTTTGCATAAAATGTTCTATTTACAAAATATTTTTCAGCTAGACAAAGAAAGAATATATTATAATGGGTAAAGAAAGACAACAGAAAAGTAATTATATATTTAAAAAATATGGAAAATCTGTCTCCCACAGGGATTGAAATTGCTCTAAATTGATGAATAACGTGCAACACAAATAAATTGCATTGTTGAGTTATGCTAAATATTTTTTTCATCATATTAAAATGCTTAAAACAACTAGTTCACGTAAGTATGTCTTATAAAATAATGATTTCAGTTCTCATAAACAAAATGATACAAGCTTAAGATTTTTATTCTTTTCCAAAAATGCATTTTCCCCACAAATTCCCACATGGTATATCTAACAGTTTTTTTAGAAGCAAATTAGAAATTTCCTGTGTTTTCATTCGACCGTTTAGACTTCAATTATGGTTCTTGATGTCGATACGGCAATGTGAAGGCGATTATATGCATTTTTCTTTGATGTGACATCCTATATAATAACGTTGTAATATGATAAAACCATAAAAAGTGCAGAAAAAAATCATTCAAGAGAACAGCATGCGTGGCGATCGTTATACAGACCGCAGACTCGAACGAGGGTCTGTTGACCTCGAGAGGTGTTCAACTGACTGAAACACCCCGGCGATGTGACGAAATCCTGTTTTGAATTTCATTTCTTTACCCTTAACAGGTAACATTTTCTGCACATGTTCTAAGTGTTTTAAAATGAGAACTAGTTGGTACCCGTCAAAACATGACGGCTGGATAGTAAATAAATGTGCTAATAAACAAATTATACTCAATACATCATTGCCAAATGTTGAAAATCATAATATTGAGAATTGAGAAATACACTTTAAAAAATTGCTATCGAACCCAACAAAAAGAAATATGGCTACTCAATAGCGCGAAATAAACAGTTTCTGACAGGTTTAAATCTATATCCGAGAACCATAATTAAGAATGAAAATGGCAGGGAAAGAGCTAGAGAGATTGCTCGGAATAAACAAATTAACGTGCTTATGTGGCCTCGTGCTTAGTGAGTATCTAAGCCAAATTTAAACATCTCATGAGCATGCGCAGAAACAAATGAATGTGTTTATGCAGCCTCGTGCTTAGTGAGTATCTAAGCCAAATTTAAACATGTCACTGAGCATGGTCAGAAAGCAATTTTTAATTGTAAATTATCGCTAATGAATAGAAATTGCGGTTACAGAAACCGAATTTGACACATCTATAGATTAAAATCTTTCGTTTAAGACCAAAATGAAGTAAATCGATGCAGTAGTTTTCACTCGCAGACTGCCCAAAGATTCAGCTTAGCATCTTAAGTATATAGATTATAGCACGTAATTATTTTTTAACCCTTAAGTAGTAAAACAAGCTGGAAGAGATGAGAAACGCTGACCCTCAAAGTTTGAAAAATGCATCTGCGATAATTTTAGAAAGTTTTGATGCCACAAATTTCAAGCATAATGCGATCATAATTTAGACAGCTTAAAGATTACGGAACTGCATTCAACACACTCGCCGTTCTAATAGGGGTCATATTTGCAATGTATTTAGAAAAACTCCACTATCGAAATCGAGTCTCACGGGTGAGACTCGAGCATATCTATCGGTTATGTCATCTAAGGAGCCCATCACAACTGATAGCCGTCACAATTGGTATGAGTGCTAGGTACGTTGGAGATTTCTATCATTGTATAATTCGATCGTCTGGAATTTCCACTACTTTCATTCCTTCTAGTAATTACAGGAAATTGAGATTCTACCGAAATGTTATTTCTCTTCAGAGGTTTTCGTATAAATTAAGCTCTTCAAACTTTCCACTGTCGTCAAAAAATTTATTTTCAGCTGACTATGGGGCGTACACATTTTCTGTAAAACAAAGTGAGAAGAAATGTATTTATATCAAGCTACAAAAATCAAATTTTGGTTGAACGCACCATTCTCATATGTTTCGAGAAGTAACGATTTGTTGATCAGGTCGATTAATGAACGTGCTAAGGCGGAAGAAAAGATCCATTGAAACTTCCTTTTCCCTCTTTTAATTAATATTCTAAACAAACGTAATATTTTTTATTGGTAAATTAATTTCTGTAAATTATTTTAAGAATTTTTTTTTCAAAAAAAATTCTTTTGGGTGAAGAGAATAATTTATGATGTTACGCCTAGATTTCTAGAAGTTACAAGTCACTCCCAAAAGCCTATAAATTTGTATAGGTTTGTCATAGACAGGGCATCACGATAGTTCATCAGTGGCTAGACTTTAGGCCTGGAGTGCAGAAGGTGTAGTATGTTTTAATGCCATATTTCTCCTTTAATAGCAAGAGAAATGTGGTTGAGTGCAGTGTCTGAGACATGAGGCAATTAAAGGGCACCACAACGTAAATTGAGGGATTTGTGACTGAGGTATGGGACACTATGGGGTTAGACTGCGCAACCGTTAGATTACAGTAACATAATTGATAAATCACATAAACGCTAAAGGCCAGTTCACATAGAATCCGTCAGCGTTAGCGCTGGAGATTCCGTTGGCGCTGATTGGTTAAATATGGCTCAATGACTGGTATATGATTGGTTAAAAATATTTACGCTAACGCGGACGGATTCTATGTGAACAGACCCTAAGTGATCAAAACTCGATTTTGTTTAAAACAGGCAGTATAGTTTTCAAAAAGAGAGTAATTTATTTATAGATAGTGCTTAATATGGCTATTTTTTTCCTTTTCAAATATTATTTCAAGCTTTAAGGCAAAAAAGCAGTTTTAAGGTTTTGCCTATATATAATTTTAAGATATTATATAGCTGATAATTTAAAAGTTATTCAAGAAAATTTAGATGAAGTCTCTTTTTGCAAATCAAAGACTATATTAAACGTAGACGTATAGATGGTAAACAATAAAATCTCGGTTCTGATGGGTGCACGGGTTATATAAAAAAATTAGTTTTGTTTAAGGCTTCTTGGAAGCTTAATCCGTCCCATTCAGTGGCTTGTCATGTTGACTATTATTGCTATTATCGCGGGTGGAAGCGAATTCCACAGCTACTACCTAGATATGGGAGAGATGCAACTTTATCGAATCAATTATCTCTCAGGGAAAAAAAATAGTTATAAAATTATGCTGATGATTTAATTGATAGGAATCAACTGCATCAAAACTTTCATACTCTAAGCAAAACTTTTGCTCAAGACCTTTTGATATGAGATTAATAAAATATAATATATGATTTTGTTTATTCTTCCCACTTCTTATGTAATCAACACTCTTAACTCTAGAAACACAGCTGCCCAGTCGGTTTTCTAGTGTTAAGAGGGAATGTTTCGGACGGTTTAGACGTTTTCAGACATACAATTGTGCTCTATGTATTTATGTACTCGGGCTTCTGAAATTTTATGACTTTTTCTAATTTTATGCGAAATATGCAGACATATTTACAAAATTATATTCGATAGTAAAGAGGGGGGAGAAAATGTGTTGTATACCGTCGAAGACTGAAAGCCGTCGATTTGACGGCAATTTATAAAACAGGCAAAAATCTTTAAAATAATACTGTTAGTTACTTTTCGTCTCTTCCCCCTTTTGCAAATAACAGAAATATTGGCTCTTCGGAATTATTGGTATTGAAAAATAAGGACTGCACAAACCATGCATGTATTTTTACGGATAAACCATACCAAGTTGTCAGCTCGGCATACCTGCATAAAAATACAATCTAAATATATACTAATTTCTACCATCTAAATATATACTAATTTATTATATATTGGTATGAAATAGTTCAAAATTTAAAGCATCTAACCATTTAAAAAACATTAAATATTTTAAATTCTTGATTTTATTTTTAACCGTCAAAATGGCGTTCAGATTTTTTTAGTAGGAAAAAAATTCCTGTCTTTCCAGTGTTAATGAGCCAGTGTAATAATTATTTTGAGAAAATTCCATTTATGAACGAGCAACGGGAAAAAAAATATGAAGAAATCATTTGTTAAACTGGACGACAAATTATAATTTATGAACAGGAAGACTAATTATAACTGTGCCGAAATAATAATTATAAAAGACTAATAAATCATTATTACAGACTAAATAAACCATTTGTTAAATAGGAAGACTAATTATAATTTATGAACAGGAAGACTAATTATAACTGTGCCGAAATAATAATTATAAAAGACTAATAAATCATTATTACAGACTAAATAAGCCATTTGTTAAACAGGAAGACTAATTATAATTATGCCCTAATTATACGACTAATTATAATTATTCACGAATTATAATTAAAACAGGAAGACAAATTATACAATTATAACTCAGTAAAAAATTTTGCAGCTGAGTGGGTTTCTCCCTTATGTTAGCCATTATATTTAAGACCATTATTTGGAACGAAAGAATGATTTTTTGATAAAGGCTCTTTCGCAGACGGAATATTCTTTTCAAAATTAATTTTTCTATAAAATATGCTCCATCGTAAGTTTTTTAGTAAGTTCTACTTCTATTTTTAGTTCAATATTCTATTTTTTGAACGCAGACATATTATCAATTTCAGTGGTGTTCACGCGCAATGTCTAACAGTTATATAAATGATATGTGATAATCTGAAGCGTCGTGACCAGTGGCGCACCCAGGGGAGGGCAAGGGGCCACCCCCCCCAAAGAAATAGAAATTGCATTATGAATATTGATTTTGCATTATAAATATTTTTAACCGTTCATCTCGCCCCCCCCCCTCCCCCCAAAGAAAAAATCCTGGGTGCGCCACTGGTCGTGACACATATTTCTGATGAAATTAATGGAGTTGTACTCCTTAAATTTCATATCCAAAAAAATTTGTGGTTTCTATGAAATAAAGTCATTTTAGGGCACGACAATACATTGAATGTGTGTTTGGAAAAAATAGTTAATGAATAAAAATATTTAATAAATAGCTATTTTACTGTTAAAATTATTAATAAATTTGTCCTTAGCATAATAAAATTTATGTAGCTGAATTTTCAAAATGTTATGAAAATAAATACCATAGAATAAAAAGTGGGAGTTAGATGTTTGATATGTATAAAAAGCAGTTCTTTTATTTCTAACTAGCTGAAAACCCGCGCTTCGCTACGGAGTTCATTCAAATTAAATACAACGGTCAACGTATGCAATTTATGCCAATATGTATCTATATATATATATTTATAATAAATGCGATGATCAATATATACAATTGATGTAAAATATCTATCTATCTATATATATATATATTTATAAAAAAATCGTAAGGGATATGCATTTTTTTGGAATAATATCCAATCGTCTGCTGCATTAGAAAGAGAAAAAAATATTTTTTTTGTCTATTTAGTTGTTACGCACGTGACGATAAATTTATTGAAAGTACCAGAAAAAGAAATCACGTGATCAGCATTTAATAAATTAAATTCTAAAAATTAATCTTTAAAAATTCACCAAAAATCAGGAAATGGAGGTAAAAATTCGAAAAAAATTTCATTTTGAAGGAATTTTTATGATCTTTCTCGTGATATAAATTTTATAACCCTCAATGTATTATTTTAAATGCAAACGTAAAAAAAGTTAAAAAAACAGCTTAAAAATTTAATTTAAAAAAATCTAAGAAGAATTTTTGAAAAATCTTTCTTAGTGCACCCCTACACTATTAGAAGAATCGCCATGCAAAATTTCAGCCCTTTAGGTCCAGCGGTTTGGTCTGTGCGTTGTATGTCAGTCAGTCAGTGAATGAATGAATGAATGAGTCAGTTACGGAACTGTTTTATATATATAGATTATCTACAACATATGCAATTAACATGCTGGGAGAATAGTCAATATCATTTGGAAAACCATTATTATTATATAAAACATGGGTCATCAATTTTTTACCTTTTAATATCTACCGCCCACTTTTGTAACTTTGTTGATGACAAAGTTTCTTTACTGCCCACGGGTGGATATCCGCAGTGACTCGATTTCGCGAATGCGAGAAGAAAATTTTAGAGGGGAGGGTTTGTAAAAAATATGTACTTAAATTTATCTTTTAATTTATACTTTATGTATATATATATATATATATATATATACATAAATAGCTACGCATGGCTACGGAGATAATTCGTTTTTCCCTCGTCCACGTGCATACTTCGAGAAGTGTCCGGTGAATAATTACCTGTAATCCAAGTTTAGTGATGGAATTCAAAAGTTAATTGCAAAAGCATATTTTAAAAAGTCAAACTCGCGAATATGTTAGCGGTATAATCGACATATGGAGGAAGAACAAAATTTGCAACAACGGACAAAAATTCCCACCGCCCACCATGAAAGCTCGAATCACCCACTAGTGGGCGGTGGGAACCAGGTTGACTACCACTGTTCTAAAATTTCCTTTTTAAAGCCATTAAAAAATTTATATCCCTATTTTTTTATTTACTTTTATATCCGTTGAGATCTTTAGTCACACATGAATATAATCATGTAAATTATGCCAATGTGTAATTTCGTTTATGCAGTTTTGTAAATTGTGATGTAAGTTAATTAACAGAAAATAAGTGACTGTATATCATCATAAAGTTTTTAAAATTATTCAGAAAATTAAACTTGAATGCTAGAAACTTTGTTATATACTCATCAAATTTTGAATTTCTAAGTTCTGCTCAATTTCTAGTTAAAAAATATATATATATTATTTAAAAGAAACATTCCTATATTTACGAAAATAAAATTTTTGACACGTTATATTTGTAAGCTCCATTCCCTCTCCTTCGCTCACCAAAGAAATAACTTACTGAAAAACTTTATACTCAACGAGAAACATATGCTACAACTACACATACGCGAATAAGCTGCGAATGAAACATTTTGGGGTCGATTAGTCCCCCCTCCCCCAACGTGGTGGAAGTTTTTCGTCGCTTTGATCATTCGTCTTAAAACCGCTCTCCGGAGTGGTCTGAGGACGAATCATCAAAGGGACGAGGGACGCCCATAAAACCTCCCCCCGGCAAGGGGATCAATAAATCACTGCTTTCTCCTACACTTCGCTCTCTGTTTCGCAATTGTATGTTCGCAGTATAATAAAATACATTTATGCATTCCCCCTCTTTTCAAGAAAATAAACTACCCACTTTTCTTTAATATTTTAAATTTCACCCGCCATATTAAATAAAAATGCACGATGAATATTACTGGCTGGAGAAGGCGTGACTTTGAGCTGTGTTTAAGGGTGGTGTTAGTTTGGGACCTGGGAGTGACTCAATAGGGGTTGGCTGTATACTTCAAATTTACCGCCTATTGGGACATGTATCCGCTTATACCAGTGGTTCTCAACCCTTTTAAAATTCGCATACCCCCCCCCCCCCCAGAATTGTATGTTATTGGTGAAACCCTTGTATAAACAGATGAAACTTTAGTGCAACAACGTAGATAAAATTAAACACACGCACACACACGTTGTAAATCGGAGCCTCAGCCCGCAAATCTATATGGAACAGATATATATATATTATATATATATATATATATATATATATATATATATATATATATATATATATATAAATATATATATATATATATATATATATATATATATAGTGGAATATTGATCGATCGTTCTCCGAATCATCGTTTTCCCGTATGTGTCGTTAAATTCACCCAGTCCCGACGATTATATTTCTTTGTTATGTTCCTGCATTTATCGTTCAGTTCAGTCTATCCCTTGATAAACGATAGATCGAGTTTCCACTGTATATATATATATATATATATATATATATATAATGCATTAAACTTTTTATATGTTACGTATACCCCTTGGCCAGAAGCATTCCAGACCAGGTCCATATAGGCTTGCGAGCTGAGGTTCCTGTTTACAATGGAACCCCAAAGGTCGGGGTCCGATTTAATCTGTTGCCACTTCAATTTCGACGGAGCACCTCCAAGAGGCGACATCTAGAGGGATCGTACCATCTCCCACCCTCCCTGACATCATAGAAAGATTTTCCTGTCTATGAATTTAACGTGCCCTTATCAGGCATAGACACGAAGCTGTTGTATGACGTTCGTCAGGATTCAAGCCGAGCATCCCCAGTTCCAATCCCAACGGGTTATCACAAGGCTACCTCGGGCCCAAAATTATTTATATACATAATTTATAAAAACAAACTAAAAAAATGGCATCTGAATTTTAACGAGTGTCAAACAATTACAAACATTTTGCTGTGTAATCGGAGAGATGGTCGCGTTTGTTTGTTTGTCCTTGCACAGTTCATCAATGATTCGTGTGCTAGTTTAGGGAACGGAGATGAAGTGATATAAATTTACTCAGGAACCCTGCGCATATGCTGAAAATTGATTTTGTCTCGGTTATAGAACGTTCTTCTCGGCTGGAGTTTTGCGATCATTCCAGTAAAATAAATATTAGGAATGCTTTTTATCTTTTTTATTTTTATTTTTTATTAGAAGCTGGTTTATCCACCATTACTAAAAAAATTACGTGGATCCCTGATTAATCCAGCACGTAGCCTAAGGGGTATGCATATCATAGGCTGAGAACCGATGGCTTATATTGAAATGGCTCATTATGAGTTATCCCCTGTCAATTTCCAGTTGTTAAGCCCGAGGTAGCCTAGTGGTAGCGCGTTGGGCTTGGGACTGGGTGTTGGAATCCCTATGAACGCCATTCAATGCCTTCATACGCCAGGTGATGGCCGAATGGCTAGGGCGCTGGCATTTGGTTCAGATCCTGTGGGTTCGAGTCCCACTGTAGGCCAATGTATGTGTTAAAGTGATCATGTCATTGAGTAATTACACGTGGTTAAAACAAGTAAATTTTAATCACCACAGTTATCACATGACATTGCCCACTTTAAGAACATTAATTAACATCAAGTAGGTATCGATTCAGAATGCGCGTTCGAACATGCAGTAACTCTACCGGCTCCGCACGAGAAGTACAGAGTCAAAGTTCATACGTATATATCATAGTTCGTATACCGTCGAGATAGACATGACCTCCACTGGGCATGCGCGCGGCGGCAACCCTGATTGGCAGAACAGGTGATGCCACAGATGTTTGTAGCCTTTCGGAATCGGCTTTAAACTGCAGGTCCCGGTCTAATTAGCCCTCTTGTAGCAAAAAAATTGACCGTAGCGCTCCAAACCAAACCAATACCTTCATGCCTAGGCTGGATATGGGCACGTTAAATTTGTAGACCGAAAAGTGACTTCTATGAGGTCAGAGCAGGTGGGAGAAGGTACAATCCCCCAGATTCGCCCCGTTGCGATATTGAGGTGGCACTAGGTGTTGGTGTTGGTTCACCTATACGGTGCCCCCAATGAAAGCAACCAGCGATTCCCGCTGTTAAAGTGCGAATGTCTTTGTTGACAAGTTCCCCCCGCAAGCAAAATTTCGAGTTTGTTCCCGTTTTTGTTTCAGCTTTTTTTTCCAATTCGCAGGTATCACTTTCTCGTTGCCCTGTATGTACAAGACTCCTCCCCCACTTGCCAGCTGTATATGAGGCAAGGCATGTCGCGCTCCGATGTCACCCAGAGCCGTGAATCACCTCAGGTGGCCGGGAGAATCATCTCACGTCCGTCGTCGCAGGCGCGGGACGGATATGTAATTGGAGTCCCTGTCACGTCTCCCGTGATTACATTTCTCTCTCTTTTTTTTTTCTGCTTCAGAAAACGGAAAAGCGATACACCTGTTATGATACGTTTCACCTGTGTGCGTTATGTGAATAACGGGGAAGGGGGTGGCTGTAATCAGTTTCGAGTTGTGAGACGGAAAGCGGAAATTGGGGGCAAATTTTCTTCGCATATTCCAGATCGAATAAGTTTGTGGGTGTCAGTCACTGGATTATTTTTTTCTCCAAGGAGGAAAAGGGGGGGGGGATGTATCGAGAGTGCATTAATACGTATTTCGCTACAAAGGATGAACACATAATTCGTGAGACAGATAATCATGACGAATGGAGATGATGCGGTTGAATTAAAAGCGAATACATGTTGCACGCAAATAACCCAAGCAAATAAACTTTTAAATATTGTTGACCCGTACCAACTAAACTCGTCTGCAACATTTGCATGTAAAGACACAATTTAGGATAAAGGAAAGTAATGATGGAGACATATTTGATCAACTGAACATTGCTTTACTATCTTTACTATGGCCTGAATGGATTTCAGGCTAATTCCCACATTTTATCTTTTGAACTATGAATCTAAGAACCCCCCCCCCTCCCCCCATATAAAGAAAATAAATTTACACGCAAATGTTGAAGACAATTTAGGATAAAGGAAAGTAATGTTGGAGACATATTTGATCAACTGAACATTGCTTTACTATTTTTACTTTGGCTTGAATGGATTTCAGGCTAATCCCCACATTTTATCTTTTGAACTATGAATCTAAAAAACCCCTCCCTCCCATATAAAGAAAATAAATTTACACGCAAATGTTGAAGACAATTTAGGATAAAGGAAAGTAATGTTAGAGACATATTTCATCAACTGAACATTGCTTTACTATCTTTACTATGGCCTGAATGGATTTCAGGCTAATCCTCACACTTTATCTTTTGAACTGTGAATATCAGAACCCCCCCCCCCATATAAAGGAAACAGATTTACACGCAAATGTTGAAGACAATTTGGGAAAGTCATATTTGAGAAATTTTTGACCAACTGGAAGTTACTTTACTAGAAAATTACCTTTACTATGAACTGAATGAGTTTCAGACAAATCCTCATATTTTATCAATTAAATTGGGAATCTCAGACCCCAATATAAAGAAAAGAGATTTTAGAAAATAAGAATGCCGTACTTTATTCCAAAATTTCAGTCCTTGCCGGTGACTTGCGTACATTTTAAAATAAAACTGCGGGTCCCCAATGTGTTAATAACATTTTGATGTTCATTCAAAAAATTTTAAAAACATTGAAATAAATTTGATTTTAGAGTAATAGGAAGCAAATTTGATTAAGATTTGGTGGGGTTTCTGTCAAAATTTGTTCGATTAATTCTTTCTAGAAAAATTACTAGCTCGCAAATTTGGTGGAAAATTTAGTTATCGTATCTCTTTCCCTTTTTTCCTAAGTCAGTGCTTTGATTTAAATCTCCGTTCATTGCATTTCTCAATTATTGTAAAAAGCTTGGAGACCCTTAGGGCCAAGACAGCGGGGGCAAAAGTTACGTGATTAAAAATTGAACGTAACATGTCTGAATTACTCCGAGTAATTCTGTACGCGTAAAGTTTTCTATTCTCCTTCAATAACAGAGAGAATTTCAGGTATATATTTGTCACCATGTAAATAAAACAGGGGGCCGTTCAAATATTACGTAAGCATTTAAGGGGAGAAGGGTTCAAGCTTTACTTATATTTGCTGACAAGGGGGAAGGGAGGATCAGAGCAATACTTACGTAAAACAGAAAACAAGCACGCAGGAGAGTGCGCTGCGATGTACTCCTGACCACATCAACTCTCCTGCCTTCCGTACTTGTATATATTTACTTACTTTTGTATTATACTATTTACTTTGAAAGAATTAATAAAATCTTTAGAACGTTGATATAATTCTAACTATTTTCATATATTGTTGAAAGTATTTACTGTTAAGGATTTAATATTTGTTCACTTTTACTTAAGAAATGTAGAATAAAGTTGATGATTTAAAAAAATCCTTTTGGCTTTCTAAATAGCGACAAGAAATTTACCAAATATGCCAAATATAAAATTTTGAAATGTGCTTATTTTTGCCTACAAGGGGAGGGAAGGGTTTAAAATGACTAAAAATGTGCTTACGTAGTACTTGAACAGCCCCAAAGGTAACTATGACAGCTTTAATCGATAGTAAATAATAAAAATACATGAAATTGCGAGAAGTGCGTGGTTTTCAAGCCTTTTGTACTATGAAATATATGCCATCCAAGAGGGCTAAAATTTTTAATTTTGGGCGTCTGGGGGGAAAAAGATGTTTTAATAAAAAAAATTATTATCTTAAAATACACATAATAAGTATAATAATTCTTAAGGGGGTCCAAGACACATTTAAATTCTTTTTTTATTTATTGAGTTAAAATTTTGAATATTTTTGTCATGGTTATCCATATAATTTGTAAATAAAATCACATCATAAAACTTCTCATAAAGTTTAAAATTTTTTTAAATTTAAATTTAAAAAAGGGGGTAATTTAAAATTGTTATAACTCGAAATATTTGTCGAATTTCAAAATTTTTTTTATTTAATTAAACAGAAACATATAAGTTTTAATTTTGATTCAGCATTTTTAAAAATATAAATTTTTAAAAAAATTAAAAAATTTAGAGTAAAAATTTCAAAGAAAATTATGTAACTTATTTTTAAAAAATCATATTTTCAAAAATAAATATTTTTTTAAATTTGCTGAATTAAAATTTAAGTAAAATAATTGAAAAAGACATGTTCCAAGTTTGAACCCTTTATGTTTAATGGTTCTTGACTTATAACAATTTAAAGACGAGAAATGGTGAAAAAACCCATCATGCAGAAAACACATTTAAAGGTTTAAACAAAGATTGGCTGCTATTACAATGTTTCCAAAAAAAATTAATATCTCCTGTTCCAATTAAGATAGAAACATCATTTAAACGTCATTTTAAGCGGGAAAAAACACAAAATGTGTAATGCAATAAAATTTCATTCGAAAATTTGAAGAATTTTGTGTGCTGGACCCCCTTAAAAAATTTGTGGTATTCTCTTTCATGCTGCCAAATAATCCATGCTTAGTTATTAGACAATACAGACATTACTTTTCTTTAACTGAATTATCATTTCATTCTAATATATTATACCTCCACATACTCGCCTCGAAAATTGAGTAAATGAACAAACACGTTTGAACGCTATTACAATCATTTCGAAGCACATTAGGAGTTTTGGCAAGTAATCACGTACTCTACATTTCATCATGCTTTTCTAGAACCTGGAATGTAAGACGAAATATCCTCATTCAACTATGCTAATCAAATGGTGTATTCGCGCAATTTTGATTGTAGAGTCAGTCTTTCAGCAAATCGGCACAAATACTAATCGCACATTATACAAAAATTTCTCCGAAATTCAAGATTCTCAAAATTGCAATTTTTGCACCTAACGTAATCACAAAGTCAAAAGTGAGTTTCAACATTTCTGTGTCATTGTGTAAAAAAAAGATACAAAAAGAAACAATAATAATTGCTATTTAGGCATTTTTAAAGAAAAAACCCACACAGAACTATCGTGTATAATATGCATAAAGTTTTGTATATCCTCCATTGTTTGTTACCTCTAATTTTATTAAAATTAAAGTTAATTGTTATTGTAATCATCAATTCTGGCTTAAAAATATGGTAAAACTTCTACTTGAGTTGAAGGATTTTTTTTAAAGTGTAAGATATCGAAATAAATTTCAGTTATTAATAAATAATACTTTATTAAATAATTACGTTGCACAAACATCGAGAAGAAATTTACTTCATCTCCTTGTACATCATTTTTGTGTCTAAATATTTTTCATTATTTAATATAACTATTAATTATGTTTTAATTTACATGTTGACAATTTACAAGCTGAAACTTTAATTTTTTTGGCGTTAAAGTTTAATAATAAATTTGACTTATAAGAAAAAAATACTTTAATCCTTACTTGAATAATTATTCTAAAAAAACTGCCTTGAGAATATTTTGATTCATAATGTGATTTTTTATTTTTATGTTTGTATATTTTCTATAAAAACTGATAGAAAAGTTTAGATTTTCCCATTACGTAATTTTATATATTTGAAAAAAAAGTAGAGAATGAGCTATTCTACAATTATTTTACTGAATTAGAATTTTTGAAATTCAAGTTTCAAGATACACAATTATATCAAAGTAAACAATTACTCAAAATACAAAATTATTAAGCGATCGTATTGTTCCAGTGAAATTAATTCCCTAGGAAAAACTAAATACTGGTTAAGGTAATGAGAGAAAAAAATTGCATCTTGTTATTTTCAGGAATAGTGGAGGCCCAATAAACAGATGTTTCAGATAGAAACTTAATTTAAAAAAAAAATTCTTTCTCATGAAAAGGAGGGAAAAGATTGAAGAAAAAAGAAATTTCAAATGAAAAAAAGCTGTAGTGCTGCCATCTATTGGCAGTTGAGTAAAAAGATACTTGTGACAGGTTTTTCTCGGTAGCTTCGTACTGCAGAAAAAACAGATTACTGTGAGTTTAAGCTTCTGCATGCAAAATGTAACTTTCGTAACAGAGATCGTAAGAATTTTTATGGTGTTTACGAATTTTTATGGAATTTTTATTTCTATTACTAGCAGCTGATCAGTTGAAAATTTTCTGAGACACTGCTTTTTCCGCCGAAAGGAAGCAACCGTTGAAAACTATCATGTGCTTTTGCACCGTTTTCCTATCGAAAATTTTCTACATTTTTGAGTTCACATTAAAATCACTGAAAAATATAAAACATAAGTAAGTTTACCAATAGTTATGATAAATTATTGAAATTAAAATATTTTTGCTTGAAACGATAATTTTAAGAATATGTAAAATGTATTTTTCCTTTTGTCCATCATATACAGCAATTACCAGGGACACAATCAGAATCAACTTTTAGAGGGAGGGGGTAGGGAGATTCCCATCTTAGAAGGAAAATAATACATATCGAAGGGGGGGGGGGGGGGGTGTAAAAATTTTACTTTGGCATTGCCTGATTTTATGGCTTTTGGAATGGGGGAGTAACCCTATGGCGACGCTGTCGAGAGAGCAGACTGCTCAGTTTGTGATTTTTACGGTTTTACGATTTTTAATTTATTTTACTAAAATTATTCCTTACAACTACGAGTGTTTGTTGTTCAAATATCTAAAATTTAGGTATTTGAACGGCGGGCACTTTAAAATTGTTTCGCGGGAACCGCTCTGCCGACCTCTGGTATACAGTAAAAAAGTTTAGAGATAAGTACTGCTTGCATTTAATGTTAAAATTACTGGAAATATCAGGCAGTTTGTGCTTAAGTTTACTTTATCGCAAGACATTTTCCCCAAAAGTAACTATATTTGTGCATTTAAAATTCTTTTATTGTATCTTGGTCGACTCGCATTTTTATGTAGATTTACTATATTAAATTGCTTTTAAATTTTATTGAACTAGTTTCTAGCTTTCAGCTTTCAAAATATTTTACACTGTTAATTATTTTATCGTTGTTATGATCTTCACTGCTTTGCAGACATCTTGGTTTAATTTTTAAAACTAAATCTCCAATACTCCAGGTGATTCCATACTTTTAATAATCTTTGATCCGTATGCAATTTATCTGCCTACTTCGCTATTTTTTTCCATTTCTTTACATATTACTAATTAGTACATATTACTAATTTTTTTACAGCAGTTTTTTTTTTTTTTTTTTGAAAAAATTTATGATATTTCGTGTAAATTACAATACATTTGCCTGAAATTTTTTTATGCGAAATATGGTAATTATTTTAGAGGTAGATTAAAGTATAACCTATAGACAGAATATATACAAATAATTTAATTTATATCTCTCTTTTAGTTTTTAAAAAAATCTGCGCGCAATGCATTGACCTAAGGTTCGTTTTTCATAAAACATTAATTTTTTACATAAAATAATTTCTAATTATCTCCCAACAATTCTGCTCTTGTTTTCTAATAGATAGAGCTTTGTACATTTCACCCTAAAAAATTGGTTTAAATTAATTACAAATTAACTGTTTGACAAGGCATTAAGCTTGGTAATAAAATCAGTGAATTTGTGGGAGTGAAAGGTGATATCTCCGCTTAATGACTATGATGGGAAATCAGCAAAAATCTATGTTATTATTAATTTAACTTTTATGGTATGCCATTATGATTTGGATTTCAGTTCCACCTATACCCATATATTTTAAAAATCGGTAATTTTTGGACCAGAATGATGGGAAATCAGCAAAAATCTATGTTATTATTAAATTTAACTTTTATGGTATGCCATTATGATTTGGATTTCAGTTCCATCGATACCCATATATTTTAAAAATCGGTAATCTTTGGACCAGAATGATGGGAAATCAGCAAAAATCTATGTTATTATTAAATTTAATTTTTATGTTATGCCATTATGATTTGGATTTCAGTTCCATCTATACCCATATATTTTAAAAATCTGTAATCTTTGGACCAGAATGCCACATAACTCGGAATTATTTCTCTTGACTTGTATGAAGGGATTTTTGATACGTGATGGATAATCAGGGTGTTGGCTTAAAACAAGTAATGGGATGTTTACGTATATAACCTTCCACAGGAGGCTTCGATAATGATAAAGGAAGTAGCCCATTCATTTATCTACGTCACTATAAACAATAGCTTTTGATATCCCTGAAACCCGAGGGTAATTTAATGGATCCATATAGGTTGCGACCCAAGTCTCTCCTTACTTACCTGTCCAGCGATCCATGGCACAAGTGTCTGTTTATTGCCCGTTTTGAATTTCGCGAACGAAAGCCCAACTAATGCATCATTGAGGTGCCAGCGCGATCCTGTAATTACCCCGTCTTGCTCCTTCTGTGCGCAGACACCAGTAATTTTCTCAATATGCGCCTTCCTCCATTCACGGCAACAAAACCGTGGAGAATCGTTAACAGCTCCGACGAACCGAAGAGGTATTAATTGCACACACTCACATACTGCATCTCATCTTGCGACACGAAGAAATACCCTCCATTTCGAAGCGGAAAAAAAAATGGGGTTTCCAAAATTTAAAAAATAATGAGAAAATCAATTTTTTCGAGCGGCTTTTGTGAGACGGACAATCGTGTGAAAGGTTCCATCTGAAAGCTTTAAATTTCTAAGGAATTTTCCATAATTGTAGTTATTACTGCGCACAATTTCTGTAAAAAAAAAAAAAAAAGATTTGAAAAAAAAATTCATCGTTTTGAACCATCAAAGGTAGGTCGACACTGATTTGACTCATTTTCAAATGAATTTTTACACCCTTTACGAATTGTATACATTCACGATCATTCTGTGTCTCCTCATTTATACTTTAAGGCTGCTGTGTACTAACGCTATTGGATTCGCTCACCTCAATGTTAACCCATGGAGAAAATGTGTCACCTATTAATAGCTACGTAAATGCTGATAATCCAATAAAAATGGTATTTTCAAATAGCCTGAACTTTTCTGCACCTTGCAACAGGATTCATTTTAAAAATTTCGTCCACCAAAGGAATTTAGGAGCGTTTAAAACAAACTATACCAGATTTTTTCCCCCGGATAATTTAAATTTTGAAATATTATTTGCAATTATAAAACGGAAAAATGTCCCATGGTGTAAAATGTCTCCATTACGGAGTACAATTTAAAAAAAAATCTTTCAATCCAAGTCGGCAATCCTTGGACACATTTTCTCCATAGGTTAACATTGAGGTGAGCGAATCCAGTAGAGTTAGTACACACAGCCTTAAGTCTGAAGTTTAGCAGTTAGTTCAAATGTCTGTGTCTACAGCTATGACAAGTTACAGTTGGGATGATATCTACAATTGTGACAGTCCCCTTAGGAAATTGTCTAACTCTGTAGCGTTACAGTGGGTACCTGCTCACTGTGGCGTGTGTGGTAACCGAACGTTCCGACTTCCTTGCAAAGAAAGGCACAAAAATCCTTCAAAAACTCTACAGACATTTTTCGCTATACATGGGAAACTCCCTGATAGGGCATTTTCGTCAGGAGTAACCTAAAAACATTTTCGACTAATATAGCTAAAGACTGAAACGTGTTCTCTCCTTCAACTCATGCATTTCGGACTTTCCTAGACGTGCTGCCGTCGCCGAGTTCCGCCTTTTGACTGAGCATTAATGTCTACGTGCTCATCTTTTCCGTTTTAACATTGTTGACTTTCCTGTCTGAACTCTCTGTGACACCCGTCAGCCCATGAAGGCAGCATTTAGACATGTGCAAGGCACCAAAGAATTTCAAAAACTGAGTTTGATAAGTGTTGGGAAGCTCGCGGGCAAATGACGTAATTTTCCGGCATTTTTATAAATAAATAGTTGTAACGACCTGAACATGCGTTGCTATCTTAGAGAGAGCCACATATATACACTGAACTCTCTCTGAATCAATCATTTCATTTCTATTACATGTTGAGAATTTAAATCCATGCTAATTTATCGCAACAAACTGGAGTCATAAAAATAATGTGGGGTTCCCCTCAGCAAAATATGTTGCATCCTCCGGTATTATTAAAAGTTACATAACAAAATAACACAATTATATTTAGAATTTTAAGATTTGTGGGTGTCATTTTGAACTTAAAAACCAGTCTATAATTCGTGTTGATTATAATTATACGGGGGTGCAGTGGCCCAGTTGGCAAGAACAGCGGGCTAGTGATCTGAAAGTCACTGGTTCGATGCTCGTCGCTGACAAATCCACTGTCGTGTACACTAATGACAGCTGGTGCACGTACAATCTGTCGTGGCTGAAATGTCCTCTAAGTTCTCAAAATTACCTCTGGAGGTGCGGGGTTAAGTGTTCTGGTCTCGTCACTTGACTCGGTTCAAAATTACGGGACTCCTTCTTTGGCCAAGTCAGACTACGACCCTTGTAGTGCCAGTCAAAACAGGAGCCGCACCTTCATCGTCCATAGCCTTCGGGACTTGATCTGATGTTGCTGTCGGTCAAGTGGCATAAGCAACAACATGATTATTCGTGTGCAGGTTAAATTTTTTACAGCTTAACCATACCTTCGTAAAAAAATATGATTAAAAGTTAAAGATAAAATACTTTAAGGTAGAGTCACTGTTTTTCGTGCGATATTTTGCGCCAGTTAAGGCAATACACTTTTCTGATATTCACTTTATGTTTATCAGACAACCGTGTAAAAAAATTAGGTTGTGCTATAACCTTCAAATAATTTCTTTTTAACAACTATGACTTGGCAGGACTATGTTGAGTATCTGACTTGTAAGCTAATCAGAGGAACTTATTGCTATATTAAATACACCTTCGTCCGAAAGCTCTCGGTTCCGATTATTTCTTGAAGGTTTCCTTTCTGTAAAATAAAGTGTCATTGTAAAGTAAAATAAAGGCTTCTTGTTTCATATGCAAGGGAATACAAGGGTGCAGTGGCCCAGTTGGCAAGAGCAGTGGGCTAGTGATCTGAAAGTCACTGATTCGATGCTCGTCGCTGACAAAATCCACTGTCGTGTACACTTATGGCGGCTGGTGCACGTACAATCTGTCGGGGCTACGATGTCCTCCAAGTTCTCAAAATTACCTCTGGAGGTGCGGGGTCAAGTGTTACGGTCTCATCACGACTCGGTTCAAAATTACAGGACTGGTTCTTTGGCCAAGTCGGACTCCGACCCTTGTGGTGTCAGTCAAAGCAGGAGCGGCACCTTCATCGCCTATAGCAGTCATTCCCAAAGGAGTCTATATCGACCCCCAGGGGTCGGTATAGACCTGCAAGGGGTCCATGCCAGTGAAAAAGAAAATTGGGGGTGCATGAGATGTAAATGGGGGGGGGGGGGCCACGAGTTAGACAAGCCGTCACCAAAATTTTGGCTTCCCGTAAATGTAATAATCCGCCTAACACAGATAGTACCTATGGAGGTATTTATGTAATATGAGAACTTTCTTATAATAGATAGATACATTTCCTAATTATATGTATATTTCATAAAATTGTGTAAGGAATCTATTCACTTTTTCGGCCGCAGTACGTGTAACTTGTGTTGCGACATCATGGACTTTTGAACTGGTACGGTTAGAGCGAGGGCCAGCAGGTAGCCATTATATTGAACTTGCCAGTTTCCCAATTTAGCACAGACAAACTGCCAGGATTATGGCCTCTCAACCTACGTTCAAGATTTAAATGTCCTTCACACAAACTTTGAAATTAGGTTTGAAGATGTATTGACTATGGAAATACCACAGTGGATTATCAATCCATACGGTGACATTGATGAAACGGATGGCGTGTTACAAGAAGAACTGATCGGTATAATCACCAACGAAGAACTTAAGGTGCAGTTTAGAAAGGGATATCAACAATTCTGGCTTCAAAGAGACATACCTGTTACATATCCTGCATTATGAACTATCGCGAGAAAGTTTTTGATAGCTTTTCCATCTTCATACCTCGTGGAAAGGGATTTCAGCGCCGTTGTCAATCTCCTTACAACACAACACACACACACACACACACAAAAAAAAAAAAAAAAAAAAAAAAAAGAAAAAAAAAAAAATCACTCGCCGAGGAGATTTAAGGTTAAACCTGACTAAATTGAAGCC
The DNA here is from genome assembly GCA_907164885.2 of Dolomedes plantarius. Lineage (NCBI taxonomy): Eukaryota > Metazoa > Arthropoda > Arachnida > Araneae > Dolomedidae > Dolomedes > Dolomedes plantarius. The sequence goes on along the minus strand of OU015491.1, from coordinate 206,148,202 downwards.
GAATGTTGAAATATTGCTATCAAAGCATCAGGCTCATCCCTCCCATTAAAAGCATTGGTTTTGTTGTGTATTTAATCTATGTAAAAATGTTACTAGATTTGCATTTTGTGTCGTTTTAATTAATAAATGTATAACTATAAAACTTAACATATATATTATTTTAAAATGTTTCACTCTATACAGTAAACCCTCTCAAAGTGAGTAGCTCTGTGTCAGCTTCAAAAACACTTTTAAAGTTGATGAATTTGTAAAAAATCAGTATTAGGATAGCAGGGGGTCTACCCAAAACAGAAAAAATCGGCACGGGAATCTACGGCACAAACAAGTTTGGGGACCTCTGGCCTATAGCCTTCGGGACTTGATCTGATGTTGCTGTCGGTCAAGTGGCATAAGCAGCAACAACAGGAATACAAAAAGCTTTTACAGACAAAACAGGAAAAGAAAAAGTGAAATTTTCTGCAATTTTTTCTAATTGAATTAAACTGTTTAAAACAATATATGTTTACTTTTTAATCTGAAAAATTCACTTTTCTTGAAGAAGGCCATTTAGGGATAATCTGTGTTTTCCGATATCCGTGGATTAATGAGCATAGGTAATCGGGAGATCAGTTTACGACTCTATTCCCCACGGTATATTCAGCCCGGTAAGTTAATCCTCCACTGGCAGATATTTCTTGGGTAATTCATCATAGCAAAACCCGAGGTTCTGTATCCATTAAAGCTAAACAGTCTACATCATTTCACCACACACAAAAAAAGTTTTTTTGAACCTCACTGGGGATTTTTTCTTCAGTTTATCAACGATAAGTTTAAACTTCTGTGGTTTACTTTTCAAAGATAATATTTCAGTTCTTTGCAAAGATTATTATCATGGATTATAAATACCAATTTAGATTTTACTACTCGTATTCAGAGGAGTAATTCGGAATCTCTCAACGAGCGTGACGACTTAATGCAGCACTTTGTTCATCTGATAATACTACTGTTACCATGGATATTTCTAGCCGTTCGGAGTGAGGCTTTAAGCAGTAGGCCCTGGTCTAATTAGCCGTCGTGTAGCAAAAAATTACTGTAGTGCTCTGTGAATATACCACTTTCAATTAGATCAACGATTACCTATTTTGAAGGTAAAGAATATAGGAAAAGTGGTATGATTTCCAAGATTGACCTTGAAAAAATAAACTTGCCTAGCTTAATATTCATAATATAAAATTTAATATCTATTTGATTATATCGAATACTACCAAATGAAAATTCTCTCATACTATGGAAAGCGAGGGGAGCAAAACCACAAGCTGAAAAGTATGTTTTTCATTTTTTGCTTTTGTAAATCCCAGAGTAATCACTTTTTCTGCGTATATTAATACACGCTGGGTAAACTTAAGTGCAAAAATTTCTGTCACAGACAACAGATAAAATTCAATAATAGCATTTGCTAATACGTGCCTCTATAGGATTATATATATATATATATATATATATATATATATATATATATATATATATATATATATATATATATATATATATATACAATATATATATATATATATATATATATATATATATATATACACACATACACCCTTGAACCCCTTCATTAAACGAAGACACCCATTTTGGGCTACCTGGTGACAGACAGAGAAGTAACTTTGACCAATATATCATCATGTCTACCTATCAATGACTTTTGTACGACGAGATCCTTAGTTTGACAAATTGGTGTACTTGGGGTAACAGCCCTTCGCCAAACCAAAATAATAGGTCAAAAGCTGGATTTTATAGTTCACTAAAATCCGGTGCAATTGAAAGATCCTAATATCCATATACTCAAGCTATGAGCAACTATCTCCCTGACTGAATAATGCACTATTAATCATACTTATTCTGAAACCAGAGGGCATTTCGGATAAAGACCGTAGCTTATAAATCGCCCCCTTCCTTGATGAACGATTTTAAATCACCTTGACTGCGCAGTGAAATCATTTCGCTTTCAAGAAAATTTAAAATGGAGTGTTACAAAGTTTGATGAATTGCCGCAAACAACACTTATGTTCAGCTGTGTCAACTCCTTGGCTCAGGATTTCCCATGGATAATTAGAAACAGAAAGAGACCGGCCCGGCGTGCATTCCGTTTTGCGAAATCATCATATCCATCACCGGAGCGGGAAATGAATGAGTTGTCTGTGCATACAAGAGAGAGAGAAATAGTATATATGTACATGAAAGCTCTTCCAGAACAAGCGCACTCGTGACAAGGATGATGCGATAAGAAACATAAGACATGTGCCGTAGACTGAAAGACAGGTATTGCTCCATGTTTCAACACTACAGATTCATCATTAGGAACTATAACCATTACAACGCCTTCATTTGGACCATTTATTTATTCATTATGAAGGTTGAAAGTAAAGAATGACATTCACTGATAGAAATGGATCAGAAAAACACACTTTTTTTTAAGGTTAGAGACTTTCTTCGCAACGATTTTGTAAAATACAACGAGGGCATACTTGTTCCAGCAGTAACAACATGTAAAACGGATTTGTACCAGCGGTAAAACAAAACTATCTGGTATCTATGTATCATCGCAGCACTGAAGGGGTTAATCTAGAAACAGTCATCTAACTTTATTACCACCTAAACCAGGGGTGGCTCCAGTCCAGAGTTTTTTTTTTTTTTTTTTTTTTTTTTTGGGGGGGGGGGGGGGGAACGGCGAGTCTTGGGGTTTAATTAATATATATATATATATATACATATATATATTAGAAATAAACATCCTCTCATTTTATATTTAAACACATTTAGTAGTAGGTCTACGATTATGTAATTTTAGGCTATGAATTAAAAAAAAAATACGCCAGACTTTTTATTTGGGGGAGGCAATTGCCCCTACTGCCCCCCCCCCGGAGCCGCCGTTGATCTAAACAAGCTTGAATCGTGTCAGAATCCGGTAAAAAGTAACTGAAAGAAAACCAACCTTTTGTGTTCGTCTTTTCCACTAATATTGTCCATGGATTCGTTTTACTCTTTGTTTATTTTGATTGAATTTTCATCGAATATTTTGTCACTGTATGATTTTTCGCTGATCTAGGTACAAGCATGTCGTTGCTTGTGGTTTCCTAGTCTAGCCCCCAAGCACTAAGACTAGTGTCTAGTTGCCACATTTCTTAGGATAAACAACTCAAAATAATCAGATAAGAGTTTGAAAAGACAAATGTATCTCCTTTTACTGAAAGGCTGTACAGAAATACTACACAGTAAAATCATATTTTGCTGAAAAAAGTGTGGAGTCAATATAACACGAAGTTAACAAAATGCTCTTCGAAGTTCTAAAAGTCTAAATTTTTTTTTTCCAGTTTTGCACTGTTCTACAACTACAAATTTGATTGAGGTTTTTTGCGTCAAAAACATATGTTCCTTCATAAATTTCCACCGTATATGCACATTTTCCTAACTATTGTCTGACCTTTATTTTACCAATTAAACAAATAGGACCTCGCTTTCAAAATGACACATCGAAGCTTCCAATTGAATAATGGTATCGAAAACTTTACTCCCTCATTGGTAAAAGTTTCTTTCTTTTCCTTTCTATACACATCCCGAAACTGGGACTTGAACAGTCTCAAGGCAGTTGGTGGATGCTCCCTCCATGAATGAAACCGACCCGTCAATTGGCTTTTTTTCTCTTAATAACACGGCATCGTCGATTGTCGATGAAACGCAAGGACAGCGCATAACTGCAAAGGAAAAAGAATCTATCAGCCACAGATGGCTTCACATGCGCACAATATTCATTATTCCGAATCGCCTTCAATTTTCACAAAATTATTTCCGTTCGTAAGTTAGTCAAAAATCTATTAGGGAATGCAGCCTCCCTCTCGATTTTTCACTTTTTTTTTTGTGTGTGTGTACGTACGTCCCTATTTCCTTCACTGTTTTTTTTTCTTAAGTGAATGAACAGGAGTTTTCTGTCCTTTTTTTTCTTCAACCGACGGTTTCATGGGGTGTCTAGGACTTTGGTAATGTTTAATTAGTGCCATACAAAATTCTTTTTATGTTTTTACCCATGAACTTCTATTACCCAAAACAAGCATCATTACAATTTAGAGCCCAACTAACCTCAATACAAGCATAATCGAAACTGGCAGTGATTTCAATTTGAGTAGGGAGGGGTAGTTATCAGGGTTTATAATGATAAGGAGTTGAGAAGTTATATACACATAGATTCAGCATAAATTAATGTCGTGAACTGAAGACAGTAAAATTTTGATCACATATAAAATATTGCAATGTATGTAGATTCAATTAAGAAGCACATTCCGACAAAAAGGAGAATAATATACAAAGAAATGTGTTTACTATAAGTCAGTATGCTGTTATAATTATACTTTTTTTCCTTCTATATCAGTGTTTCCCAACCCGTGGTCCGCGAACTACAGATGGTCCGCGAGAGTTTCGAGAGTGGTCCGGCACCACATATAAAATAGTTGCCAAATAAATGGGGATTTTGAAAGCAGTGTTCATTGAACTAGATGGGCATCCGATGACTATCGGGTGTTGAATTAAAATTTCTTAAAAGTCTCACATAATTATTTTATTATTAGAATATGATACGTTAGAATGTGAGTACGTTAATCCTGTATCCCTTTTGCCACAGGGATATTCTATACCCCCTTACCCCCCGGAAGGTTCCCCTCCCTCCATGGGGGGGATGGTGGTGATCCGCACTTGGTTCAATTTCTGGCTTAGTGGTCCGCAGACTTCTACAGGTTGGGAACCACTGCCCTAGATATATAGATTAAATTCTGAATTTACCAAAATTAGTCACCGGGGGGCTGAACTTTAAAATTTATTTAAAGAAAAAAGAAAAGAAATGAGGGATTGTGAAAATTAGCTTGATTGCTGGGGCACAAATGACTCTTTGGAGAAGAAGTGTACTCTTGTTTTGCTGAGCACGGTATACAGTTGTCATGAAATTACTTTGCATTATCTAAGTCTAGAGAGAAATAAAAAAGGCGATAGAAACTTTCTGTTCAAGAAGTTTAGAACCGTGTAAGCGAAAATTAAAGGTCTTGATACACGAGCTTTGAAACAAGGAAGCGGCTGGAATTTTTTCCGGGATTAGAGTTCATTGAAAAATAACTGCGCTTTTTCTGGATGGACGTATATTGGTTTCTTGCTTCGAAGCTCATTTCTTGTTCCGAAGCAGTACTTTAAAATCTTGAGCTATGATAAAAAAAGGAATATAATTCAGGAAAGGGGATGGATGATTTAATTTATGAAGGTAAGCGAATATTTTCATACATATTGTTACACGGAAAGGAACACCCTTTCAGGAAACTTTCGTTTGAAGGTTCACGTTTGTGTTTAGTTCTATTCATGGTGCTATCCGGTTGTAGTTTAATTGAATTCAATTTGAAAAACGTTTGAGGTATCGTTTTTTTCAAACTTTACTCGCACCTGATGAATGTTAAGGATACGTAATTTTCGTATTGACGAAATAGATCCGAATAAATGCGAAAATTATTTTTCTAATACTTTTGGCGAAAACTTGATGATAAACGGCTTTTTAAGCGAAATTAGGTTATAATAGTAATAATTTATTAACACAATTGCTTAACTAAGACCATCCGGGGACTTTAACTGAGAAATCTCACTCTCCTTCGGATTTTCTCCGAATTTTACCCTGACAGTTTCTCTGTACCGGAGTCGAACCTAAAAATCTAACTGTCAAAATCAATCATCAAGTTTTGTGGAACAATTTAGTAGATTTAAAAACGTCTCTTGAGCTCGAAAGTCAAGGGTATTTCGGCTACTTACAGTAGTCAACCAAGAGTTGATGTTATAGAGATTTTAATTGCAACGCAGTGCTGCTACCTTAACTTTTCAAACACCTCCATAGTCCCGTTAACAGATTAGATGCTGAGATATTTTAGTATGCAAAACATAGTAATTAATGACAGAAGGCAAAGACTTAAGGAACATAATGTGGAGACTACCACAATGCTAGCTTTTAAATAAGGATTTTGATATTTACCTATCCAAGTAAAATTGCAATTTTTTAAAAAATAATTGCAAATTTTTTTTATTTATGTATTTTTTTTTTGCGAATAAATGCGAAATTTTATAAATTGTATTGTTTGTTGCGAAATTTCGATATTTTTTATGCGAAATTTACGTATCCTTAATAATACAGTATTATCTCCTTTTCCTCAGGATATAATATATGTATGTATTTATATAAGCGGTAATTAAATAATGGAAAAAGTCAGAGAGTGGACGATTTATTTGAGGAATAAAGAGTTGAGCCACCGTGACAAATGCAGAACGGCATAGCAGTTCCACGGGGTGTGGAAGTATACAGGTATTGTGCATAAGATACAGGCATATCAGCGGTCAACTCCCTTCTTACTGGAAGAATGACAAAAGAGTAGATATCTTAATCGCTCACTATATAAGTTTTCATATCCACACAATAATATTAAAGACCCAACACTGAGAACAGCGCGGTAGCATGAAACAACGACGGAAGGATTTTGGCAGCATGTGTTAGTGACTTTCCACGAAACACCTTAAAGCGTTGATAAAATTTGTTCCTTCGATCGGACTTTTTCTTGCGCACGACTAAATGGCCACAATTTTTCTCAAATAGAGGCAGGATTGATAAAGTGGTTGTCGTCTGTCTGCTCACGTACACATATGCAGAAAAGGGAAAGTGTGTAAACAACGATTCTTCGGACCGATAGCCAGACTAATAGCAGTCGGGGTTCTAATTCTAATACTTGCTAAAAACAACTCACGCTTGTCTGGGCCTTGATGTGTAAATTTCCGACACCACCTCGGCGATCGACAATGGGAAATTTTCGAAAAACTGATTGGAATGGTATCGTAATATCTGCTTTGTACTTTTTTAAAAATACAGCTTTGGTATTTAGATTTCTCCGCACGATAAGTTTCTCCGTACAAAGCCGGACGATGGCCGAAAGTCTAGGGCACTGACATTCGGTACCAAAGTCTGTGGGTTTCAATCCCTCTCTTGGACGTTTGTAGTCGTTCGGAATCGGCTTTAAGCAGTAGGTTCCGGTCTAATTAGCCCTCGTGAAGTAAAAATTGACCGTAACGCTCCAAACCAATCAATTCGTACAATAAGAGTCATTGATCATCAATTGTTGTGGGTCTTTTTTTTTTTCAGGCCACGTGAATCCCATTAAATGTCCTCCAATAATCACAACTTTCTCTAATTCTCTGAAATGCGACATCTCAACGGAACAACAAAGGCCTGCGCCCAAGGTTATAAACATGTATAACTGATAACTTACACCCTATTTGTTATTTAACTACTGACGAGTTTGTCGAATTTGCGCCCGATGTCCATTTCCACACCTCTTTTACCTTTGGCGTCTCCATTATATTGCCTAACACCTATTAATATATCTATTAAAAACATGGCTGCGTTAAATACATTTGCATCTTTATTAGAGAATGTTTTCGGATGAAATTTGTTGATGAGGTTTGAATTCCCAGCGCTATAAAAGCCCCTCGACTATGAGGACTAATGATCTCAAACGCTTAATGAGTCATATTCTGGTCTTTCACTCGGGGATTTCCCTCCAGGTGATTAATTCCTCCCGAATTAATTTGCTGACAGCCACGGTGTCAAAAACAGCACTTCATCTCTCAGCACCTCACTCCCCACAGTAACATATGGGCGAAGCAGTATTTGCCGGGTGCTCGAACATAAGGTGCTCGAAAACAATAAAAGAAAATTACCACGGGAGGGTTAGAAAATGAAGCAGCAAACACAAGACTGGCTCTGTGTGTGTACCACGCATATTAGAGTAATCAAGATTTCTCGGGTTCGCGAGGAGTCAGCCGTCCGCCTGTTGGATAGACAGGTGCAAACATTTCGTCTCCCCCGTTTTTCTGTCGGTAGCTCGCGTACTGCAGTGGCATGTCATTTTCCACTTAAACGCTGCAGGCATCGACGAACTCTTTTGCTGGAGCAGCGTCTTCAATTTCACGCTTTGGTGGCGACGCACCTCTCTTCGCGTTTTTGTTTGCACAAGGCTGACAGGCCTGTGAAGATCATCGAGGTTCCGATGCCGGCCGCTAGATGGCGCTGATGAGTGCAATGGGGAGTGAGAGAGAAAAAAAAATGTTGCTAAATGTATCAGTGTAACTTTAAAACGTCGTCGCCAATTAAAACACCGATTTTCCCCCATCCACAATTGCATTAAAGCTTAGTTAATTCCCTCTCTAATTCTGTTTGAATTTTGAGTCTGTTTATTACCTAGACGCCGAGATTTCCTATCAAAGCATTGATTTTTCACTTCCGCATTAGTATTAAAAATCAGTTCTTTGTTTTTCTATATCTGTTAGAGTTTTTGTTTCTGTTGTACCTAGGAGACGAGATTTCCAATTACAGGATTGATTTTTTTTCTTTTTAACCTTTATCAATAGTATTAAAAATCACATCTTGAGGTTTTTTAATACTAACCAATTTTCCAACAATAGCATCAAATCAAATCTCCTCAAACAATAATATTGAAAACGGAATTAAAACCGCATTAGAAGTTTATTGTTTGATATCACAGTGTGAATTTTGTTTCTGTCGTGCCTAGAAGCCGATATTTGCAATTATAGCATGGGCTCATTAGTTTTTCTTACTTCGGTAAAAGTATGAGAGAGCAATTCACTGTCTTTCTAAATCGATTTCAATTTTATTTTGCTTTGCTTAGAGGCTGAGTTGCAGATATTTTCTAAATATTACTTTAGAGGGGTATAAAAAAGTGGCGAAAATATACCTTTTTGTTGCAATTTTTATAGCACTGTTATGTTTTCTAAAATGTTTTTCGCAACATGTTCCTAATTTAGAAAAAAAAAATTCTTTGCGAAAAAAATGTTTGGAAAAGCTTTCAGGAAAGTGCTTTTAAATTATGTTGACATACTATATTACATATCCTTCTGAAGAAATAGCTCTATGAACATATTTGTGGATTTATTATTATTTTTTATTTCAAACTGACATAAACAGCAAATAACGCTAATTTTTAATTGAAAAAAATTCTACAGTAAGTTCTCTATCTGTTTTAGCTTTTCAAATACTAATAGCATGTTAGCAGGAAAATGTTAGAGGAAGTTGCTGGACTGGAATTTAAAAATGGGGATTCTCACATAGCCAGGATAGTTGACCTGGTAGGGACCTTTCACAAGGTCCTAACCTTGTGAAAGGTCCTACCCTGGAGACGCAGGTTTGATTTACGGTCTTAGCAAAGTAGTACACTGGTGCTCGATGGCTCAAAAGTGGGATTATGAATTCTAGATGTGTAACATAAGAGTGGTACTTACTGTAAATTCTTGAGAATAATACGCACTTTTTTTTTCACATTTTAGTCTGCAAAAATGAGGGTGCGTATTATACTCGTGTACAGAAAAACGTAGTTTTAAACATTGAATAAACGACAAACAATAGATGAGCTGTATTCTAGTGAAAGTGATTAAGACTGATAATTTCACAATATTGTTTGTTTTGAATTAAAAATTTAAGTTTTTTCTACCGAATTTGACATTTTCGTTTATTTTTATTGCAAATTTTATTTATGTTATTTGTGCAATTTTTAAATAAAATATTGAAAAGTTATGGGTGCGTATTACAGTCGAATTTTAATTTTTTCCGAAAATTTCGCACAAAATCAAACATGCGTATTAAACACGTGGGCGTATTATAATCAAGATTTCACGGTAACTCGAGTTTAAGAGAATGAAATTGTACCCAAGCCTTACGGACTAGCGTAACAGTGGTGTACGACCACTGACTAGAAATATTTTGGACCTGTAGTTAACTACATATAAAAAATTCCTTATCGCTACAAGAAGGTATTAAATTACTAATCAAATATATATGTGGCCAATATTTTATGCCGTTGCCCTCAAAAAGAAAGGAGATTTGTGGAAGGAAATTAATTCAAACATTAAAACTCCTCTCACCGACGGAGGAGTTATCTCCGGTTTCGAGGTTTGGATAGACAGGTTCAATCCCCAGTTCCACCAGACGTTCGTTACAAAGTCAAGATCGTTTTCAAATTTAGTTAATGCCGATACATCCTTTTCTTTTTTTTATTCGAATGCTTTTTGGTAGCGCCAATGATTTGATTTTTTTTAAATTTAAAATTTTATTTTTTATTTTTTCTATAGCTAAATGGTATCTTACAGACTTTTTTCTCTAGTTTTAAGTCATACTTATGAAATGTGAATGCAAAAAAAAATATATATTCGAATAAAAAATATATTTTGTGGAAGTGTGCAGGTACTTGAAATCTTTTAAAACCAATCACCACCGTTATAAAGGAAAAGTTTTCATTCAGCTGACTTTCAATGCTATGGGTGCATATGTCCCGTGTTGGACCCTGTGCCAAAAAGCAAATCAAATCAAAATAAATTCAATGCTATCATGTCAAGCAAATATATTTATAGTTTCTTAGAAAATTTATAAATTATATTTTATTTATATTTATGAAAGGCATAAAAGTATCTTTCACTCAATTGTGCATGCCATTTGTTGGACCGATTGAGGGTTAAGCATTATGAGCATAAAAAGAACATAATGTCTCAAGTAGAAAAAAAAAAAGAGAAAAGAAATCGTCAACTATGGAGAAGGACATCATTTTGTTCAATAACAAAGCGCTTAAATAAGACGTTAACAAGTAAAATATTATCTTTCAGAAAAAAACATCTCTAAAGCTATCAATGCTAGTGAAAGAACAAGTTTCTGTTTTCTTGCACTAACAATAATTTCAAAATTTGAGTGTTTCGGTAGTTTTGTTTCTGCATTCCTTTCAAATAAAAAAAAAACATTTTCGGATGCAATTTTGCGATGCGAATTCCGTTTAAAATTTTTCGCAGAAAAATCCAAATGGGCTATTAGGCTGGACTGTATGAATAATGTGACCATATACATACAATTTCAAAATTTCTATCAAATTATTTTCTTCGTATTCTTAGGTTGTTATCTATTACTTTGGAAATGAATTGAAATAAGACGTAACGGAATTGCACGATGAGATTGTTTGACTTTGTCCCAATTTAACGTTGAAATGGTTATAAGGTTTTTAAAAGAAATTACCAAAAGTGAATTATATACGTAAATTCTAAATTTTTTTCAGTTTATTTTTTTCTAGAGAGAACTGAAACCAAGATATAATTAAAAAAGCCCCACACTAATTGGAAATCTTTTCAATCATGGGTAAATAAATGTTTCGATTCATTAATGATTGCATTTTCATCTCAAACGAAAATTCGTATCTTGTAATAGGTTTTAAATAACAAAGCATGCCGGTTTTATTTTTACAAAATACCTCCCAGTTTATAGTAAAAAAAGTAAACCTGGTGCCAGCTGTCTTTATTAAAAAATAAATAAATGTTATATGTATTTACAAATTAAAAGAAATTTTTTTTCCTTTTCCTTTCATTGAAAATATTTGCAATTTTTTGAAGAAGGAATCAGAGTCGTCATTAAGTCCCATTACGCAATATTGATACTTTTGGTTGCTGGGAGAGACCTAGAAAAATAATCGACATTGATTGCTTAAAAAAATTATTTATTTAATATATCGTATACTTACCTTTATATATACGTATATATATATATATATATATATATATATATATATATATATATATCATATAATATATATATATATATATATATATATATATAATATATATATATATATAGTGTGTGTGTGTGTGTGTGTGTGTGTAGATAAATTGACAGAAGATCTATTAAACAATGACTATATTTTTGTGCATATTATATTTTCCTTCAAACATAATGAAAACACTTGTTTGATGCCGTGGAACACCAGATTACTATCATAATCCAACGATAATACCATAGTCCAACGGAGACGGTAATCTTTTTTCGGCTGCATACCGACACTAGATTTCGGGTCCAGAATTGCATCATATGCATAAGTAAACCCAGCACTACCTCCCCGCTATGCTCATCTGCGAAACAACCTCCCGAGGGCTGCCCCCTCAGTTTAACCCCCCAGATTATCGGAGGGTCAACAGGGGAGCTCAGTTTTAACGGCACCTTTATGGGTCTTAAACGTTTCACGCTCTTCCCCGTTAATAGGCGAAATTCTCCTCCTTAGGGGATGGTGGTTATATACGCCGGTGCAGAAGAAATATGCGGGCAGCAAATCTCGGAAATCTCCGATCTGAAAAAAATTATCAATTTATGGCCGATTCCTGACTTCTTAACGATCTTGATCTTGTATTATGATACCTCTCCGCTGTTTTTTCGTCCCTTATTGAATAATGCTGTTTTATATTACGGGCTGTTCCTTCGGTCTGCGGGTTAGTTATGCGACGTTTTCACGAAATTCTGGAATGCCGGAATGACTCATGGTCGCCTATTTTTTGCCCTTGTGATTCTCAGATGTATGGGGTTCTGAGTAGCACCTTGCTAATGATTTTGCTATGTCGATGATGGCATGTAACATAAAGACAGCAAAAGTAGCATGTGTTGGACTAGATAGGAGAGATTAATAAGTTTTGTTAGATACGCTGATTACCTTTCGATGGAGGATCTTAATCAAGGCATTCTTTTTTAAAGGTTTTAAGGAGCATGAATATAATTCCAAGAATTTAAAATGCTTTCGTTGACTAAAATCATAAATAAAAAATAATAGCTGATTTTTTAACATTTTGCTAAATATTTATTGGGAACTTGGTTTTCAGTTATCCTACTGCAAAGTGATTAATAAATTAAATTATTATTTAATAAAATTACTCTATAAACACAGACAATTTTTTTCACCGATTTATATCATAATTAAAAAATAACAAGTTAAAAAAAATTTTTTTAAGCATTCTCTTAAATATTAAATGTGGTCTTGGCCGATTTATATCATAATTGAAAAAATAACAAATTGATTTTTTTAAAATATTCTCTTAGTTATTAAATGTGATCTTGGCTTTCAGTTATCCTAATGAAAAGTGATTAGTTAAATTAAATTATTGTTTGATAAAATTACGCTATAAACGCAGACAATTTTCACCGATTTACATCATAATTGAAAAAATAACAAATTTATTTTTTTTTAAATATTCTCTTAGTTATTAAATGTGATCTTGGCTTTCAGTTATCCTAATGAAAAGTGATTAGTTAAATTAAATTATTGTTTGATAAAATTACGCTATAAACGCAGACAATATTTTCACCGATTTACATCATAATTGAAAAAATAACAAATTGATTTTTTAAAATATTCTCTTAATTATTAAATGTGAATTTGGCTTTCGGTTATCCTACTGCAAAGTGATTAATAAAATTAAGTTATTGTTTAATAAAATTACGCTTTAAACTAAGACAATAATTTTTTTCACCGATTTACCTCATAATTGAAAAATAACAAATTGATTTTAAAAAATATTCTCATAATTATTATATGTGATCTTGGCTTTCAGTTATCCTACTGAAAATTGAAAAATTAAATTTTTGTTCAATGAAAACACGCTTTAAACGTTGACAAAAAATTTTCATTCATCTATTCATACAGACATATATTAAGCATATTTGTATGTTGCGAATCTTTGTGCTTTGTAGAAAATAGGAAAACTGTGATTTATTTGAATCCTGTTACACTTATTTTAAAGTTCGCTCTGTTCTCGGATTTTTAAGAATACAGCTTTTGCTAATTTAAATACACATTTGAAAATCCTTATTGAGCGTATTAATATACTTGCATAAAATGCAAAGAGAAAAAAGAAACTCAAAAGATTCCCTGTAATAAGAAAAATAAATAACTACCGTAAAATGTCGTCTATAATACGCACGCTTGATTTTGCGCGAAATTTTCGGAAAAAATTAAAATTTGACTATAATACGCACCTATAACTTCTCAATATTTTATTTAAAAATTGCACAAATATTTAGTAACATAAATAAATTTGTAATAAAAAGAAACGAAAACGCCAAATTCGGTAAAAAAAAAACTTAAATTGTTAATTCAAAATAAACAATACTGTCAAATTATCAGTCTTAATCACTTTCACTAGAATACAGCTCATCTATTGTTGTTGCGTCCATATCATAATTGTTGTTGTCGTCGTAATATATATCGCCATCATCATCCTCACTTGACGATACGAACTGTGAGTTCCGTTTGTTCAAAATGAATACCTGCTTAGTAAACGGGTGGATGAATCACTGAGTGCAGATGCGCACGCACCCGTGTTACGACAGTGTCTTATAGCTGCTGTACGTTCGTTTATCCAATGTTTAAATCTAAGTTTTTTTTGTACGCGAGTATAATACGCATCCTCATTTTTGCGGACTAAAATGTGAAAAAAAAGTGCGTATTATACTCGAGATTTTACGGTATTCGGATTTCAAAGGCATAAAACAGCGTCCTAGAGAAATTGAAGAAGACATCGAAAAAGAGGCGACTGCTCTATGTCCTCGAAATTCTAAATGGGTATATTTATTTATTATGGAGAATTTATAGTGTTGTTTCTCTTACAAAGATGAAATTTAGGGTAATTTCTTTTTTTTTTTTTTAGAGCTACTTTTGCTAAGAAAGCTGCTTTGTGTTTTCGAAATTCGAAATTACCGTTTATTTGGCTCATTATAGTGATTTTTTGGGGGTTATTTTCCTTTCCGTATTAATTTTCATTGGTTTGGGGGCTCTTATTTTCTGTTAATATTAACTCGAATTTAAGGCTTGGCATGCATTTTTTTTTTTAAGAAATAAATAATCTTATATTCTTTCATCACAGGAAAGAAGAGGAAGTTCCTATTATCTCCTTAGGCACGATAATTACAGATTGTATTCCAGAACTGACATCCAAATTTGAGGATATACTCACAGACGAGTGCAACGGCTCCCGCATTTAACCTGTCTGACTTTGACAGTCCGTTTCGGTTTACGTATGCGACTCTCTTCTAATTTTGCTCAGTTCCATTCCTTCTCCCCGGAGCGTCGCAGCTCCTTGCCAGATCCCCCCCCCCCCCCGGCTTCATTCGAAATCAATTAGAGATCATTGAAAGTCAAATATATCTGAGACGGCGCCAATCAACTTTCCCCCCCTACCAATCGTATCGCAAAGGGAGAAAAAAAATCCGTTTAGAGGTGTCTTCGTACCACTATAACACCCCTCCTAAGATGGCGACAAAGGGACGCCGAAAGGTCATTGCGTGACGATCATAAGCGCGTTTGACAATCTCGATATATTTCTTCTGCGTCTGGTGTGTCCCTTAATCTTGCGACCCAGAGAGAGAAAATTCCTCCCCTTGTGGCTTATTACTTCCCCTTTTCTTCATCGAGTTTGTGTGTCTCTGGATCAGTCGCACCGTACGTTTCAGGCAGTCCGAGATGTTTGCTCTTCGGAAAGCGCCGTGTCATGCGTAAGGAATAATGATGAATTTTAAACGGTTTAAAATTATAATAAATTTATTTGCGAACATTAAATAATCATTCCACCGACTGGTTTTTTGTCCGTAATGGACCGTATTGATCCCCTTGTGATGGGGTAAATTGTTTTTCGGGGATTGCAGGATTACAATTAAGTAATTTGGCTGATAAAACAAAAACAAAAAAACCGTGATCTTTTATGTCTCGGGTCATTCAAAGTTATGAAGATTCTGTGCTAATATCTACATTTCATCGAAATTACAGCTTGTGTTCTCTCTTTTATTGTTTTAACTTTTTCCTTACGGGGTGAGATAGCATGTATCTCAAGAATACGGGCCCAAGAATGAATCTGAACATATCTCTCTCTCTATATATACTAGCGGCCCGTCCCGACTTTGTCCGCGTTGAACAAAATATTATACCAATAAATTTCCAGTTGATAGCTAATAAATTGTAAATCTTTTTTACCTTAGATGTCCAATAAAAAGCGTAGTTCCAAATGTAGTTCGGATGTAGTTAATAATTAAAGTTAATTTTTTAAAAGAAAAAGGCGTGCCGGAGAACGGCTAGGTTCGAACCGCTACGTCAGAACAGAAGCCCACCGCGATAGCACCACGCTAAGGATCGCTGAATTCTTCGGCACAAAAAGCGGTAGAAGACAGTAGCGGTAACAATGGAGATTGTTAGGATTAAGCCCCTAACTTTATTTCTACTGATCAGATGTACATAATATATAGCCTATGTCCATCTGGAATAATGTACCTTTCAAACAGTGAAAGAATTATTCAAATAGGTGCAGTGGTTCTGGAGATTACCCTCCACATGCAAAATCCACTCTCTCTTTATATATAAGTATAGATAAAACACATCCGTAACTGACTGACTATCTGACTGACTGACATACAACGCACAGATCAAACCGCTGGACCTAAAGGGCTGAAATTTTGCATGGCGATTCTTCTTATAGTATAAGGGTGCACTAAGAAAGATTTTTGAAAAATTCTTCTTAAATTTTATTAAATTAAATTTTTAAGCTGTTTTTGTAACTTTTTTCAAGCATTTAAAATAATAATCTGAGAGTTATAAAATTTATATCACGATAAAGATCATAAAAATTCCTTTAAGATGAAATCTTTTTCGAATCTTTACCTCCATTTTCTGATTTTTTGCGAATTTTTAAAGATTAATATTTAGAATTTAATTTATTAAATGCTGATCACGTGATTTCTTTTCTGGTACTTTAAATAAATTTGTCGTCACGTGCATAACAACGAAATAGCCAAAAAAAAATTTTTCTTGCTAACGTGGCAGACGATTGGACATTATCCAAAAAAATATTAAAATACAGTAAAAGATATGTTCCTCAAACTGTACTATATTCTTTAGTATGTTCTATTAGATTTAATTTGAATATTTTCTTCTACATTATTTTGTCTATAAAAATATCCGTTATGATTTTTTTATAAATATATTTTTTCTTTTTTTTTTAACATCAATTGCATACATTGATCGTTGCATTTATTATAAATATATTTATACATATTTTTGGCATTAATTGCATACATTGACCGTTGTATTTAATTTGAATGCACTCCGTAGTGAAATACGGGTTTTCAGCTAGTGTATATATATATATATATATATATATATATATATATATATATATATATATATAACCCCCCTTAATGGCCGTTCTTACAAAGGGGTATGAAATTTGCCGTTCTAAAGAGGGAATCGGAGAAAGGGACCCCGTAAGCTAAAGGTAAATATTTCCATAACTTTATCATTACTTAATATTTCGAAAGTATTAAGCTCGATCCGATATTTGTGTAAACTCTTAATATTACAGACAACTTCTGAACTTTTCTGGTTTATAAATTTTAAATTTACCATTTAAAACAAAACTTTAATTTAAAATTATATGCCATATTTCTATAATTTTAGACATTTATGTTTCATACTTAAAAACACATTTATTAGTTATTCCGTGCTTAAAAAAAAGAGAAAAAAATCCTCTGTCAACTAACAGATTCCAGCTATGAAATCTGATATTAACTCATCTTTCTACTTGGTAGTCTAACCATAATTATACACTGATAAATGTAAATAAAAACTTTTAACTCGATTACCAGTGACCTGATTTTAACGAAACTTGTTTCATTTTGTTTCTATTCATTTCAGGGGACCATATTTATATAAATTTAGCATTAATGTATGATGCTTTTGCTGATACAATGGCCATACAAACAAACAAACTCAGGGTATCTTAATTTCGCCCCTCCCCTAAGATAAATAAAATAATCAATTATTATTCATACTTCCTTGGTAGGTCATATACCTCTAACACAAAAGAATAAAATGAAGCGTAAAGAAACCACAGTATTGAAAATAAATCGGAAACGCCAGAATACAATGTGCATTACTAAACGGGATTTTGTTATTTTTTCATTCTATGGAACAGTTTTTCTTCTCCATGTAATCGTGTATAGATACAAAATATATGAAGTTTTCCATTTGTATGTAAGACAAGTTGTTTAAGTCCTGATCTAGAGTGATCTACTCTTCATGGGGCGTCTTCCAAGCTCTTACAAATGTTGAACTTCTTAATACATTTCTTTCTATAAGTTTAAAAAATAATAAGCTTATCTATACATGTATAAAACAGTTCCGTAACTGACTGACTGACTGACATATAACCCACAGACCAAACCACTGGACCTAAAGGGTTGCCATTTTGCATAACGATTCTTCTTATAGTGTAAAGGCGCACTAAAAGAGATTTTTGAAAAGTTCTTCTTAGATTTTTTAAAATTAAATTTTTAACCTGTTTAAGTAACTTTTTTTAAGTTTGCATTTAAAATAATAATTTGAGGGTTATGAAATTTATATCACGAGAAAGATCATAAAAATTCCTTTAAAATTAAATCTTTTTTGAATCTTTACCTCCATTTTCTGATTTTTGGTGAATTTTTAAAGATTAAATTTTAGAATTTAATTTATTAAATGCTGGTCACGTGATTTCTTTTATGGTACTTTAAATAAATTTATCGTCATGTCTATAACAATGAAATAGACAAAAAAATTATTTTTTTCCTTGCTAATGCGGCAGACGATTGGACATTATCCAAAAAAATATTAAAATACAGAAAAAGAAATGTTCCTCAAAGTGTACTGTATAAACTGTACTATATTCTTTAGTATGTTCTATTAGATTTAATTTGAATATTTTCTTCTACATTATTTTGTCTATAAAAATATCCGTTACGATTTTTTTATAGATATATTTTTTCTTTTTTTTTTACATCAATTACATAACTTTGATCGTTGTATTTATTATAAATATATATAATTTTTCTTTTTGCACTAATTGCATACATTGATCGTTGTATTTAATTTGAATGTACTCCGTAGCGAAGTACGGGTTTTTATCTACTTTAAAATGATTATTTAGTTTCTTACTAATATTTGAATGAGTTTTCGAAATTCTGGCACATTTCAGGCTCAAAGTCAACTTGATTTAACCTTTTTTAAATGAGGTTATAAATAACGTTACATTTGAAATTCTAGCTGCAAAAGAGGTAATTATTGCAACTAAAAGTCTGCCTGAAGACATAGCTATATCAGTCCGTAATTTAAAAATAAAATAAAGATCCAAAAAGTCTTAGTTATGTGATTAATTTTTCAATGAGTTTCATCAAAGGATTTAACCGAAGCATTTTTGATCAGTTTATTTTTTAATATCATTAACGTCAGTCTAGTATCTCTTGAAGACAGATTTGAATCACTGGAAGCTCATGTGGGCGTTTCTGGATTTTTATTCCCTAATTAATAAAAGCACAAGCGTAGCAAGCACATACATGTACTCATCGGATACTTAAGTTGTTGGGTAGATGACCACATTTGCGATATTTGTGAGAACGAGTAGATCAGATATTTACCAATTCTTAACCTCGAATTTTTTAATTTTGAACTATTTGCAAAGTGAGAGTAATTTGGGTTCTTTTAAAGTAGCATTGCATTCCTCCATAACGGTCTTCCGGAAAGCAAAATTTCAGATGTCCTGCGTCGCGATTTATAATTTTGGCAGCGCGCCAAACCCAGTCTGTGTCGCTCGGGCAAGCAGTAAACAGTTAAATAGAAAAGTGCCAAAATGCGTCAAAATTTTGACATACATATATATTTATACATACGTACATATACGTATATATACAAAAGAGGTAAACGATAATTAATCCTACGTTAATAACCCGCGGTAGTTTCGTTAGAAGAGACTACCTGAATTTTTTTTTACTTATAGGAGACCCTTAGAATTCAAAATAAGGATTTTTTGGAAGAATAATGCCTGTTTTGAAAAATTTCTTCAAAATACTAAAATTTTTAAAAATGCTCTATGGGCATTCCAAATCTTTTAAAAACTTAAAATTTTTTACTAGACGTTTACCGGATGTATATAAACATATTTGTGCATTGATTTTTTTTGTCTGAATTTAGAGCCATAAATAATTATTTTGTATAATCTGCCTGTAATTTTTTTATGTTTTTGGTTTATTTCATTGTCTATCTTTTGAAAAATATTTGTAGTTTCAAAGAATGATGCCCATATTTGTGGCAAATACTTGAATTAACAATCCTGGGAAATTTGGAAGAAATGAGAAAAAAAAATAATGCGCAAGGAGCATTTTGAAAAATGCATTTTTGAAGAATTTTTTTAAAAACGGACATTTTTCTTCCCTCCCCCCCAAATACCTGAAACAAGTATTTGGGGGGGGGGACAACAAGTATTTTCTTCCCCAAATCGGTGAATTCTAAGTGTCTTCAATGTAGTAGAAAAGAATACTAATTAATCTCATTTTGTATATAAAGTAGAATATTGAAAAATTTAAAAAAAGGTCCCTTGTCCCCTTAAGAATACAAGTGACCTATACAACAGTTTTTATTTTGGTCAAAATAATTTGTTAAAATGGATTCATGAAGAAAAAAAATATTATTGTACAGGCAGAATCTAGAACAACGTAGGAAATGAACATCAAAAATCTTTCCGTGCCAAAATTGATTATGGGAAGGAAATGTAGGCATTCTATGAGAGACGGATTATTAGAGATCGCATATTTGTTAAAGACCTGCTAGCTTCAAATCGAGAAAATAGGCACGCAAACCACACATAAGGAAACTTTCTCATCAATCATGCGCAAATGGAAGGGAATCCGACCACTGGACATGTTAGTTGCATAGGAAAAGATTCTAGCAGTCAGCCTTGGCAGCTGACGAATGCTTATTAAATAGGGAACGGCTCTTCACAAATTTAAAAATTTTAAAACATTAGTTTGGACAAATTATGCTTCGTTAAAAAACCATTGGTCATAACATAAGTACATTCAAGAGATGTAAGAAAGAAGACAAGCATGTAATACATCTTCAATTTTGCCTCATTTATTATCAGATTGACTTCTAATTCAGTGCAATTCATATTAACATGCAACAGAGAGATAGTTTTTTGTCAGTTATTCGATTACATGTTTGAGTGATTTCCCCATTTGGCGTAGGGAAATATTTTAGAGTTGCTAAGGGCTAATAAGATAAATATTTTACAATCAGATGGTGCATTTTGAAAAGTTTTGATATTCTTTTGTGTTTGTATTTATTAATTAAATTATTTATCTGAAGAACTTATAACCGTTATGTATTGATTAAAATTTGATTAAAACTTGACCAAGTTATCACAATCTTTTAGGGGAAATTTATTTAGCTACCCTTTTTGAACGCTCTTATTTTTTTATTATTTTTATTTTTTGATTTCAATATAAAGAATATGAAAAAAAAATAAGATATGAAAAGAAATCTGTCCTTTATATAAACAAAGCTCTAATCCTTCTCTCACGAAGCAAGCAACATTTAATGAAAAGTAATTAAGACAAGTATGACTTTTGCATTCTCATATAAATGCCCTGAATGCTTAATTCTCTCATTTACTTCAAAGTATCTAGCCATTATATGGAATTTGACGTTGCACTGGAATAAGAAAATCCATAAAATACGAATTTAATTAATTAGTCGTGTTTAGCGTTAGAATGCTTTTATAAAATGTATTTTTGGAAAAAGAACAGGTTGTGGATAACATATTCGTTCTTTTATTTACATCTTAAAACAGATTAAACGTATATTATCTTTTGTTTACTACAAATTTTAGTAAGTTCCTATACCTGCATTGAAAGTAAAGGGGTTGTAAATTTTACATATATTTCTCCTTTTTTTAAAATTATATCTACTGTATTTATAAAAAGTTTTTCCCTCAAACTTCTTTTAAATAAAATTACTAAAAAAACTATTTTTGAATAAAATTTTTCAACCTCATATTTCTTTTTGTTTCAATTGTTTTTAGTTTTGAAATTTTTTTGGTTAATTAATTAATTAATTTTTTTAATGATTTCAGGTTTCCAGAAAAGAGAATAGAAATAAGTAAGTAATTTATTTTAAATGTAAAACAAGAAAGTCTTTACTAATATAAATTGTTTATAATGGACAATTTTCTTAATAATTTTATTTTGGTATTTTTTTAATGCGTTACATGTGTTAATTTCAGCATGTTGTACTTTCAATTACATAACTTTGTCAGTGTATACAAAACATTTCTCGCAGTGAAATTAATATTAAAAAAAATCGAATTTTCAATAACAAAAACTCTCCCACGATGGAAAAATTAGAAAAGAACACTATCCCTTTTTAGATGCATTAGGAAGAAAAAAAACAGAACAATACAGATCTAAGAAAATCTATGTTACTTTAAATTTTCCAGTCAATATATCTTTCCAGTCAATAAATTTTCCAGTCAATATTCAAAAAAGTTTATCTGCATCCAGGGCCGAATTTAGACTTGCTGAGGCCCTAAGCTATACAAACCCCAGGGGCCCCCTGCTGTTTTAAATTACATCAGCTGGTGTCGGAAAAAAATGCAAATATGTACGCCTTTTTAATGTATGAAAATATAGTTCTTTTAATTTTTATTAAAAGATAAAAAAGGATGTGTTTACAAAGTCACAGAAATAATTATATAACTGACGGGTTTTAAAAACGACAAATCAGGCTCATAGAACAGAAAGTTTTAAATTAAAATATTAAAATAAAATGTAAAAATTAAATTAATTTAACAACATAATTGGTAGTATATAAAAACTTAATCTTTTATTTAGGTGAAAATTTAGTCTCAATCAATTTTACAATGCGCTTAAATTATTTTAATGTTGCATTTTGTATATTTAAAATTATTTAGAAGTTATCGTGATATGTCTGACTTCATTTGAGTGATTTTTCTACGAAATATTTTTATATCAATTTTTATATATTTTTTGTTTTTTTATTTGAGGCCCCGGCAGATTGCGAGGCCCTAAGCTGTAGCTTTTTTAGCTTATACGTAAATCCGGCACTGTCTGCATTAGTACTTCATTTTTCAGATAATATAAGGTGAAAATAGCACCTTGTTTAAATGAAGGATATACAGCCGACTCAGGCTAGACTTTATTTTTTTCAGTTGTCAACAAGAAACTTCAATGGAAATTTTTTTTAGCTTTGCAGCCTTACTTCTACACTAAATTCGATAAAGTTAATAAAATATAGGCGTTATTATATTCCTGTACACTGCATACAACTGTGTTATCAGAACATTAACAATTTTACTGTAATTTGAAGTGTCTTTACTGACGGTGTTACACACGTTTACTCTACTAGGTGTGTGCAGTGGCGTAGCGAGAGGGGGGGGGGGCAAGGGGGCTATCATGCCCCGGGCGCCAAATGGTCCCAAAATAACTAATTCTATATATTATATTACTATATGTTTTTCGGGGGGGGGGGGCGCTAAAAGGATATCATACCCCGGGCGTCAGTTATGCTCGCTACATCACTGGGTGTGTGATAACCTCTATAAGCTTTTAATCCTGTGACTATAAAATTATAAAACATGCTGTAGTAAAACAGTGATTAGTTTACTTTTACTATATATGGCAGTGGAGCACAAACTGTTGGTCGCGACCCATTGGGGGGGGGGGGGGTGAAAACAAATTGCGGATTGTTTGAAGTAATTTTGCCATACTGAATCATTTAATTAAAAAAAAATTCAGGTAGTCTCTTCTAACGAAACTACCGTGAGTTATTAACTTAGGATTTCTTATCGCTGCTTACCTCTTTTGCATGTATATATGTATGTATGTCTTATGTATATATGTAACTATATATATGTACGTATGAATATATATACAAATAAATATATATATATGTCAAAATTTTGACGCATTTTGGTACTTTTCTGTGTAACTTTTTACTGCTTGTCTAAGCGATACGGACTGGGTTTGGTGCTCTGCCATAATTATAACTCGCGGCGGTCGTACGGGTCGTACGGACGGACGGTTTTAGCGTTTGAAATTTTCCTTTCCGGAGGACCGTAATGGAGGAACGTAATCCTACGTTAAAAGCTTTAATTTTTCTGTAATTACATATTTTTAATATCTTTATATTTTTAATACGTTAAAAATGCTATGATTGTTAAATAAGGTTTCAAACAGTTTCACCAAAAACAAGTGCTGATAGATGGTAAGCAAGACCATTTTTTTATTGCTATTATGTAAAATAAATATATCCCTCCCCAAAATGTATATTTTTTTTCTTTGTTAATAATTTCATAATTTTATAAAACTTGTGTTTGTACTACAAAAAAGAGTTTTGTAGCAGTTTTGTGTTACGGATCGAGAGATTTTTTATTTAAAGGAAGTGAGTCGTAGTCGAAAAAGCTTGGGCACCACTTATGTACGGCATATGAGATCAATAATATTAAGACTAAAGGCAATGAGGGGCTTGCTACAGATAGCCTTCAATTTTACATTTAATACGGGAGGTCTAGGCCCTTAACTCTAGGACTATGGAAGGTTGACTTTAGCTTAATCATAATATAGTAGTTTACAGCAGTTACTTAGATCTTAAAAAAAGAGATCAGTGACAATATATAGAATATACGAAATGACCCCCGAAAGGAGGAATCCAGTATTAAGATATATATGTAAATGGAAGTACGCATATAGAGTAATGTCATGATAATAAAATTACATATCTCGTACGGAAATAGTAAGTCTAAAATGCTGTTCCATAAAATTAATCGATAATTTCATGTCTTAGAAAATGTGATCCATTAATTTTCCGTCATGCCAAAGCATTTTGTTATTACAGTCTATTTAGAGTACTTGCACAAATTACACTGGAGAATTAAAGAATGTCATCTTTACAATATCCATTTATTATACCTCTGTGTGTTGCGGTTTAGTGCACCCTCGGAGGTACGGTTGCAGTGAGGATACGAGGTGCGAGATAATTTTTAGATGATTTAAATCTAAACATGTGAGCCCGAAGATATACAGCCAAAAATATGGTAGCCTAAAAATTTATTTTTCTCTTTAATTAATTTTTCCTTGAAAAGAAAATGATAGTTAAACTACTATATAACTATAAATCTCTATAAAAATGGAGAATGAATACGTTCCAAAAATTACGATTTTAACTTTAGATCTTCAAAAGCCTCTGTCCGCTAAAATTAATTTTTTTTAAATCCATTCGGTATGAAACTACATACCATGCACTTTATATAATGATATTTAATACTTTATCTTCTCTATATTAAAAAAAAAACTTATTGTGGTTAAAGAACTGATATCGTTTTCAAAGTTTCATACGCAAAAGCGTATACCCAAAAATCTGTTACAGTGATTTGGAGAGGGAAAATTTCATATGAACGAAAACCTACAATCGCATGAAATCACGAAAGGAAAATTTTATAAAAATTTTCTTTACTCTATACTGTCTCTGAATAAGAAAGTCTTGAAACGTATGTTTATATATCTGTGGCATTATGGCAGATGTCGATATGTTATTTTTTCATGTTTTCGGCAAATTCAAAAAGTAACATTTGTTGTGAAATATAAAATCGCTCAATTAAGTTTTCAATCCAAATATTCTTTAGTTAATACACATATTCAACCTCAAGCATATGTCTGGTCTTCAATGAACATTTTCAATTAGGGACTAAAATATTCAATTAGGGACCAACTATTACATCTTTTATACATAACAGCATTTGCCAATACGAATAACTTAGTATTATTCTATAATTTCGCTATCAATTTTTGCCACATTAAAGAACCAATTTTAAGTCTGTCATATCAATTTAAAACAGAAAATTGCATTTTTCGGACATTTCAACAACTGCCATAATGCCACAGATATAATAAATAATAATTTTACCATATCTATATGAGTCTATCTTTTAAGTTAAACGCACACGGAGTGCAAAAATTAGTGAGGAAATAAAATATACAAGCATGGGAATATGAATATTCCCAAATACAATAAGTACACTCAAACCACAAAACTTCGCTGTGCTTGCTATTTTAAATTGCCAAATGATTTTATTTCCTTGTTGGACGTTTAAAGTTGGGTGAAAGTTAATATTTTACTACTGTTTATTTTATCCACCTCTCTAAGTTAAAATAACTGTTTTATTTATTTATTTACCATGTTTTTATTAACTCGCTTTCTTGTTTGTTTGTGTGTGTGTTTGAGTTCGTCCAGTGCAGAACTTGCAATCTATTTTTAACTAACTTCCCGACTAGCTAGACATTTGAAACTTTAGAATAGCTCAGAACACGATGACAATGCATTCTTTTAATATTTTTAGCCGAAAAAATCCGCACGATGGCGCTTTGATCGAATTCAATGCTTGCACTTTTGCGTAACGGCGTTTGATGATTCTGAAAACAGAATACATGTGAATTTAGTTTGTTTACAAAAATATTGTGCGAAAATTTTTAAAAAATTATAAAAATTAAAGTTTATAAAGTCTGTGGATAGTGGAAACGACTAAAAAGTGATTAAAATTAAATAAAAGAAAGTGAAAAAGAATAATTAAGTGAAGGTTTGTGCAATTAAGAGAGAATTCTCAAGTTTATATGATTCAACAGAAAATTTAAAAACGTGGTATATAAAAAGTTATTTTTATCTTGTAATTATTTGAATTTTTTAGTGGCTATATCGTTATATTTACTAACTGGACTCGTGCCACGAGAGGCATCGGATAAAAGTTTACATATGAAATTTTATTATAAAAGAAAATTTTCGTGATCCATTCCAAAATTATGCTTATGCTGTGAAATTTAATATTCCTATTTTTAACTATAAAATATTTCAAATACTATAAGCATAGATTTCGTTATAATCCCTCTATATCAAGTGCCATATGTTACGTAGAGCGCGTACAGACTATTGGAACACAGAGCTGCACAAAAGTTTGTTATTGAAAGAAGTTTTTAATTTACTTACAGAGGTAATAACCATTATTCGCAACTGAACTTTGTCTGAGTAAACAGCGTTTAAAAAACATAGCTGATAAGGCAATGAACTGGCGCTCACCAGAATAGTGTAAAATCGGAATTAAATTGAGTACCGTTGGTAAAAAGTTCTTGGTTAACAGATCATAGTTACCCCAATACCTCAAAACACACAAAATATCTTGGTCGAATAGCTGCAAAGAAAACA
The DNA here is from genome assembly GCA_907164885.2 of Dolomedes plantarius. Lineage (NCBI taxonomy): Eukaryota > Metazoa > Arthropoda > Arachnida > Araneae > Dolomedidae > Dolomedes > Dolomedes plantarius. The sequence continues at coordinate 206,121,212 of OU015491.1, read as the reverse complement.
GAAAATCGATAGACTAAGAACTCCATCTCTTGAATATATCGTACGCGTAAAATCCTAAACCTGCGTAAAATTATGCTAATTAAGAGAAAGAGCATGAAGGAAATTGTTGTTTGTGACTTTGCATTAAAACCGTCAGATTCGTGACCAAGCAGCAATACCATGAACCTAGTAGTTAAATTTGAATAAGAGACCATAAAGCCTAAAATTAGGAAAGACTGCATTAGATATAATTTCAGTTGCCAGAGAAATGTAATTTGAATAGCTGCTAGGGTTGTCCGCATGTAACACGACATAAATATGAAAACTAGTGTGAAGAAGTAGAAATATGCCATCAAGAGGAATGTACCAGATTTTTACACATTTCGGTCACCTATTTCCAGATGTGTGGCGCGAAGGGTAAAAACTCGAATATATATATATATATATATATATATATACACTGCTGGCCACTGTAAATGCAACACTCTGAAAGAAACATGCAAATAACATGAAATTTACAACATGCATTAGCGGAGGTGAGATATGCAAATGATTAGAATTTCAGCGGAGACGCACATCACGCGCGCTTGTGGCGCTCCTTCAAAGCGCTATTTAAGGCTTGGAGATTTCGACGATTTCAAGTTCGGCAATTGTGTTTTTCTTGTGGTTTTTTCAAAAAAACGATCAATTATGCCTCGTCGAAAACAGCGATCATCTTTTGATCAAGTATCCGAGTTCGACAGAGGAAGGATAGTGGCCTACCGAGATTGTGGATTATCTTTCAGGGAAATCGGTAGTCGTGTTGGACGAAACCAAACAACTGTAATGCGGATATGTGATCGTTGGATGCAGGAGGGAACGACGGACCGGCGTGTTCGATCGCATCCACCTCAGCGCACCACTTCACGTGATGACAGGCAAATTGTGCGCATGGCAGTGACGGATCGCTCAGTCACATCACGAACCATAGCACAGCACATGCAGTCTGTAACGCATCATCCAGTGTCTGCGCGTACCATTCGATGCCGTTTACAGCAGAGTGGTCTGTCCGCAAGACGTCCATTGCTTTATCTACCCTTGACGCAGAACCACAGACGTCTCCGCCGCCAATTGTGCGATGACAGAAGGATGTGTACGGCAGAATGGAATGAAATTGTCTTTACTGACGAGTCACGCTTCTGTCTGCAACACCACGATGGTCGCATTCGAGTCTGGAGACACCGTGAAGAGAGGATGCTGAACAGCTACGTTATGCACCGCCACACTGGTCCTGCACCGGGTATTATGGTATGGGGCGGTATTGGATATCACTCTCGCACACCTCTAGTACGCATTGCCGGTACTTTAAACAGCCAGCGCTACATCTCCGCGGTGTTGGAGCCAGTTGTCCTTCCTTACCTTCAGGGATTGCCCACAGCCATATTTCAACAGGATAATGCGCGACCACACGTGGCACGCATTGTCCAACAGTACTTTGTCAATCGCCAGATTGAATTGCTTCCCTGGCCGCCTCGCTCTCCGGATCTTTCGCGATAGAAAACATGTGGTCCATGGTTGCTCTACGATTGACCCAGATTCCATCCCCAGCTGCCACAGCAGATCAACTTTGGCAACGTGTGGAAGCTGCTTGGTCTGCTGTACCCCAAGAACTCATCCAAAGTCTCTTTGAATCAATGCCGAGGTGTGTGGCAGCGGTGATCTCCAACAATGGCGGCTACTCTGGCTACTGATTTTGGCAGGAACCACACTTCACAGAAGTCTATAAATTTAATCATTTGATACTTGGTCAACATGTTATCTACAAAATAAATTTTGTTGTGATATCTCTTGTCTTTCTTGGTGTTGCAATTTGGGTGGCCAGCAGTGTATATATATATATATATATATATATATATGTAATGCGCGGGCGCGGGCAGAAGAATAATTGCTGAGTGGTAGCTTTGGATGAATTTTCTCGCCTCATCAACCTGAGAGTAAAATAGATGACTTGTCGCCCGGCCGTGCATCACTGACGTTTTAAGAATCCATTCCCGCAAATCCCACCCCGGACACAGAAAACACAGCAGATTATAACACATACATTTTTATTAATTCACGAGCATCGCTGCCGAGATGATTCTGGCAGGGGAATATTACAGAAGTTCCTCGTTTTTTGGGCTGCATAAACTTTTATCACTTTCACCTCCTTACGTGACAGTAGGATGTGGATTAATAGTTGATTGGGTAAAGCTCGGTGTTTTTGCGCGGATTAAGATTAAAATGGTACTGACGCCACGCATTCGTCAATTTCGTTAAAAAGTCAGCCATCTTGAATAAAACTGCCTAAGGCTGAATTAGACTCTATTAAGGGATTTTAATAGACTTTAATGGTACGGATTTATTAAAATTTGGAAATATAGTTTGGGATTTCAAACGAATGCCCAAGGGAAATTAAATAGTTTAAGAGTTTAAAAAGGGGTATGCAGTTTTGAATGTTATAGAATACCAAATTGAAAAATTATTAGTTTTTTTATGTTAAAGAGTATTAAATTGAAAAATTACTAGTTGTTTAATGTTATATATATATATATATATATATATATATATATATATATATATATATATATATATATATATATATATATATATATATATATATATTTGAAACATACGAAACACGCGAAAATGGTTAAAACATATATGTTGCTGTTGCTTATGTCACTTGACCGACAGCAACATCAGATCAAGTCCCGAAGACTATGGACGATGAAGGTGCGGCTCCTGTTTTGACTGCCACCACAAGGGTCTGAGTCCGACTTGACTAAATGACCGGTTCCGTAATTTTGAATCAAGCCAAGTGATGAGACCGGAACACTTGACCCCGCACCTCAAGAGGTAAATTTGAGAACTTGGAGGACATTGCAGCCACGCCCTATTTTTCGTTCCCAGGCCACCATTAGTGAACACTGCGGTGGATTTGCAGCGACGAGCATCGAACTAGGGATGTTTCAATCACTAGCTCACTGCTCTTGCTAACCGGGCCACCGCGCTCAAACATATATGACAGAGGGAGCTATGCTATAAATATAGGATGCTTACTCATGTACACAGTCGACATCCACTGCCGTTTGATTATAATGTTGTAGTGTCTTGAATAGACTAATTTCAAGCCGAAGAGTGGCCTGGTGGGATATTTTAATATTGTCAGATAGTCGCTCGCTTGTCCATTTTTGCAAATAGTGGCTGGTTCCCGTAGTAAATGCTTAAAAAAAAGTTGTCAAGCCCCCCCGCCCCCCAAAAAAAGAAAGAAAGGAAGAAAAAAAAGAGCAAAATTTGAAGATCTAGATTTTCTAAAAAGTATAATTTCTTTGAGTCTGATAAAAATATTCCCTTTGGTCCTGAGAATTAGGAGTTCTCTTGGTTTAGACTCTACCCCCTGGGGCTTACCATTGATTGATGGCCAGTGAGTGCTATGAATAAAGCATTCTTTAGTCATCTCACACGAGACGAATCGCACTCACATGTGCACAGATGCTGATGCCAAATCTCAGCATGAATAAAAATAATGATTTTACGTCATTATCCTCTAAAATTGTCTTTCATCCAATGAATCTAAAGGAAATGAAGTATGACATTTGCTACAATCATGTATCACTAACTTCCCTCTTTATAACTTACTCTATAAGCTGTAATTATCTAAATTTCTGGCTGATTGCATGTATGCACAATGAATAGGAGAGGGTAAATCTGGGAAGAAAATAGAAGTTAGTTAAACTGTACCAAAAAGATTTTACTTGAATCTATTCATGAATGCGACCAATTTTTTTCTTTCTTGCGGAAATGGTGGGTGATATTACCAAAGCATCTTTATAAGGGGCTCAGTGGGAATTCATTAACACTATTTAAACGTATTCAAGATTTTTTGGTCCAGATGTCGATAATGTTAAAATCGGAGGGTGAACGAACTACGAGGTATGAGGAAGACGTCGCGTCTGCACTTTCCCACAGACTTTTCAGAATGAAAACAAAAATTGTTTTTTAAGTCAAATTTATATAAGTAATGGATATCATCAATCATTTTGCCCTATACGTGTAAATGAGAAGAATTGAATATCCATTTATAGTAATGGAGTAATTTCTGACATATTTTCTTTTCTAAAAAGAATGGGAATTTCTAGATTTTTCAGCAGTTTGTTTCTCAGAATTCATGCACTGGTGGTTATCGAAGACTATTTTTAACACTGACATTCAAAAACAAAAAAATATATATACTTTTATTGTTTTTGCTGGATTCTTTATAGTTGGGTTAATTCTTTTGATTACAAGACATCAAAGACAAGAAATATAATAACGATTGAGTCATTAAGTGGTACATAAAAAAAGGGTAATTCCATAACCGCGTATGAACTACCTTCATCATATACAATGCAACCTTCCTCATGCTGTTTAATCACACAAACTCATTATTTTGCCATTAGTTACGGTCGGACGACAATTTTGAATGCTGCCACCACCATTTAGTGTAAATCTGTGCTATAATAAAAATATCTTCTTCAGTTGATATCTGAGGAGCATTTCGTAATTTAATTTTCTGTGGCTTCCCTCCGTAGACAGTTGCAATAACACTGAGATTACCCTTGTGAACAAGTTTTCCAAGATATGTGCCTTTTCATTGCAAAACAAGGAAGTATATTCTAAAATTGCGTCTTTACTGACACACATTTTTGAAAATATCTTTTTTTAATGGCTCAGTAAAGTAGAATACATTATTTTGTCTCAAAACTTAAACATTTTTGTTTTGCAATGAAAATAGAGATTGAATTACACTTAAGGTTGTTGTATACTAACCCTGTTGGATCCGCTCACCTCAATGTTAACCTATGGAGAAAATGTGTCTACTATTTACAGCTACATAAATGCTGATAATCCAATAAAAATGGTATTTTGAGATAGCCTGAACTTTTCTGCACCTTGCAACAAGATTCAATTTAAAAATTTCGTCCACCGAAGGAACTAATGAGCGTTTAAAACACACTATACCAGATTTTCCCCCCTGAATAATTTAAATTTTAAAATATTAGATGCATTTATAAAAATGAAAAATGCTCCAATTTGTAAAATTTCTTTCTCTATTACGGAGTACAATTTAAAAAAAAATCTTTTAATCCAAGTCGGCAATCCTTGGACACATTTTCTCCATAGGTTAACATTGAGGTGAGCGAATCCAATAGGGTTAGTACACAGTCTTAAAAAAAACCCTTAAAAACTAGTAGAATTACATCTTTAAGCTGTTTGAGTCACATAATTAGTTTTCATTGACGTGTGACGAAGTGTAATTCTTGAAACATTTGACAACTTAAAAGTTAGTTACTTGAAAATATCAAATAGATTTTACTTATAGTCCTAATAGATAATCATTCCTCAGATTTCGAATTCTGGAAAATCTCGAGAAATTAAATGAGTTTTGACGAGGTTTTCATCGAAGGTTTCTTTATACCAGACAGTTCTAATCTTAGAGTTTCTGCAAGGATTTCAAATATTTTTATTGGGAGGAAAATGCATGAAAGGAACCTCTTTAAATTACCAGCTACGATGATCTGGAATACAACATAGAGCCTGTCTTTACAATCAAATAAATTTGAATTCAATTATATAGAAATATAATGATTAAAAGGCTCAGAAATATTTCTTTTTCCCGAATCTTGAATTATGCTGTCAATATTTAAAATACTGCCTTCGTCTGCATAGTACCATTTTTATTAAGCATTGTAGCGTAAAGATATAACTGAGTAAAATTATTACCAAATATGTAATACTTAAGTTAATGCAGTAGTGCTTAAGTTATATTGCTTAAGTATAACACTTTGTAATCATGATAACAGGATCCTAAAAAAATTAAGTATATTAATAACTGCTTAAATAAAAGATTCACTTAACAAAGAAGACAGCGATTAACAAAATTCGAACTTAGCTTTCAGAGCTTTTAAATATACGAGAATCATTTATGACCTTAAAATAAAAGCGGCAATCTTTTAAATTGTCTTTGAAAATTTGTTTCTCCGATTCAGTGAAAGAAACACAAAAATCATAAACAGAAATACCTATTTTCCTGACCATGGAATAACCGTCAAGTACAATGCAAGGAATTCTTTGCGTATATGATTCCTCTCTAGAGAGTGAGCCTTTTTTTTTAATCTTCAAGCAATATAAATTTTGTAACACAATCCATGAATGTCATTAATCCTTTACTTTGATGGCTGGAGGAAGGGCACTTTTTGTCAGTCACCAATAAAAATTTAGATCAACTCTGCTTTCAGAATTCTATTTTTCCAGAGCACTTGTTGGCTATACCATGGTGAGAAGCTCATAACAAGGGTCAAGCCTAAGTCCATCGCTGCTGAACACTCTGGAGATTTATATCTTTGCATAAGTTACCCCTCATCAAGGTGTGTTCCATGCAATTTCTTAAAACGTGACAATCCTCAGCTATTCTATCAGAACAGTATTCTATCAGCTGACCATTTCAAACAATCTTAAGAACTTTCTTTTCTTGATACCCATTTCCTCATTTCTTTTTTCAGATGAGCTGATTTTTTCCTATCTTAAATGTTTGTCTCTCGTAGCGTTATGTGGTCCACTATTCATCTGTAATACGGCCGCGAGTCACTGCAATAGCCGTTTGTAAAAACTGAACCCGATTGTCCCAACTTCGAGGCAATTTCTACCAACAAAACTGTGCTGTGTGAAGATCTGCCATTTTTCAACTACCGTTTTCCGCAGAGAATAATGAGAATTTTTATTCCGATATCTAGAACAGGGTATCTGCCATAATCTTTTTGTTATTAAAAAATATTCCATTTGAGTGAAAAAAGATGACTCTTATTGACTTAACAGACATTCTCTTTTGATTCTTGGTAGAGAGCGAAAATTTCTTCGTAGATAGGTGCTTTTGTCTTGAGAAGGGAAGTTCAAACGACAGTGATAACTCCTTAATAATTGAAATATTAAATTATTTTTGGCATGATATGCTAAAATACGCTGTTAAACATAATAGTTTAACACCTAAATTCATCGCCTCACCTTGTGCAATTTGCTCTTTGCCCGCTTGAACTTATCTCTCTGATTACATCTTAGCCACGGATCACCCTGACTCAAAGTGGTAATTACATAGTCTTTATTTAACATTTGGTGAGTAATATCGCAACAAACCGCTGAGGTCACATGTTCCGAAGAAATATCATTTCAGACAAAAGTGTAACACATTTAAAATTCTGTGACAGGGCAGTAAATCAGGAAAGAGAGGTGTTATTCCGTTGCGCGTCAGGATCTGGACCTTGCATTGTGAGGATTAACAAGGAATGGATTTTAATGACGCTCTTGCCACGAACTTGGCAAACGTCTGGGTTCGACTTGGCCCGATACCGATCTAATGCACTGCCCAGACTATTGTATAAGACTTCTCTTGACAACTTTCGCGTTCCAAGGCTGAAAGCCCGCAGAACTTGCACAAAGGCGGTGCGCAGCTTTGAATCTTTGCCAAGCTATTAGCTATGTAAATCAGATCAGTGGGAAGTCGCCAGTGATTACCAGCGGCCGAGGACAATGGAATAATTAAAGCTCGACATTGCTTAAATGGATCATTTGAGGCATCGCGTGCGACTAGGTAACTCATTGTTCAGACTTTTTTCTCAATGATTGTCCACCTTCGAATAAACAAGAACCGAAATTCGCGTGCAACTAGCCTTGCATCACGGAATTGACAAAAAGGACTAACCGTCCTTTATTTAACCCCCAAAATGTGATACTACGACGATAAAGAGATATACGAAAAAAGTCTAGGAAAAGGGGGGTGGACTGCCCGATTTGTGCGGCTTAATTGTTCTGCACGCGCTGTTTCGCCGCGGTTGAGTTAGCATGCTCGGTTTCGTGTGGGAACGCAGTAGCGACGCAATAATTATGGATATTAAATTGATTCGTTAACTGCTGCACATAATGACTAAGGTTTTTTTTGTTATTTTTGAGTTAATTAACAGAAGATAAAATATATATATATATACGTCCGTATAGAAAACTGCATAAAAGGGAGCCGTGTTCGCTATCCGCCAGGGTTCAAAACTCATTCTGAAAATTCACTCACATGAAAGTACATTCGGAAAATTCACTCCGCATTCTTATCGGATAAGAACATAAAAAATGAAACTACGTATAGTGTTGTATCCCTTTTCAAATTCTTAAGTGCCAAAACCATTCGTTAAGGTTTCTAAGATATAATTAGAATCCAAAAATTTTCATTATACATTGGCTGCAGTATTTAGGTAGTACTAATCCCATGTTCGGAAGCAATTAATAAAGCTTCAATGAAATAAAAGCTTTTCTTATCACCAGAAAATATTATGTATATTTAACATACATATTATCATTGAAATTTCTATATTTTGCCTTATTCTATCCATGCATATATCAGCATTGTAACATTTCAAGTTAAATCGTAGCTAATTTTCCTTTTATCTTTGAGTGTATTTGGCCGCATGAACTGTCCAAACCATAAACAAATCACTGGCTATGATTTATCTTTTTTAGCGTGTTTAAAATTGACTAATGTGTAGTTCTTTACAATTTTAGAAGTTCATAGACACACTATATATATATATACACACACACACACATATATATATATATATATATATATAGATTGATAGATAGATAGATCTGTGTTTTCAGTGTAAAGAGGGTCAAGTAAAAATCGTAGTTTTGAGAAGGATGGGATTGAAAAAAAAACGGCTTTTGTAAAGTCAGTTTTTTTTTCAAGTTTAATTTTTAATTTTTTCATAAAGCAAATTTTTCTAATCTTATTTTTGTTGAGTAAAGAGTGTTAAGTCCTTGATTAGGACATGACCCCCTTTAACACTAACATGTTTGTTTTTGTTTCACGTACCCAAAATTTTCCTTGACGAATAAAAAAATTTTGGAGTTCGATCGGACTTAGCTTTCTGTACCCTTCAATAGCCCTTGATTTTTCAAACAAACACACACACACACACACATATATATATATATGAGTGTGTGTATGTGCAAGGGTTAATGCCTTTTATATTGCCCCGATCTTTACTATTTTTATTTTAAACCGAGATCTTTTAAAATTACTCGATATTTATTCCAAAGAATAAGATAGAATACTTGCTTTAATTTTGAAACATACTCAAAAGCTCTTCGTTCTCCCTTTTTTACTCAAATACTGTATTAACATTCACAAAGGGATCTAAAAGAAATAAATATGATCCGAGTGTCAGAAATGCTTTACCTTAAGTTTACAAATAATCCCATTCATGTTTCAATGACAGTGTTTTTTCAGTCAACATACTTTTTTATTAACATATAATCCTTATATGTTAATGAGAACCCCTTATATAATAATATTTTAAAACTTACATAATTTTGGCGGTCATTTTACCTCGAAAGAATGGATCTATTTGGCTATATTGTCCTCACAGTGATTTGAGAAGTGCTAAATTTATATCTTTAAGCTGAAATATACGAATAAGATATCCTTGTATTTTCAGGTAATTTATGAAAGCTATAATGCAGCAATTACAATAATTTACAGAAATATCTGAAAATATTACAGTTACTTATAAAAGTTATTTAAAAAAATATATTTCTAGTAAATTATAGCAAAAAAAAGTCTACGCTTAAGACTACGCCACCTCTGTTTGCAATTACCTAATAATTACGTTTCATGTCTACTCCGTATCATCAGAGACATTTCTCACTTGCTTCACCAAATTACCCAAACTATTAATTAACATACATCTTGAGAAATTTACAGGACTGTTACATGTATGCCGAGTACTTTTTCTTAGCCTTGAAATGAAAATAGAGACGGAAAAGTCAGAGGCGAACCTTAAGACAAGAAACACGAAGAAACCACCATAGCTCCGGGGCCCAACGCAATCGATGCCAATTAATGAGGATTCCAGTAATTAAAAAGGCGAGCAGACGCCCTTGTTAATTGAGGGTCTGCATGATGATCCATCTCTCGCGAGTACGCCCGGGCGCTATAGCAGTCGGGCGCCTGAATTGGCGCCCGAGGACTAACTCCTATTCATGAAGAGGTTTTCCCCAACGCCTGCTCGAGTGGGCCAGCATGTCACCAAAAGAGCCGAGTGTCATTTCACGACAAATGTATCTGATACGCCGCTTTGTGTTTATCTTAGAATTACACGTAAACGTTTGTCAGCGAATAGGAATCTTTTTAAAACAAATCCTCCAGTTGACAGGGTTTACATGATAGCGCTGAGCATGGTTCGAAACGCCTTTACTGCGATTTGTGTCAAGGCTTATAAACTTTTCAGAGCGATGCTTACTTCGTAAATATAGACCTTTTTTTTCGGAATATATGACACACCGCAAACTTATGGGAGGATTTTTAGATAAGAATACATTGTATTTTGTTAGGTATATAAAGATATTTTCAATTTCTTACTTAACAAAGATAATAAAAATATATGTAATTAAAAGAATATATAATATAAATAATAAATATATATAATATGTAATAAAATATTCATTTTATTTTAATGTTACCTTCGGACTCCAATTTTAAGTCGATTTTTTCAAAAGGTTCGTCTTATGGTCCGAAAAATACGGTACTTTACATTTAATAGTAGTGCGGTGTGCATCAATTTGTATGGACTGCAAACCCGTGGAAAAATTTAATTTCGGCTTCAATATGAGAAAAGGATCCCTAAAGGAAACCAGGGGAAATTCACCTATTTTCTATGCTATTTTTTAACAAAATCCTCAACTTTTACAACTAAGGGAAGAAGAACATTCAAAAATCCGATTTCTCGACATCTCTGGGATGTTGGTGAAGCCCCAGCCTCGAGATGAGGAGAACCAGTTCGACAATTGGTGAGTGTCTGACTGTTCTAAATAATGATAACGGTCAGTTTAAACTAACCTATGACAAATATTTAAGGCATGAAAAAAAAATTAAGCATCGCCGAATAAATTAATAAATAAATAATACATATGTTCAAATCTACATCCCGCGTTGACGACTTTGAAATAGAGAGAATGTGAAGAACAGCATTAAAACAAAGGGTATAATTCTCAAATCTCTGGTGATGATTCAGTAAAGAGAGCTTTTAGGTTAGGAAACTGGAATTCAATCCGCGGTCTTGGAAGGCGGTTGTTGTAGTTTTTTGTGTTGAAATTTTTATAGAAAATATTTGAGAGAATGATAGCGGCAAAATCTAAAAATATAACGATTTGAAGAAAAGTTTTTACTAAATCTACGATTCCATTCAATGCTGATCCCATTAAATCATCATACTATAATAAACTAACGCGGAGTTTAAGTTGTGAAACGTTCAATTAAATTATATTTTGAATGTTTCCAAAATAGTATAGTGGTTAGCGTTCTGACCTGCCACGCAGTGGGCTTGGGTTCATATCCCTATTAAAGCCTGGTCGTTAAATGTTATCCCCCTCACAGGGAGCAATGTTGGCTCACCTAAATGTTGCTCCCATGATAAAGTAGCCAGCAAAACTTAGCGGGTCTTCATGAACCAATGTCAGAGACAAGTGCATGCTGCATTGAAAAAAAAAATGTTTAAAGAACAGTGCTTTACTAATGAAAGAAACAAAAGCTTCTGTGTGTTGAAAAGAGAAAATTCTTTTACCAATTTATTCACAAACTTTATGAGAATGAAGGGTTGCTTGAAGAACTCACTTTTAACAGTAAGCTGTCTTTGCATAGAATAAAAACTTATCAAACACAGTACGCCAATTTTTAGAAATATATTATAGAATTAGATTAGCTTTTTTTTCAATTTTAATTTAGAAAAACTAATTTTAGTCTAGTTAAGTGCTCATAATACAAAGCTTCTGTCCATATTTATTTGCGATATTTTCGTTACATAGAATGTTCACTTACTTTCTGACTTATCAAAAATAGAGAGGTACCTCATCGTTAAGAATTAACGATGTATTTTATCGTTATTAAACGTTTTAACGAGGTATTTTATCGTTAAGAAAAATCTCTCAGAGATTTTTCTCCTACATGAATTAAACTGTAACAGCGGTGCCTATATATTTATAATCCTATAAACTAACGTTTTTATCTGTTTTTTATTATTAAGTGTTATTTCTAGGGATACGTAATTTTCGTATTTACGACATAGATGCGAATAAATGCGAAATTTGCCGATATGAGCCAATAAATGCGAAAATTATTTTTTTACTACTTTTCGGCAAAAGCTCGGCGATAAACGGCTTTTTAAGCGAAATTAGGTAATAATAGTAATAATCTATTATCATAATTGCTTATCTAAGACCATCCACGGTCTTTAACTGAGAGGTCTCACTCTCCCTCGGATTTGCTCCGAATTTCACCCGGAACTTTTGTCCGTACCGGAGTCGAACCTAAAAATCTAACTGTAAAAATCAACCATCAAGTTTTGTGGTACAATTTAGTAGATTTAAGAACGTCTCTTGAGTGCCAAACTCAAGGGTATTTCAGATACTTACAGTAGTCAACCAAGAGACTCCTGCTGATGTTATACAGATTTTAATTGCAACGAAATGGTGCTACCTTAACTCTGCAAAGGCAGTTATGCAAATCTCCTATAGTCCCGTTAACAGAGTAGATGCTGGGATAGTTTCGAAGGTACAACACAGTAATTAATGACAGAAGGAAAAGACTTAAGTAACATAATGTGGCGACTATTACAATATTAGCTTTTAACTAAGAATTTTGATACTTACTTATTCAAGTAAGTAAAATTGTAATTTTTTTAAAAAGGCAGAATTTTTAAATTTATATATATTTTTTGCAAATAAATGTGAAATTTTATATATTGTATTTTTTGTTGCGAAATTTCAATATTTTTTATGCGAGATTTACGTATCCCTAGTTATTCCGATTACTTATCTAGAAACGGTAATATGAGCACATGTACATATAATGCACAGACAATGTTACATATTAAAATAAAATTTCTAAAACTTTACATTCAATATATAAATGACATTCCATACTGTAAATAATTACATGAATCTTTTTTCACATGTTTAAAAAGGGTTATGACCCTTTATATTCGGAGGAGTTCGTTGCAGCCGAGCTTGAATAATTGACTCTTTTTCTGAAACGGATGAAAGAAAAAAGGGAATAACGCTTAATAGGCGATAAAGTATGCAAAATTTGCTCGAGATAATTGTATTGAATGATAATTAATTCTAATAATTAATGAAGGCTTACTTCCTTGTCGAAGTATATTGCGCAGGTAATTACACTTTCGTACGGGATGATAGCGTGGTTGTGATCGTTAACTAACTTACATAACTTTAGTGTTTCATCCTTTATTTTTGTTCACTGCTTCGTAATAATTAATTATTATATGTCTTTTTTTATTTTGAATGTATTTAAATTTCCCTAAATAAAATTCATTTTCAAACTGGTTGATATTTAAAGACCGTTCAGCTAAAATACACGAGAAGGAAATTGTGATTTTAAATTTACCGATTGCTTCTGCTAGTCAAAGAACGTTAATATGTTAATTTAAGTCGGCCATGATGGTTCTTTTGAGTTAAAAAAAGTATTTGTGCCTTTTACTTATTTAGTTCCAAAATAAATGATGATTCAAAATATATTATGGTACAGATCAGGGAAATTATAAAATGCTCCTATCAACTTTCATGTTCTGCAATATCTCATAGGTCAAATTTCAGGCTATAAAAACCTTACGAACGACAAAATATAAATAATTTTAAAATTTTCTTCATGAAAAACAAAATTAATTTTTTTTTCCAATTCTAAATGTGTTCCCGAAAACTGTTCAATTATATGAAAATATTTTTGTTGACAATTTTTTTTTTTAATTTTGAGTTTTTTATGTAAAATTTGAGATTTGGAGTGTCTAATTGCAATTTACAAATAAGTGTTTCAATTATTATGGACATTTTTTATAAACTGCATTTATACAGCAATTTTATAATTTATTTTGAAACACTATCTAACAAAGTAACCTTCGATAGTTAGCTTTTTTACTGATATTAATTGTAATTCATATTAGTATGGTTAGTTGCTCGGGGGAAATACAAAAGCAGTTTTTTAAGTCTTTCATAACAATGAAAAATCATAAAAAATCTACTTAAAGATGAAGTGTAGTATTTAAACTTAAAATATAAAACGTTAATTTGGTTTAAAAGCCAATCGCAACCTACAAGTTCACGAATTATCTGTTAGCTATCTGGTAGAGGGAGAAAACTTTCCTGTTAGCAATAATTCAAGCCATTATCAAATTCCTAAGGTAGACAATGTAAACTTTACAGGATTGAATAAGAATTTGCACGCTACGTGGCGAAATAAGTGATGGATTAGTGAGTGTATATATACTGCGACTCAAAAACTTTGCCACACTTTCACAATAGTCCAATTTACGGCAATTTTTTTTCTACCCTGTTTCAACACGACTATTCACCCAAACGATATCTCTGAATGCAATAGATTTATGATGACCCCTTTCGTAAAAATGACCTACGATAATTTTAAATAGAATGTAAATACAATTTAAAGACTGTAAAAAAGTTTCTAAAAAAGTACATAAGGGAATACTTCTTATGGCAGAAATCAAAAAGCTGGTTTCTTGCGGAGAATTGATGTCTTTGGATAAGAATGTTCTAACTTTTTGTGAAATTGCATGAGATGTCAGGAGGAATACTTGTCAGAAAGAATACATAGAGCAAATTTGCACTTTGTCAGATACAAAAATCAAAGTTTGAAGTGTGCTGGGCTCACCACTTTTTATCTTAAATACTTTGGCTCAACTTCGCTGATACTGAGTGATCTTGTGGGTGAAAAACCTCACCCTGCTGTTTTCCAGTTCTTACGGTATTCTGGCTTTCTTTCGTTAATCTAATTTTTATTTTTTATCCATTGTCTTTGTGTTAATTTTAGTGGTTTTATCACACTTTTTATCACAATTCATACAAAGTTGTTTTTATCCCCCTCTATACATGACTACTTTTATCATCTTTTATATATCCCTGCTTTTACCTTCTTATCAAAGCACTCGACTATGGTTTTAAAATGATCACTTATATAGGGATTTTTCGGGTTTTACCATATGTTTGGCTCAGCATGCCCTCTCCGGACCTTGCGCCATTAAACCCCAACCAACAAACCAACAAAAGTTTGAAATCTGAAGTACGATAGCTAACTGGGCACGTATATGATCAGTGAAACACCTTGGATACAGAACGGTTATTAATCAGTTTATTACAAAGCACCAATAATTGAAAGTAAACCTCTAATTGATTTGAATTTCAAAACTTACAATTTACAAATGGTTAACGGGTATAGAATAATCTTTGGAAAAGAGCAAATTTTCGCCCTCTGAAAATGTGTATTTCTCTTCGTCGTCATAAATCAAACTAAACTTTCATCTGCCGGTGAGAGCTTATTTTTTCCCACAAATATGATCGGAAAGTTCAAGAAATAATTAAACAAACTTGCGAAATGTCTTAGGGCACCGATCTGAGACACGAAATTCTGACAAAATTAATATCTTCCTAACCGACGAACCGAGGAAACGACTCATCACGATAAGCATGCAGACACGGACAGCTGGCCAGTTCCATGATCGATTAAAAGACGATTTGTTTCTATTTCTCCGATCGTCGCAAAGAGAAGGAGGAACACCACCACCTTTGCCAAACATGGAGCCCTCAACAACCGGAGGTCAGCGGCGCTGTGACTTCGCTTCATGCAAATACACCGCTGTGCACACGCAAATCCAGGTCTCGACCCCTATTCGCACGCAGAAGGCCCCGGTCACAAATCGAATCACTCCGAATTGGTCACCCACGCGTGACTGCGCGAAAAGCGCTCACGAAGTCAACCCTTGAGGGCCCTCTTCGTTAAAGCGTTTAATTGGCAACGCACAAAGGGCAGGTACTTGAGAAATGGCGCTGGTGATGATGGTTGCTGAGGGATACATTTGCATGCACTCTTATTGTGGATTTCCTTACAGTCGCTGACTAGTACAGCCTTAATTCGCGAGACAGTTAGTTATATAGTCTTGAAAATCATAGACAGGGCCATGCCGTGTGAATGTATGTGCTAATGTACCAGACTATAAGACGTTACCTCGCATTATCAGGTTCCCATTAACACGGGTTTTTGTTTCCCTCGAAGACTTGCTTAACATAATACAGGATGTCTGAAAACACCTTGAAACATTTCAATAACTTACTAGTTGGTACCCGTCAAAACATGACGGCTAGATAGTAAATAAATGTACTAATACACAAATTATACTCAACACATCATTGCCAAATGGGGAAAATAATAATAATAATACGCAGAAACAAATTAATTTGTTTAAGCGACCTCGTGTTTAGTGAGTATTTAGAGCCATATTTAAAAATGTCACTGAGCATGCGCAGAAAGCATTTTTTTTAACTTAATTATCTCTAATTAAACAGCGCGAAATAAACAATTTCCACCCGGTTTAATCTTATATTTCACAAAAATAATTATCATAAAAATAAAACTGGCAGAGAGAGATCTAGAGAGACTCCTAGCTATAAACGTGTTTATCATTCATTGAGCATGAGCAGAGACAGTGAGTTTCTAAAGACAGATTTAAACATGCCACTGAGAATGCGTAGAAATCAATTTTTAATTGTAAATTATCGCTCATTAATAGAAATTGCGGTTACAAAAACCAAATTTTCACAAATCTACAGATTACAATCTTTTGTTTAATACCAAAATGAGGTAAATTGATGCAGTAGTTTTCTCTCACGGACTGCCCTAAAAGTCGGCTTAGCAACTTAGATACAAAAAAAGTACACAAGGTTGGAACTAGAAATTCACATGTGTTACCTTATATAATTGAGGGGGATTTTTTAGCATAGTCAATGAATTTCAATAAGTGCAACTTTTGAGGCACGGAGAACATCTACTTGGTAATCAATCTCTGCCTATGTGCATTCCAAAATGAATTCTGTAACACATGAAATTTCATTAATTATGCGCCTTTTGAATTCTTCAATGCTACAACCGTTTATGAAGAACACTTTCCCGTTTCCGAATTTCGTTGCACTTGTGTAACAGATTCTGTTTTGCAATACCATCCAACATATATTGCTTTCTCTGATAGAGTAGCCATTTTACAACTCTCGCTTGCACGGAACAACTATCGCCGCATGTTGAACTTTTTTTTGACACAGAAAAAAACTCTAATATATATAGGTAACGCATCTGTGAATTTCCATTTTTTACTTCGCATACTTTTTAACGTAGGATTAAGGTTGCTTTATAACGGTCATCCGGAAAGCAAAATTTCAGATGTCCTGTGTCGCGAGTTATAATTTTGGCAGCGCGCCAAACCCAGTCTGTATCGCTTGGACAAGCAGTAAACAGTTAAACAGAAAAGTACCAAAATGCGTCAAAATTTTGACATATATATATATATATATATATACATTTAGATATATAGATATATATATAGATATAGATATAATACATACATACATATATATACAAAAGAGATAAGCAACGATAAGTAATCCTACGCCAATAACCCGCAGTAGTTTCGTTAGAAGAGACTACCTGAAAAATTTTTAACGTAGGATTACGTTCTTCCATAACGGTCCTCTGGAAAGCAAAATTTCAGACGCTAAAACCGTCAGTCCGTAACCCAATCTGTATCGCTTGAAATACAGCAATAAACAGTTAAACAGAAAAGTACTAAAATGTGTCCAAATTTTGGCATACATACTCGTATATGTATATACATATATATATATATATATATATATATATATATATATATATATACATACAGAAGAGGTAATCAACAATAAGTAATCCTACGTTAATACCCGTGGTAGTTTCGTTACAAGAGACTAACTGAATTTTTTTTGTTGTATAAATTTTTAAAATGTGTCAAGGTTTTTATGGACACGCTGTATATTCTAGTTACATAATTGTGTGCGAATGTTAAAGTTTCAAAGACGATATATAGACTTTCATAATCAAAATAGCATGTGAAAATAGCCTCCCTCATGGTACAGAGGTTAGCGTCGTGAGCTTCCACGCAATGGGCTTGGGTTCAAATGCCGAGTAAGGCTTGGTTGTTACCGTGTTGTCTCCTCATAGGGGGCAATACTGGCTCAAGTAAATGGTGCTCTCACAATAAAGTAGCCAGCAAGACTTCGAGGTGAACAACAAAAGGGGAATGTCTCACGACAAGAACTTCTGCATTAGAAAAAAATAAAATAAATAATAATATGGGAAAATAAAAGTATAAACCAACAAGCCGAACAATTAAGACGCGTTCATAAGAATTGGTTGGGCTTAGAAAAGTCCTGCCTTCAGTTTCACCTGCTCGTCTCAAACACTCTACTTACGAAAGTTTAAGAGCAATTGGAACTTTTTAGCTTTAGGTTGTTTCTCTTTAGTTCATTGCATACTGAGTAAGGCTCGGTAACCATTGCCGTAAAATACACTACATTTACTTACTGCTACTTAGGTGATAGCTGGGTTTGATGGTTTTAATTTTATTTGAACAACCATATTTAAATACAGTCGAACCCCGTTATAACGAACTTCAAGAGACCAAAGGATTTGTTAGCTTTATCCGGTGGTTCGCTATATTCGAACCGTTAAGAAAAATGCTAGAGTTCACAAAATGTATAACTCATTAGTTGCAATGTGTATTCAATAATAATGTATTAAAAAATGATAAAATCTATTAAAAATGATAATGAATTAAATCGACTAAAATCGATTACATTAAACTGACACAATACTAATTAATTTACGTACAATAGGAACACGGCGGGACCAAAATTTTCGTTCGTTATAGCCGTGAGTTCGTTATATACCGGGCTCGCTATAACGGGGTTCGACTGTATTTAAATAATTTTGTTATTATTTCGCTTCATCAATTTGTAAACTTGATTCTTAAAAATACATCAGAGAGGACGAGAAAGTTATGCCCATTTTAGAGCGAAATATTTATACAATTTCAACAGGAAATATTTGATACTCAAAAGAAATGCATTGGTATTAAATGGAACAATTAACACCGATCATAGACAGAAACTGTATAGTAAAAGTTTAAGTATGACTCTAGAGCTCATGAATCTAATCACTTACTCCGAAGAAACTAATGTTGACTTTCGTACTTTAAGCATGATCGAGAATTTGTTTTTAAATAGTTGTTAGGAGTAGCCAGGCAAAATGTGAACAAGCTTTTTTGAAAGCTATATCCTATTGCTGCAGTCAATAGATCCAAAGGCTTATCTACCAGGTACTATGATAATAAATTAATAATATATTGAAAAAGAACGAGATATGTTCTGATATCTATCAATAAGAGTAGAGGAAAAAGAGACAGCTATGAAATGAAGCTATTGTTTTAGATTGCAGGTTTTAAACAATCAATCAAGGACGTCAAAAGCTAAAGTAGTGAGTAATTTTCATCGAACGTGTGCGAGGGAGCAGTTTAGTATTGCATTTTTCAAAGGAGATCAAGACCTATTATCAATTCAAGTGTTAATATCGTAAAATATTTATTAAAAAATCTATTTAATTTCTTAATATAGTTTAACAGGTTAATTTTAAGTTAAATTTATGGGTGAAAAAGAAATGAAAACATCCTTTGAATGCGCTGAATAAGCTTGTTGAATTTTTATGGGAATATGATTAAATTGCTGATAGATATGACTTAAATAGTTGATAAACATTATTAAAAAACCTTAAGCTTCTTCTGCTTGCGTAGTCACAGTTTACTGAAAATAGTTTAACTGAAAAAGTGTGATTCAAAACTGTACAGAGATGAAAAACACCTTTTACTTTCCCTGTTTATCGAAACGATATGTCATGACTCTTATCACGTGTTAGCACAGCAAGCAATTTCCATCGTATATTAAAAATCACTACCGAGCGAAAGAAAACAAATCATCGCTTCTTCATTCCTCACCACAGGTTTTAATTCTTGCCCTTGACAGCTGGCACGAGCACTCATCTGAATGCATTAACCCTGCCCAAAAGAAAGCGAAAAAAGAAAAAGAAATCACAAGCTTCAAAATGGAAGCAACAAAAGGCACTTGTCCTTTTTAATTGTGAGCTATCTGGAAGAAGCAGAGAATATTTGTTTACCTTTGGCCGTAGCTGGCAAATTGCAATGGCACAATTGCTGTCAGCGATTAAGAGCTGGCATTTAGGCAGGGCCCACTATCAGCGAGTGTCAGCCCATCGTTTGCTGCGCAGCAGGGAGCCACACTGGCCGCCCCTTGATTTCCCAGTCATGTTGTCGATCCCATTATTCCTACGGCTGGTTTTGGTTTTCCTTCTCGAGACGTTACGTGGAACAGATGATAGCTCTGAATGTGTGATTCACGCTTATGTGTTCTCTTTCTTTCCTATACATCATCGAAAGTAAACAGTAATGGTTTTGCAATTAATTTAATATTTTCAATTAAGATAGTGATTCTACAAGCGTTTCACGAGATCATTGACTCTTATTCACTTATCAATTTACTAATGGCTTAGTTTTCTTCTTCCTTCATTTGCCACGAGGAAAAAGTAGACTATCTTACTGGCTTAAAAACTGTTTGGTTATGAACGAAAGTTATTGCGTCTAAGTTTTCATGCGTTGAGTAAGATTTTTGTTCACAAACAAATCAGTCGGAAAAAATGAGGTGTGAAACTCATTTGTAAAACCAAAAGCATGAATTAATTTTTCATTACAGTCGAACCCCGTTATAACGAACCCGGTATATAACGAACTCACGGATATAACGAATGAAAATTTTGGTCCCTCCGTTTTCCTATTGTACGTAATTTAATTAGTAGTGTGTCAGTTTAATGTAATCGGTTTTAGTCGATTTAATTCATTAATGATCATTTTTAATAGATTTTATCATTTTTTTATACATTATTATTGAATACACATTGTAACTAATCAGTTATACATTTTGTGAACTCTAGCATTTTTCTTAACGTTTCGGATATAGCGAACCACCGGATAAAGCGAACAAAACCTTTGGTCCCTTGAAGTTCATTATAACGGAGTTCGACTGTACTTAATCCGATTTTAAATATGGTGTTTTCACCGCAGACTCTCCACCAAATTCAGTACTCAGTGTGGAATTGGCTGAAGTTTGTTATTATATTTATACGTTGATATCGTATGACACAAATCGTGATTGTTTCGGAAAATAATTAAAAGTATTTAACTAGTAAGATAGGGACCATGAACTTTCTACCAATCTTTGAATTTAATTCCTTAATGCAATGTCTGTTTCAAGTTTTTGCTTTAAAAAAATTAAATATGTTAATCATTTTAACGTAAGATTACATTCCTTCATAACGGTCCCGCGGAAGGGAAAATTTCAGACGCTAAAACCGCCCGTCTATCCGTCCTCGCGAGTTATGATTTTGGCAGCGCATCAAACGCAGTGTATCACTTGGACAAATTAAACAGAAAAATACAAAGATACGTCAAAATTTTGACATACTTACATGTATATATGCACATACGTATATATATAAATATATATATAGATAGATAGATAGATAGATACATATATACATACAAAAGAGTTAAGCAACGATAAGTAATCCTACGGTAATAATCCGTGGTAGTTTCGTTAGAAGAGACTACCTGAATTTTTTTTGTGTTTAACACAACAGAGCACTTTTTTAATTTATAAATTTAGTATATTAAAAAAATCCCCTTTTTTGCCATAACACAACTTTCCTAGTTTCGAAAAATAAGATCAAACATCATACTTAGTATACTATCTATGCTGTATAAAATGGTAATAAATGAAAAAATTTCTTTTCAACTCCCCCCCCCCCCCCCCTTCCCTCAAGCCTAATAAAATTATGATCATTGCTTCAACTTGAATACAGTTAATCTTTGTTTCGTAAAGACTCGTGGTTTTTAAATTTTTGTACGTCACTTACCAGAAAAATGGTTATTATCTCTAATTGAAGTTAATTAATCATTGAAATAAAGTCTCGACAGTAAATACAAAAAATTACAAATAAGGTAAAAATTTCCTTCTCTTTTTTATCCATATATTCAAAAGTGTATGTATTCGTGTGTGAATTGTTACCCGTCTTTAGCTAGAGAAAAATTCCTTAACGGTTCTACAAGCAAGCAGTACCTTAACGGTTAGAAACCAGTAACCCGAAATAGATAGGAGTCTGATAAAAAAAAATACAAAAAACGGGGTGAAAAAAAAAATCACCTGTGCAGTAGAATGTGTAAGAGTCCCTTAATCATAATCCCCGGAAATCTCAGCAAGCTCCTCAAAGGCAAATTATCGTGGCTTTAATTTCATTTCACGCTGGCACGGTGTGTTTTTAATTATGCCCTTTTGTGCGCGCAAACCCCCAATCATCCCGGCGATCGAATTGCCCTTTTGTGTCGCCGGATTCATTTTTGTTTTGTTTATTTGTTCTTGACTTTTACCTTCTCGGGGGTTAATCTCGAAGGGGAAAAAAGCGGGAAAGAAATCGCCGCGACTCTCCTAATTAAAAATGGTCGACATTGTTAACAAAGTGTCTGAAGCCCATTGTGAGGACTTTATGAACGCTCACTGACACTGGCGCCATTTTGGCGAATCTATGGCCTCTGTTTTCTTTTTTCTTGTTTTTTTTTAACCTATTGCAAAGCTTATTGACAAAGTGGTATGCACTTTATAATTGAGACAATGTTTTTTCGTAGCCTGTTTTGAGATAATCGCGTGAATTCGTCGAAGCTGGGATTCTGAGCCTTTTCTATTTTTTTTATTTTCCTTCTTCTAGCGTTCATTGTTTGCAACTCGAAAGCTCATCTTAATTAGGACTTCTGATTTTTTCTGGCCGTCATTAAAACAACAGCCGAATATCATTTCTTTCGTTTGTACGTTTTTCCTTACGTGCTTTTTAGTCTGATGCAGTTAAAGAGAAACCCACAAATTGCGTTTTATAAAATGAGGAAAATCGTTAAAACAGACAATGTTTTCCAGTTTGTGATTTACATAAAAATTTATACGTGTAGACTTAATGCTTTCATACAGTATATAAAAAAATAATGCACTTAGCCGTACTTCCACTAAATAAAACTACTTTAAGTCTTTATTATTAGTTAATATATTTGGATGTTTGTTTTAGATTTACCTTTCACACATTTTTTGCTGCCTGTGATCAACATATATTTTTCTGAACAAAACATATATTTTGCTGAGTCGACCTTGCTCCGTCGCAGGGTCGAACCCTGGACCTGTGGCGTGGCAGCTTGATATATATATATATATATATCCTTTTGAACTACACGTCATTCGGATGTGAAACCGTGTGAAGTTGATATCACAACGAGATGAAAAAGGTGATCTCAAATGTGTAGGAGACGATCTCAAGAGTATTCAAATGTAGTCTAACAACTGAATTAATGCGTTTAATGCCGACGTATCACTACTTATCTCTCAAAAGTGACACTGAATCACACCCGTTGCCTCACCAACCGGGTCTCTTCCCCGTAAGAAAAGAGTACCTTCACCATCCCCCTTTGTTCTTTTTTTTCTTCTTTTCGTTCTTCCTTTATCCTAGTCATTTTAACCATTTTTCTGAAGTCCCATGAACATATGTCATTAATGAGTCTTTCGGATGGCCAGCTATTTTTTTCCGTTAAAGTGCTGCTAAAAATTCTTAAAAACTTTCAGGAATAGTGAAAGGTTATAAGGAAAGTCACAAAATTGTATTCTTCAAAATCTAGTTGTTACATTATATGCTATTTTTTTTCTTTCTTTCGAATTTGAATAGTTTTACTTGGAGCAAACTCTCCAAACGTCGAACTTATAACAGGACTAAGGGCCTGTTCACATAGGAGTCCGTTGCGTTGCGTTAAGGAAAAGATGACGTTGAGACAAAATAAACCAATCATGGGCGTTAAAAACTTCATTGCTAATCGTTTGGAGGCATATGATTGGTTTATTTTCGTCTCAACGTCATCTTTTCCTTAACGCAACGCATCGGACTAGTATGTGAACAGGCCCTAATTGGTACGTCAATATATGACGGCTGGATAGTAAATAAATGTATTAATAGACAAATTATACGCAGCCCATCATTGCCAAATGTTGAAAATCATAATATTAAGAACAGAGAAGCACACTTTAAAATACTACTATTTAACCCAATAAAAAGAAATATGGTTACTCAACAGCGCAAAATAAACAATTTCCGTCAGGTTTAATTCTATATCTCAGAAACGTGATTAATAATAAAAATGGCAGAGAGAGGCTAGAGAAATTCCTCGGAATAAGCGAATTAACGTGTTTATGCGGCCTCGTGTTAGTAAGTATCTAAAGCTAGATTTAATCATGTCCCTGGGCATGCGCAGAATTAATGTGTATATGTAGCCTCGTCCTTAGTAAGTATCTAAAGCCAGATTTAAACATGTCCCTGAGCATGCGCAGAAAGCAATTTTAAATTGTAAATTATCGCTATTTAATAGACATTGCGGTTACATAAACCAAATTTGACACATCTCTAGATTAAAATCTTTCGTTTAAGACCAAAATGAAGTAAATGGATACGGCAGTTTTCTCTCACGGACTGCCCAAAGAATCTGCTCAGCAAATTAAATATCTAGATAGGGGGAAATAAACCAAGAACCCATACGAGTGCAAACTTTCTCTAGCAGGCATGCCTCACGTTGCAACTATATATTAGTTTATATATTTAACCATCCATCAGTGATGTGATTATTTATCTCGCTTTTTTCAATTTTTGCGACCCTGATGAATATACTTACTCGTTTTTCCTGACAGCAGTTGATTTAGTCTTGTTGAACTTATACGGTTAATGGATAGACGGCATGGCACGGTAGTAATTAGAATATTTTGGCCCGGGGTCCCGAAGATGGATGCCTTGATTCTTGCTTCGGACCATACTTCGTTTTTACCCCGAGAGAAAAAAAAATATATGTGCTTAACTTTGAGAGGTAAGGTCACTAAACGGCTTTAAATTTTGCTACAAAAGCTGCAACAAGCCTTTATTAAATAAATCTTATACCGCATATTTTAACATTAGATTTTTCAATGAGTTCCAATTAATACACAAAGAAATGTGTTAAACTCATAATATTTTTGTATTTTAGCGCATTAAAAATATAAATTCGTATTTACCAGCCACTGTTTAAGGAAATGTAATATCAGTTTTGGAAATGAAATATTTGCAATCGTTTACTTATTTTTTTTTTTACTCGTGCAGATATATTTAAAATATAATAACTCAGTAAGAGTTGTTGTTGTTGTTACTGCCAATACCCCTCTGGTTGGAGGTTCCATTAACCAGGTCCTAATATAGGCTATTGGGCTGAAATGTTCATGTTTTGAATTAGCACCACAAGGGTCGGAGTCCGACTTGGCTAAATGACGAGTCCCGTAATTTTGAATCGAGTCAAGTGACGAGACCGGAACACTTGTTCCCGCACCTCCAGAGGTAAATTTGAGAACTTGGAGGACATTGCAGACACGCCCTATTTTACGTGCCCCGGCCACCATTAGTGAACACGGCTGTGGATTTGCAGCGACGAGCATCGAACCAGGGACATTCAGATCACTGAACCGCTGCTCTTGTCAACTGAGTATACATATTGTATTAAGGTTTTGAAATGGAAGGTGATCCCTCCTTTCTAAAACATCTAACTATACACTTGTGTATAAATAATAGGGGCGTTGATCTGAGGGGATTTTCCACATAGAAAGATATGTTTAATTTTCTCTTTGAAAAAATAGATAAAAATTTATCGAATTTGAATTAAAATTTATATGAATTCTTTAAACTACCTACTTTTGAAATGCTTTCATGTATCTTCATCGCTACCAAAAAAGTATCATTATAAGGAGCAACTGTGTTAAAATAAGTCACATCAAACTAACATTAAGAAAATTAAGCTCCGGTTACATATTTCTAAGATGCGATCAGTAAATTGATCCCGAGGGAAATATAACAAGGGAATTTCGTTAAGCCTCTTTCCAGAAACATCCATGCCAGCGACAGGCCTAAAACCCCCGAATTTGGTAGCGAAAGCCAGTCTTCTAAGCTTTTGATTGTCGTTAGGCTATCCTTTATTAGGCTTGGTCAGCATTTATATCACAGATGTTTATGCTTTCTTAACAAAATCCAAATAGTTTTAAAAATGAATAATAACAGAACATAATATTGTTTCAGTGAATTTTACCCGCGTAGTAAAAACTTCCAATTTTTCGCAAAGCTATAATAAACAGAAAAGCACAACATGAAAACCAATGAGACTTTTTTTTTTTTACATTGCAATCGAGGGAAAAAATATCTTTTCAGCATTTATTTTGATTCAGGATTATATTTACTGTCATAGTTGTTAGCGAAATAAAAGTCTAATTCATGATTCGTGTCAGGATTTATAGAAGCATGTTTTTTTTAAAACTTATTTCTTTTAAATGATAAAATGCTGTGTGATTCAGAACAAAAAATTTAGAGTTTTAGCACACAAAGGGTTTAATTTTTCTTTGATTTCATATCCAGATATTCCCGAGATCTCAGTTATTAAAGCAGAGAGCATATCATAAGGTTACTTATAAATCTTCATTCGCATATAAACGATAAACAAGCAAAGGTTCATTAACAAATAAATCCTCTTCTAGTAGCTTACTGTTCCTTGAAAATATAGTAATCAGCCCCCTGGTTGCATATGTTAATTCATTTGCAGGTGTGGTTACTTCACAGTTTCGGAGGGGCAATTTAGTTCGATTATAGATAATATTGCTGCATAAATTTCATAGTTGGTGTTTCAAATTCAACAAAAAGAAAACGGCAGTGTTATTAAAACAAAAATTCTCCCTCTCTCTCACTCATTTTTGCTTCTTTGCCTGTACGTACATTGAAGACAGAGAGAGAGAGAGAGATTAAAAAAGAACATGAAATTGAGATAGCTATTACAAATGAAAAAGTTAAGAACTTTTAGGATAATTAAGGATACTTTCACGGGTTGGTATCATGCAATTTCGTGCAGTATTCATTTATGCAGCCAGTGCAATCCATCCTGATGTAACTTACTGCTTACACCTAAGACATATTGAACATTTATGGATAATTCTAAATTTATACGAGGTATATTTTGATACTTTATGTCAAAATTTTGATACTTTGATTTTTCTCAAATGTCAGGTTGAACATTTATACATAATTCTAAATTTATACGTGGTATTTTTCAATACTTATTTAATTTTCCTCAAAGATATCTTAAGAAAACCTTTGAAACGATGGAAATACGAAAATGAAAAAAAAAAAAAGGGTAGGAAAATTTTTCATAAGATATATTTATGGATGTGTAATCATCATCAGTGATCTGTGAGATGTGCGATCTTTAGGAGACCAATCTTTGCAATAATTATGAGGGGGAAGGATACTTTATCTTTTGCGGTTTCCTTGAAAAATTAAGGGTATACAGTTCCTTGACAGTTACTGAAGAACAGTTAAGAAAGACTATCTCCTAAGGCCTTATTCTTATGCATGCCTTCCAGTTCAATATGAAAACTATGTCCTTTTTTAAAAATCATACCTTTTTAATACTTTATATATTTCTTATAAGACTAAACCTACAGGTATATTTTTAAAAATTTATGATAAACTGCGGATTTTATTGTAAAAATATCATTTATATAAATAAATACAGGGTGCGGCAGAAAGAGCGTTCCGGGGGTATAAATATACATAAATTAATAAATAAATAAAATAAATAATAATAAAATAATAATTAATAATAAATAAATAAATAAATTTTTTAATTTTTCTCAGGTATAAAAGATTTCTTTCTCTATCTTGCTTTGTATTATTGCCGTTCCAAATCAGAACGTTATTTCTGCCGCACCCTGTATGCATCCACACTTTTTGGGATTATATTGTCCATCTCTAAACCAGTGTGTGAATTCATAGAATTTACGGCTCGACTTTAAAACACTGGCAGGGCAAATAAAATGCTGATTACCATGGAAAATAAAATAATTTAAGCATGGAAGCATGTCATTGGATTGATTGTATTGTGAAAAGGCCTAGAGCCTCCTAAATCATCCCCCATGAGAGATGTACAAGAAAATTATCAATTACGCACTGAGCTTTCCAAAAGTATGAAAGTAGTTTTTTATGATAACCATTCATTTTAAATCGTATGGTATAACCACCCAAGAAATTTCACTAAAAATCTTTGGTGGGGATCAAAACCAGTCGAAAATGTACAAACTGGCGCCTAAAGTTAAAAAAAAAGAAAGAGTACTTCTCTAAAAATTCAAAAACAATTACCTCATTAATGACTGAAAGCAAAAGTTTTTCCAAGGTTATACTCATCAATCAGCAAGCCAATACTAAATATGTCCCCATAACAAAGTAAGAGTTGAAATTATCTCCCTACAGATGCGACAAAAACAAGCCTGTCGAGCTGGTATTGGACCACTGAGGTATAAAAAGAAGGCTAATACACAATGGCGCCAGATGAGATTTGGCGAACCTTACCGTGGACAAAGCAACGCTATTTAATTGAGCCTCCAATTTGCTTTCCCCGTAATTGTTAAGACTTGCCATTCACTTAGAGATCTTGACCACAATGCTTAGCCGCGTAGATAATTAGGACCGAGATTTTTTTAATAGGTTTTTTTTGTCTGTTTTCCCCCTTCACATCCAGTAGGATAATGCTGCACGGCAGAAGAGAGACAATAAGGGTTTTCCGTTTTAATTGCGCATGTTTTATGCATTCTTGGTTTTAAGAGGTAAGTATCGACTATGAATTTAGAAAACAGGATTACGCATGGGGATTATGCATGGTACAAGCGAAGAACCTCGAATTCAGCGTATAAAAGTAATACTCATGATCTTATAATGCTAGTTAATTATATGAGTAACCTTTCGCATTTTGTTTATTGTTACTTATTTATATCTTATTTAACTACCAGGAATCTCTAGAACTGTAAATGAAATACCTTGCCTATGAACTTCCGTGCTAAAGTCGGTTACATTAAGCATTTATATAATTGTCAGACTTTCATATTTTTTTATGCTAAGTAGAGGAGAAGAGGCAATTTCATTAAAAAAAATATAAAGGATTCATCGACTTATACCTTTTCTGATTACGTCTCTGCTCTTAGTAATACTATTTTTTTCTACATCTATGAAGTGAAAGAGTTATTAAGACGAAACGCACATGGTAGTTTTTCAATACATTGGCGGATTTCAAACTTTATGAGCATATATTTACATTTTTAGGATTGTTTAATACACTGGATATGTTTCTGAAATGTCAACCTGCATTATTAAAATATGTTAACATTTCAATAATATACATAGTATAATAAGATTCCTTCTATAATATTAATTCATTTTATGATAAAATATTCTATAATTCCTTTTATATTATGTCATGAGAAAAAACACAAAAATATTTCATTTTTGTCAAATTCCTTATTACTGAATCTTTAGGAGATATATGCAATGATTTCAGGTGCACAGTGATTATAGACCAGTGTTTCCCAAACTTTTTCGGACCCTCGTCCTCTTTTACGTCATATCAACGCCTCTAGAGAATCCTTTATACATCATTTAAAACTGACCATTGACAATTTACAATTTTAACCAGGGGCTTGATAAATTAAAATAATAATTAATAATTATATTGAAGGAAATACCTTATTCTATGTTCACGTTCATCTAAACATGATGATGGAAACTCCATTATCAATTTTTCTCAATGCACTATAAACCGGAAAAAAGGTTCATCCGATGGAAGAGCAGTAACCAGAAATGATTGAAAACACTCTCATGGCATTTATTTTATGTTTTACCCTATTTGAACTATCCTGCTGGCATGACCTTGCCCTACTAGTGACCCTTAAACCTTGTGTTCCAAGGGTGCGGTAAAAATCGCTTTGGAAACCAGCGCTATTGACAAAAGTTACTGTAAACCAACTAGCATATGACACTTATAAAATTACCTGCTTATAAAATTGTCTTAATACATGTCAGACACCTTAAAATATTTAAGCTCTCAGGTTTGATTCATATCCATAATACAGGGTATCCGGGCTAAAAGTATCCAAAAGTTATGACTTATTTTTACGGAACTACTCATTAGAATTTAAAAAAATATATTTAAATAGAAAGAACATCTCACCAAGTTTTAATATCAATCATAAATTTCGATCACAGTATCATAGATTTCGATGTGTGCACCTCTTGTAGTACGACTAACGTCTAAATGGTAATCCAGTTCTCTCCAAGTGTTTCGTAGCATGTCAGACGTTATTAGACTTTTTGGCTTGGGGATTCATTAAATCCGGTGTGTATAAAGAAAAATGAATGCTATTATTTTAAACGAATACATGTGGCATTATTAAATACGACCATTGATCGTCTTATCCAGTGGTTCTCAAACTTTTTAGACCTTATGAACCAACCGTTGTATAGTACAGAAAAATTTTAATTATATTTCTAACTAGATTACTTTTCTTTTAATAGTATAACTATAAATATGAGGTGGTAGAGGTAAAAAAAAGAAGATAAAAAATTACAGTTTGTGTAAAGGGTTTTATTGTTATAAAAGCGTATATTATATTTAAATTTAACAGTTGCTGTCTACACTGACTTCATATTAGATACAGGATGTCCGGGCTAAAGGTATCCAAGAGTTATGATTTATTTTTACGGAACTACCCATTAAAATTTAAAAATATTTATTTAAATAGAAAGAACATCTCACCAAGTTTTAATATTAATCATAAATTTCGATCACAGTACCATAGATTTCGATGTGTACACCTTTTGTAGCACGACTAACGTCTTAATGGAAATCCAATTCTCTCCAAGTGTTTCGTAGCATATAAGGAGTTATTAGACTTTTTTGCTTGGGGATACATTTAATCCGTTGTGTATAAACAAAAAATTGAAACTGTGGATGAGTTGAAGAAGCGTATCATTCAAGCAATTCGTGTAATAACTCCTGATATGCTACGAAAAACTTGGAAAGAACTGGATTACCATTTAGACGTTTGTCGTGCTACAAAAGGTGCACACATCGAAATCTATGATTGATATTAAAACTTGGAGAGATGTTCTTTCTATTTAAATTTTTTTTTTAATTCTAATGGGTAGTTCCATAAAAATAAGTCATAACTTTTGGATACTTTTAGCCCGGACACCCTGTATTGTGTATACTTATTTAAAGTAACCCAACATTTTAACAAAGGACTGAAATTAGTGTGTTTAGCATAACGACAGCAAGTAAACGTGTAATCAGCCACATGTTAGTGACTGCATTTTTTTTTCTCTTCTGTTAGTGCGGAGGCACTTGTAATGAACCATATAATTATTCGCATAGAAACTGCTATTATTGTTGACTACTTTTTAACTGAGAGCACAATTTTGATGCAACATGTAACAGACTTTTTTTTTTCACTCGTAGCTCTTTTGCTACACAAGTTCAGACTAGATTGAGACAAATTATGAAAATCGAAATTTCTAGTTGTTACATAACCTTATTTAAATATGTCAATAATTTGGAAATATTAGAAATACCATATCGGCAAGAATATATATCGTTTTCCATATAGGGATACCATAATAATAATAATAATAATAATAATAAATAGATTATTACGGATGGCAAATATGCATTTCTGCTTACACAAAAATTTTTGTTAGCGTCAATTGACCCTATTCAGTCCTGTTTATGTATGTTCTATGCCTCCGAGGCCTGTTTCTGTTTTAAAATAAATTATTCCTCAGGGTTAGAATGTTATTTCTATGACTGGAAGTTTAGATTAATTTTTCTTGTTTTCACAAAGCAAGCAAACTGCGCACCGAACGCCATTGCATCATTGAACGATTTTTCTCCAGAGAGTATTTATCGGGCAACACGAATTAATTATATTTTTGTTGGTCGAACTACCACGTGACGTCCCCCTCTCTCCGTTCTAAAAGTTTCAAACACTCGATAATCGTTCGGGCCGAGCTACCCTCGTTGCGAATAATGCCTCACGTACACCGCACGATATCAGTGTTTGTGCACCTGAAAAATATTGCAGCAGGATTGGGCGAGTTTGTTTGCCAACACGGCGACGTTTTGTGAGAGTGTCAACAGCACGAGGGGGGGGGGGGGAATAAAACAAAAATAGAAAAATAAAATTTGACTGTGAGTCGGGGGTTACACACGGCACACTTGCACAAACAAGCCGTGTTTTTACGGGCCTCAGCGCCGCAATTAAGACTGTCGTGTAATGTAATATGGTCACGCAATCTCGCAAATCTAACTGTGTGGAAGATAGCGGTTTGAAATGGAACAAATTGCGAGCAAACCTGTTTAAGTTGCGTACCATTACGACTGCAAAATACTTTTTTTCCGTTTTACTTTTTTTTTTCTCTCGTAGAACAGATTTCAGTTTCCTCGACGATTTTCAGAGACTGACCGAATCGTCTAAGAGTATTCGTGCCTAAGCGACACAGAACAAATTTGGTGTCATAGCTCTCACAGTTCATCGAATTTATCAGGAAGCGAAAACAATCTGCTGTGTTCCTTTAAAAACGAAATTTTTTGATTTTTTTTTCATTTAAAAAAATACGTCCAACAAAAGGAAATATATAATAAGGTAGGTGTCCCAAATATCGCCTACTCTAACTTTTTTCGATATTTCAACCCCTTTTTACTTTCTGATTAGGCTGGAAACTCAAAGAACATCCCTAAGAACTATTTCCTTTGGTATCCTCAGATCAACCAGCTCCAAAACCAGTGCCAGTTTAAATTATGTAGCTAAATTGAAAAAATTAAAATTTCCAGTGAACTCCAGAGCGGTTCCTAATATCGCCTACCTCTGTTCCTCTTACCGCCCACCAGGCGAAATTAGGAGCACCTGTTAAAAGGCGTTGCTTGCAAAGTCTCTGTTTAATGCATTTTCAAATGGTATAAGCAAAATTATAATTTGGATGCACCTACCTGGTCATTCATTGGGTTCTGATTCTTTGGAGCCAAAGTTTACGAAGACAACAGCCTAAACAACTTCAGACGCCATATAGTTTCTGTTGTCAGTGATAAGAGAGTTGTCGCTATCGCCGCTGTTAGTACAAACCCAGAACTAAGAAGTTACTGCATTTTCTCATACATAGAGCTAATCATACTTTGGAAACACGAGTAGGCGATATTTGGGACACTCACCCTACATAAATTAACTTTAAATATTTATTTACCCTACTTTCGGGTTCTACTCTTGCGGGATTAGATGCAAAATGAACCCTTTCAATGCTTGAAAACCTTTAAAAATTCACGAATTCCCCCAAATCTTTTAACAATTTTTTAAGAAAACTTATTATTATTATTCTTATATTAGTTTTATTCTGTTCGCTATATTTGTTTTACCATATTTCAGTTAAGGCTGCTGTGTTCTAACCCTATTGGATTCGCTCACCTCAATGTTAACCCATGGAGAAAATTGGTCTCCTATTTACAGCTACATAAATGCTAATAATCAAATAAAAATGGTATTTTTAGATAGTCTGAACTTTTCTCCACCTTGCGGCAGGATTTATTTTATAAATTTCGTCCACCAAAGGAATTTATGAGCATTTAAAACACAATATACCAGATTTTTCTCCCGAGTAATTTAAATTTTCAAATATTATTTGCATTTAAAAAAAAACGAAAAATGCTCCAATACAGATTATAAATGAATCAAAAAATCTGATATGTGACTTTCAAAACATGATCCCAATAGAAAATCTAATAAACGTAATGGAGAACAGCGTGTCAATTATATTTAATAATACATGTTTACGAAATTAACTGAAAAAACGGAAGCTTAACATACGTTAAATTTTTCGTCTAGAAAATAGCTCACCTGCTGCTGCGTAAGTGAGATACATACGAGTATTTAAAATTTACTAAAGAAATTAAAATATTTGTGATAATCCGAAATGTCTTTGCGCCATATCAGCGAGTCACGGAACAAAATTAGAATACTGGTAACATACGTAAATGTTTGAGAAAAACTGAAAATTTAACTTTTACAAAAGTTTTACAACATTACAAAAAAATGACTTTTTAAAAAAAATTATCACTATACGTTTTTTCAATCACTCTCTCTCTGCCAAAGTGTATTACATCACAGTACACCTACTCCCACACAGACAATATATATATATATATATATATATATATATATATATATATATATATATATATATATATATATATAAAGAAATGAAGGAAACATGAACAAATCTATACCAATATACTATACTGCTGGAAAAGGCCCAGAAAGTGGAATTTAGTATAGATACTTAAACCGCGTACACAAAATGAAGGAAACAATGTTTTCAAATGATGTAAAATATATATTCATTTTACGAATGCAATATGTTTAATGAGACGTCTAATTTGGCCATAGAGATGTTTCTCTGCGCGCACACACACACACACACACACACACACACACACACACACACACACACACACACACACACACACACACATATATATATATATATATATATATATATATATATATATATGGTTTGGTACAAGAAGTGCCTAAGTCATTTTTTTACAAGATGACTGTTTGCTCTTATGTCTCTTTAAAAAATATTATTTTCAATGTGAGAAGTACTCAAGTCCGTCTAATGCTTTAAAAGTGTTTTCTAAACCATTGTACAGACTTGGGTACGTCTTACATTGAAAATAATTTTTTTAAGAAACATAAACAGACAAAGACATCTTGGAAAAAGCTGACTGAGACACTTCTTGTACCAAGCCACAGACACACACACACACACACACACATATATATATATATATATATATATATATATATATATATATATATATATATATATATATATATATATATATATATATATATATATATATAGAGAGAGAGAGAGAGAGAGAGAGAGAGAGAGAGAGAGAGAGAGAGAGAGAGAGAGAGAGAGAGAGAGAGAGAGAGAGAGAGAGACTTATAAAAGTGTGAATATATATATATATATATTTAAAAATATGTATTTTCATATGAAAATATGTATTTAAAATACTACAATTTGCCCAGTTACTTTTATCCTTTTGCAAACCAGCTGTTACCAGATGGTTACACCCTCATTTATTTATTTTTTTTTCCAATCTCTTCTCTTGCCGTTTTGTTAATATCCATTTCTTGCAGCGACCCCCATTGTTTCGCGAACCACTGTTAATCTACCGTTCGGACATCTAGTTTCGATATTTTTTTTTTCTCGTTTCTTTTCGCTTCTTCTTTTCGCATGGGCATCGCATAACGAGCAGCCATTATCAGATGTCCCCAGGCGAAACGA
Organism: Dolomedes plantarius; assembly: GCA_907164885.2. NCBI lineage: Eukaryota > Metazoa > Arthropoda > Arachnida > Araneae > Dolomedidae > Dolomedes > Dolomedes plantarius. The sequence continues at coordinate 206,085,868 of OU015491.1, read as the reverse complement.
CATATGCGGCATTTAAGCGGTCCTTCCATTTGCTTCGGCAGCAGCAATTACACTCAAATCATTTTCTAATGGTTATCGTTCGCTTCTGAGCACATCTCTCTGGTTTCATTTCTGATGTTGCATGTTTTTTTTTTCCTCATCTCTTATCCCTCTTCAATCCTACCTGGACATTTAAAGATGACCTTGTCTATGCGCCAGGTGCGGGGACACGAGAGATTTTTTTTTTTTTTTTCTTTTTGGTTAGGTTGACTTTTAATTCCGACTCTCATTTGTTTGCTCTTTTCTGTCCACAAGATGAGTTTTTCAAGATTTCTAACTAGGATGTTGTTTTTACCTAATAATTTCATGTTTTTTACTGTAGGATTCTTCTTCGAATTTCAAGGAATTTCCTCGATATGTCTCGAGGGGGTGCGGTCCAGCCTTGGACGTACGGTATTACAAAACAGCTATGGTAGGAGTACGAAAATAATGAAGACTGTTGACAGCATTGTTGTTCTCAGATTACCTTCTCGGAATATGACCATTTTACGTACACCAGTTCTTGTTTTATCTCTATTAGGAATTAAACTAAACCTTTCTTTTTAACTATACTACTATCATGTCAAATTTTTCCAAAAAAAAATTTGAACTTTCAGGTAACTTTCAAATTTTTAGTTCTTGATGCTTTTTAAGAAATATTAAGAGTATCTGTTTTATGAAAACTGACGTTAGAATGATAATTTAACGCACGATTTTACCTTTTCTTTTATTAAGGTTAAAAATTATTTTGGACGGGGAAGAAAGTATGGCTCAGAAATTTTTTATAGTACTCTTATGGAAATACTAGTCTCTATATATAGAACAATTCCGTAACTGACTGACTCACTGACTGACTGATTGACTGACTGACATACAACGCCCAAACCAAACCGCTGGACATAAAGTGCTGAAATTTTGCATGGAGATTCTTCTTATAGTGTAGGGGTGCACTAAGAAAGATTTTTGAAAAACTCTTAGATTTTTTAAAATTAAATTTTTAACCTGTTTAAGTAACTTTTTTTAAGTTTGCATTTAAAATAATAATTTGAGGGTTATGAAATTTATATCACGAGAAAGATCATAAAAATTCCTTTAAAATTAAATCTTTTTTGAATCTTTACCTCCATTTTCTGATTTTTGGTGAATTTTTAAAGATTAAATTTTAGAATTTAATTTATTAAATGCTGGTCACGTGATTTCTTTTATGGTACTTTAAATAAATTTATCGTCATGTCTATGAAATAGACAAAAAAATTATTTTTTTCCTTGCTAATGCGGCAGACGATTGGACATTATCCAAAAAAATATTAAAATACAATAAAAGATATGTTCCTCAAATTGTACTATATTAACTGTACTATATTCTTTAGTATGTCCTATTAGATTTAATTTGAATATTTTCTTCTACATTATTTTGTCTATAAAAATATCTCTTACGATTTTTATAAATAAATAAATATATATATATATATATATATATATATATATATATATATATATATATATTTGGCATTAATTACATACATTGACCGTTGTATTTAATTTGAATGTACTCCGTAGCGAAGTGCGGGTTTTCAGTTAGTTGCATATATAGGGTGAGTGTCACAAATATCGTCCCTGCGCCTAATATCGCCTACTCGTGTTTCTAAAGTATGACTCGTGCTATGTATGAGAAAATGCAGTAACTTCTTAGTTCTGGGTTTCTACTAACATCGGCGATAGAGACAACGCTCTTATCACTGACAACAGAAATTAAATGGCGTCTGAAGTTGTTTTGGCTGTTGACCTCGTAAACTTTGGCTCCAAAGAATCAGAATCCAGTGAATGACCAGGTAGGTACATCCAAATTCTAATTTTGCTTATACCATTTGAAAGTGCATTAAACATAGACTTTGCTAGCCACGCCTTTTAACAGGTGCTCCTAATTTCGCCTGGTGGACGGTAAGAGGAACAGAGGTAGGCGATATTAGGAACCGCTCTGGAGTTCACTGGAAATTTCAATTTTTCCAATTTAGCTAAATAACTTAAACTGGCACTGGTTTTGGAGCTGGTTGATCTCAGGATACCAAAGGAAATAGTTCTTAGGGATGTTGTTTGAGTTTCCAGCCTAATCAGAAACTAAAAAAGTGGATGAAATGTCGAAAAAAAGTTAGGGTAGGTGATATTTGGGTCACTTACCTTACGCCAAGTTGTTCTAAATACCGTAAAATCTTGAGTATAATACGCACTTTTTGTTCACATTTTAGTCCGCAAAAATGAGGGAGCGTATTGTACTCGTGTACAACAACAACAATAAAAAAAGGAACGTAGTTTTAAACATTGAAAAACGACAAACAGTAGATGAGCTGTATTCTAGTGAAAGTGATTAAGACTGATAATTTCACAGTATTGTTTGTTTTGAATTAAAAATTTAATTTTTTTCTACAGAATTTGACGTTTTTGTTTATTTTTATCAAAAATTTCATTTATGTTAATAAATATTTGTGCAATTTTTAATAAAGCATTGAAAAGTTATGGGTGCGTATTATAGTCGAATTTTGATTTTTTCCGAAAATTTCGCGCAAAATCAAGCATGCATATTATACAAGTGTTCGTATTATAGTAAAAAATTTACGGTATTTGGAAAGTTTGAAGGAGTAACTGGAATAAGTATGATCATTAACTTATTTTCCATTTCATGTATGAAGTTTTAGGGATGGTGTGTTATGGTTAGACTGAAGATACATTTTTTTTTCTAGAATTGAGTAAAGATCAAAGATTGAATGATACATGCTTTGAATTATCACAAGTGATTACTTCTTAAATACATAGACTATATGATAAAATCTTTTGGAGCATTTATTTCTTATATGAGGATTAAGGGCTTAAAAAACTACTTCTATATGAATTGTTCGCTGCACTTGAAACAGCTTTAAAAAAATTATTGCAGAAGAAACTTACAAACCAATTATGTCGATTATGATCAAGCAGTGTTGTGATCTTTGGATCGGAGGCGATTTTGAGTACTGAAAGCATAGTTCTTGGTATGCTTATATATAAGCATACCAAGAAATCCAAGTATTAACCAAGCAATACTTGGTTAATACTTGGATACCAAGTATATTATCTCTGGAAAATGTTTCCTCTTAATTTAACTTTGAGTGCATGAATCACTTTCATTCGGACACTTTTGGTACAGTAAAATGATTATCGGTTTAAATTATAGTAAAACTTTCTGAAAAAGCACCATTATCTCATTTTGAAGTGATGAAAACATGGTATTTTTTTTCAATGGGAGTTTCTATATTACTATGAACAAAATATTTGTACTGTAAAATGTTAACGCGGAGAGAACTTTTCAAAAATTTCCTAAAATATCCTATTATTACTATATATAGGAAATCCATACTTCTACACTGTAGCGGAGCTATAGGCGCAGAAGAAACGTCCAGCAATCCGCATAAACTAAAAATTGAGAGCAAAACTGTTATTCCAACATTTATTTTCATCAGCACACCCCCAAATTATTTACTTTTGAGGAAAATAAACGACTTTCTTTTTAAACTGGGAAAGCAAGAGTATACTAAAGATAATGCGGCGAATTTTACAGTTTTCAGAAAGAATTTTTTTTAGTTTTTAGTTAGCCGTTACTTGAAGAAATTCTTTGTAATACATGTTCCGAATATGAAACAATCTCCTTATTAAATTTCCCAGAGGACTTTCTTTCGGCAGTGAATCGTAGCGGAATAGATTAAAAAAAAGGACTGAATTTCCTTATTATTAATTTAAAGTTAAATTTTTTTTATTAATTAGCTATTTCACCTTTGTTTAACTTTGTTCTTACAACTTTTAGGAATGAATTTTAGGAATGAATTTTAATCTCAGTCGTCTTTCTACATAAATAAAAGAAGACTGAGATTCAATATTATTTGTTTTAACCTTTAGCTTACGGGGCCCATTTTACTGATCCCCTCTTTAGAACAGGAAATTTCATACCCCCTTTCTATGAACTTCTATTAAGGGGGTTATATATATATATACACTGCTGGCCACTGTAAATGCAACACCCTGAAGGAAACATGCAAATAACATGAAATTTACAGCATGCATTAGCGGAGGTGAGATATGCAAATGATTAGAATTTCAGCGCAGACGCACATCACGCGCGCCTGTTGCGCCACTTCAAAGCGCTATTTAAGGCTTGGAGATTTCGACGATTTCAAGTTCGGCAATTGTGTTTTTCTTGTGGTTTTTTCAAAAAAAAAAAACTATCAATTATGCCTCGTCAAAAACAGCAATCATGTTTTGATCAAGTATCCGAGTTCGACAGAGGAAGGATAGTGGCCTACCGAGATTGTGGATTATCTTTCAGGGAAATCGGGAGTCGTGTTGGACGAAACCAAACAACTGTAATGCGGATATGTGATCGTTGGATGCAGGAGAGTACGACGGACTGGCGTGTTCGATCGCATCCACCTCAGCGCACCACTTCACGTGATGACAGGCAAATTGTGCGCATGGCAGTGACGGATCGCTCAGTCACATCACGAACCATAGCACAGCACATGCAGTCTGTAACGCATCATCCAGTGTCTGCGCGTACCATTCGACGCCGTTTACAGCAGAGTGGTCTGTCCGCAAGACGTCCATTGCTTTGTCTACCCTTGACGCAGAACCACAGACGTCTCCGCCGCCAATGGTGCGATGACAGAAGGATGTGGACAGCGGAATGGAATGAAATTGTCTTTACTGACGAGTCACGCTTCTGTCTGCAACACCACGATGGTCGCATTCGAGTCTGGAGACACCGTGAAGAGAGGATGCTGAACAGCTGCGTTATGCACCGCCACACTGGTCCTCCACCGGGTATTATGGTATGGGGCGGTATTGGATATCATTCTCGCACACCTCTAGTACGCATTGCCGGTACTTTAAACAGGCAGCGCTACATCTCCGAGGTGTTGGAGCCAGTTGTCCTTCCTTACCTTCAGGGCTTGCCCAAAGCCATATTTCAACAGGATAATGCGCGACCACACGTGGCACGCATTGTCCAACGGTTCTTCGTCAATCGCCAGATTGAATTGCTTCCCTGGCCGCCTCGCTCTCCGGATCTTTCGCCGATAGAAAACATGTGGTCCATGGTTGCTCTACGATTGACCCAGATTCCATCCCCAGCTGCCACAGCAGATCAACTTTGGCAACGTGTGGAAGCTGCTTGGTCTGCTGTACCCCAAGAACTCATCCAAAGTCTCTTTGAATCAATGCCGAGGCGTGTGGCAGCGGTGATCTCCAACAATGGCGGCTACTCTGGCTACTGATTTTGGCAGGAACCACACTTCACAGAAGTCTATAAATTTAATGATTTGATACTTGGTCAACATGTTATCTACAAAATAAATTTTGTTGTGATATCTCTTGTCTTTCTTGGTGTTGCAATTTTGGTGGCCACCAGTGTATGTGTGTGTGTGTGTGTATTCATTCTTGGTCCCGTTTTCTTGGGATACATGCTATCGCACCCCGTAAGGAAAAGGTTAAGTCTTCATTAATTCAGAAATTTCCCTTTTTATTATAAAAAAATCTATAAAAATGACACATTTAATAAAAGCCGTAAAATTGTGAGGTAATTTAAGAAGCCAGATGTCTAAATTCCGTATAACATTGATGATGTCGGCTCTGATTCGCGACCGCAGCATTGTCTATCGAATTATTACCATAGGTTTTTCACACCTTGCAATCATCTCCTCAGAAACAGGCTGCCCCTAAGTGAAAAACAAATTACCGTCATTTTTCACTCCGGTCAATCAAGCAAAAACTTACCCATGATCCAATCAAAGCGTTCGCCCACGTGTTCAGCGTTACTTATCCCTCAATTACGAACGGCGATTTTATTAAATTTGATCGATCCAAATGCCCCACCCTCAACCTGTACCCCTTGCTACTTCATTAAGGTTTTCCGATTAGTTTTAATGAGGAATTAGATTAGATTTTAAGAAGCCTTTTTTTTTTTTTTTTCCTCTCCAATGCCCGTTCCGTTACCCCTTGACTGTCAGCTGACGGATTGTCGATTTTTCATAGGTTGACCAGAGCCGCGATATTGAATAAGGCCTGGCAAATTGCGTTCTCCGATGCGCGTTAAAGAGGGTGCTGCGCTCTAAATTGATGGCGGCATGGAAGGAGGGAAGAGAGAGCACTAGATAATACCGGCGGGTGATGTTTTAATTAGAAAGAAGATTTCGGATTGATCCTTTACTGGCTTCATTTTTTTATTAATGCTGTTCTTGGAAAAGTTTTATTTTTTTTTCAATATTATTTTTTAAAGCCTTTTTGCTAGAAGAGCATTAGCTTCCCAAGAGCATCTTGAGAATTTAAAGACATCGTACAAACTTTTAGTTTTGCATAGAAATGATTAATTTTTGTGTTTCTTTTAAACCAAGTTTGTAGGCCGATCTTTCTCTTTTAAGTTGATTAATCAGCTTTTTTATTACGATGCAATCAAACTGACCACTATGAAGCCTTTAATAGTCTACAGGGAGGTAAGGTATAAAACTTTCGTAAGTGTAAAATCCCTTCAGAAATCAATTCCACAGAAGGCATTTTACAGGAGTAGAAGTCTAAAATTTGAATGATCCTTTACAGGTTTCATTTTTTATTAATGCTATTCTTGGAAGAGTTTTATTTTTTTTTCAATGTTATTTTTTAAGGCCTTTTTGCTAGAAGAACATTAGCTTTCCAAGAGCATCTTTCGCCATCGAGATTTTAAAGACATTGCACAAACTTTTAGTTTTGCATAGAAATGATTAATTTTTGTGTTTCTTTCAAACCAAGTCTGTAGGCTGATCTTTCTCTTTTAAGTTGATTAATCAGCTTTTTTATTACAAAGCAATCAAACTGACCACTCTGAGGTATTTAATAGTCTACAGGGAGGCAGGGTATAAAACTTTCGTAAGTGTAAAATCCTTTCAGAAAGGAATTCCATGGAAGACATTTTACTAGAGTGGAAGTCTAAAATTTGAATGATCCTTTATTGGCTTCTTTTTTTATTAATGTTGTTCTTGGAAGAGTTTTTTTTTCAATGTTATTTTTTAAGGCCTTTTTGCTGGAAGAACATTAGCTTTCCAAGAGTATCTTTCGCCATCGAGATTTTAAAGACATTGCACAAACTTTTAGTTTTGCATAGAAATGATTAATTTTTGTGTTTCTTTCAAACCAAGTCTGTAGGCTGATCTTTCTCTTTTAAGTTGATTAATCAGCTTTTTTATTACAAAGCAATCAAACTGACCACTCTGAGGTATTTAATAGTCTACAGGGAGGCAGGGTATAAAACTTTCGTAAGTGTAAAATCCTTTCAGAAAGGAATTCCATGGAAGACATTTTACTAGAGTGGAAGTCTAAAATTTGAATGATCCTTTATTGGCTTCTTTTTTTATTAATGTTGTTCTTGGAAGAGTTTTTTTTTCAATGTTATTTTTTAAGGCCTTTTTGCTGGAAGAACATTAGCTTTCCAAGAGTATCTTTCGCCATCGAGATTTTAAAGACATTGCACAAACTTTTAGTTTTTCATAGAAATGATTAATTTTTGTGTTTCTTTCAAACCAAGTTTGTAGGCTGATCTTTCTCTTTTAAGTTGATTAATCAGCTTTTTTATTACGATGCCATCAAACTGACCACTATGAAGCATTTAATAGCCTACAGGGGGACAGGGTATAAAACGTAAGTGTAAAATCCCTCCAGAAATGAATTCCATGGAAGACATTTTACAAGAGTAGAAATCTAAAATTTGAAAGCATAAGTTTTCTTTCTTTAAATCAACATCTAATTTAGTATACGAGTGAAACAAATAAACAAGTTAATAGAATCTATGTATTTAAGTTGCTAAGCCGATTCTTTGGACCGTCCGTGAGAGAAAACTACTGCATCAGTTAACTTCATTTTGGTCTTAAACGAAAGATTTTGATGTATAGATGAATCAAATTTGGTTTTTGTAACCGCAATTTCTATTAATTAACGAAAATTTACAATTAAAAAATTGCTTTCTGCGCATGCTCAGTAACATTTTAAAATCTGGCTTTAGATACTCACTAAGCAGGAGGCTGCATAAATACATTAATTCGTTTCTGCGCATGCTCAGTGACATGTTTAAATCAGGTTTTAGATACTTACTGAGCACGAGGCCGCATAAACACTTTAATTTGTTTATTTCGAGGAATCTCTCTAACTAACTCTCTCTCTCTCTCTCTCTCTCTCTGCCGTTTTTTTTTTAAATTATGTTTTTAAGATATAGAATTAATCCTGACAGAAATTGTTTATTTAACGCTGTTGAGTAACCATATTTCTTTTTAATAGGTTCAATAGTATTTTTGCAAAATGTATTTCTCTATTCTTAATATTATGATTTTCAACATTTGGCAATGATGTGTTGAGTATAATTTGTGTATTAGTACATTTATTTACTATCCAGCCGTCATGTTTTGACGGGTACCAACCAGTAAAAATAAAGTCAGTTGAAATCCAAGCCAAAAAGACTGAATTTTGTTTAAAAAACTAACAGAATCAAAAATATCTAAAAAAAAATTTCAGGTAGTCTCTTGTAGCGAAACTACCGCGGGTTATTAACGCAGGAATACTTATCGTTGCTTACCTCTTTTGTATGTATAGGTGTATGTATGTGTTATGTATATATGTATGTATATATATGTACTATGTATGTATGTATGCATATATATATATATACACTTCTGATACATGCTATCCTACCCCGTAAGGAAAGGGTTAATTGTAATCAATAACTTTTAACACATTTTTGACCGGTACTGTGTAAGCTCGTATTTTTACACGCAAATGAAGGCAATTTATGATAAAGAAAAGTTATATTAGAGAAATTTTTGATCAACCGAACGTTTCTCAATTCGAAAACTACCTTTACTACGACCTGAATGAATTTCAGGCAAATCCTCTCATTTTATCCTTTGAACTGTGAACCTCAGACCCCAATAGAAAGAAAACTAATTTCAGAAAATAAAAATGCTGTACTTTATTCCAGTATTTCAGTCTCTGTTGGTGACTTGCGTATATATTTGAAAAAAATTGCCTATAACAATGTGTTAAGATATTACACTAAACAAAGGGAAAAAATGCTAACTATGTTACCTGCATTAACTTAATTTCAGATTTAAATAAAAAATACATTTACGTTCACAACTTGCTGTCACAATAGTTAGCAGTCCCGTTAGGAACTCACTTAGTATCCTAAGAATTTTCAACTGACAGTTAATACAAGACTTCGGTTACCTAATTGATCAAAATTACACATTTGGGTAATTTTCAACTTCCTCGGAAGGAAGCCATCTCCCAAGGCAAAATAGAATTGGTTCAAACGAGCTGTCGTTTGGATATTTTGATCCTCATTTTCTCTTACTGTTGACGTGGTTGTTTATTTGACGAGACATTTCCCATTTTTACGGAAAATCTTATTCAAATTATCACCAAGCTCAGTGTTTAGTATAGCAAAACAGCTCCTGGCTGTGGGGGGATATCCATATAAAGAAGGGCAAGGTTAAGTAGAGGTCGCTCATTTACTCTGACAGGAGAGTTAACAGATTTAGAGGCGATTGGAAGAGAACGATTTAAGCAGTGTATCTAGAAAACGTATTTTCATATTTTGTTTTAAAAAATTATTTAAATCTAGAAAAATTTAATCCTCTGTAACATCATTATGCATGATTCTGTAACATCATTATGAAATACGTAACGACACTTTAAATTTCTCATTGTGATTGCACGTTTCAGTAAGAACTCTCAGTTAAAATTCTTACTGTAGAAGAAATGGGGTTCCTACTCGTTGATGAACTGTGATAAAATACAAGCTCTAACGTGCTGGCCTGGTGGTATGCTAGTCGCGGGTTCGTAGCCAGACTGTGTATCTCATTGAAAAAAATTATTAAAATTTAAAAAAAATTAGAACTTAAATAATAAAAATAAAATTAAAAAAATTAAAATAATTTTTTAAGCTTTTAAAATTCCTAAAATTCTAAAAACTTATTTTTTAAAATATAAAAATTTATAAAAAAAAATAAAAAAATTGTCATTCTGTATTAATAACTCGTATAATGTTTACAAATCTTTTTCCACACTTGTCCTATTTTTCAAGTATATTTTAATTTAAAACCCTGAAATGCATCAAGACCACTTATCTCTATAACGTATCGAATTCGGTATTGGAGTTAAGACATCTGTTAAGGCACTCCGAAAACATCCAATTGGAAAGGCAAGAAGCTTCCCTCTTTCAAACACAAATGTATTTTTATACAGATAAAGCCTTAAGTCCGACGCTTTTGATGATCATATGAGAAAAAAAAATGTTTCCTCCAATCATATAACATGATCAGTAAGTACTTCTGAGCAAATAAGACAAGAGCTTTGTGTTTTCGAAAAGACATACAGCTAAACGCTTTCTTTTAAAGAATAAAAGGGAAAAATAACCATTAGAAAAACTAAACATTACAGATAAACTCTACAGCATAAACATATATATATATATATATATATATATATATATATATATATGTGTGTGTGTGTGTGTGTGTATACAATATATATATAAACTATAGTGTTAAAGAATAATTATCATAACAAATTCATCAGTCACACAATTAGAAGCTATAGATTAAATGATTAGTATTGATTGTGTTCAAATAAGTTTAGTCTTAATTCTAGTATCACTACGATTAACAATAACTGCTAAAAAAAATCAAACAAATAATTCAAATCCAATCAGTTGCATCATTTCTATCTCATATTAACGATTGCGTTAAGGTATTAAATTAAATAGGCAATAAATTAAATCAAATTTGTAAATGATCTTTCTTTTAATCAAATATATAAACAATATGCCAATCTTAGATATAAAACAGATGTAAAATTTTTTATAATTATTTATTATTATTCATTGTTGGCCTAACACAGTTGGTGATCATATACGAAAATCATGTTTTATTTATCTGTTTATCGTCCCCGGTAGCTGCTACATGAGTAAATGAAGCAGTGGCAGTGTTTCTCAAGACAAATTACAAGTAATATCTCTAAGGCAGTACACTGTTTATCATTAAAACAGAACAACAACAAACAAAAAAAAAAAAACGAAAGAAAAAAAAGGGAAGTAAAGTAGAGCAAAACCGCAGCCATTCCACTATCATCTGTTTAACCACTTGAAACTCAACGTCAAGTTAGATGAATTTTGTTTGTAATACTAAAATTATAAAAGTTCTTTCGGTAAAGCAGAAAGTCATATGCAGTAAAAACTCGTTTATCCGGACTAACTGGGACCATAGGCAATCCGGACAATCGAAAATCCGGATAATCCGGATAATAAGCAAAACAAAATCCTTAACAAAGCAGACTTACCGTTTATTACGATATAAAACCATGTTTTGCAACAAAATTACATAGTATTGTTTACAAGACATTAAAAAGTATAAAAATAACTTTTCCCATCTTTTCTTAGCAAAAAATATTTAAGTCTAGTAAAGCTTTCTTAAACTCAACAAAAAGCATTTTATTACCGTAATTTATTGTACAATCAGTACATTGAATAAAACTAAAAAGCGAAAATTTGGCGTACTTGTAGTTACGTTCTTGCTATAATAGTTAAAAATTATTATCCAATATGAACATTAAATAATAATAATGTCTACAAATCTGATCCGGATTAACGAGGGTCGTATAAACGAAGTTTTACTGTATGTATGTATGTGTTCATGTATATATGTATGTAATACAATAGTGGTTCTCAACCTTCCAGTGGTCGAGAGCACATCGAAGTTTTCAAAGACCATGGCGTCACCAATCATCATTATTTACATAATAATAGAAATACTTTTTATTCAACTGTACGTTACTAACCTTCTAATATCATTTCAATGGTTATGTTTTAAAAAATAATAAAAAAGAAGAAACATAAATAAAATTTTCATTATTTTATTTTATAAGTAGGTACATGGAAATATAAAAAATAAGTAGTATAAATGGGCTTAATACTTATAAATACTCTATTTAAAATTTATTGAGATTTTTTTCTCTGAACAAGTAAATTAGCTAATTTTTCATAATTGGGAATATAAGATACGTCTTAATCAATCGTCCAGATGTTCATCCGTAAGTGGAGATCAGCTTTTTCATTTTTTAATATTCATTGCTGAAAATGAGGCCTCTCACAGTTATGTTAAACCAAAGTATAATTTTATTTTATAGGAAGCATTTTTAAGATTAGGACGTTTTTTTTTTTTTTTTTACGGTCAATGAGATTCCAAAAGTTCTCATCAGACGAATCAGACAAAAAAAAAAAAAAGAAAAAAATGTCAGGTAGTCTCTTCTAGCGAAACTACCGCTGGTTATTAACGTAGGATTACTTATCGTTACTTACATCTTTTGTATGTGTATATGCATGTATGTGTTATGTATATATGTATCTATATATATGTACGTATGTGTATATATATATATATATATATATATATATATATATATATATATATATATAATGTCTGTCAAAATTCTGTAGCCTGGTACTTTTCTATTTAACTATTTACTGCTTGCCCAAGCGATACAGACTGGGTTTGACGCGCTGCCAAAATTATAACTCTCGACGCAGGGCATCTGAAATTTTGCTTTTCAGAGGACCGTTATGGAGGAACGTTATCCTACGTTAAAATTCAAAGATCAAACGAAAGGAATTTCAACATAAAGTCGGGCATGTTCCAATACCTTCGAGGGAGGCCCGTAGGCACAGGGTTCAGAGCCACTGTAATACAATATTAAAAAATAATATTTTATTACAATGATATTGAAAAATAATATTTTATTACAAAGATTACATTGCAATAAAGAAAGTATTCTATAGAGCATGGAGAAAAGGACGTGATTAAAAGAAATCATTTTGTTCATATGTTACGTCAAACCTCCTTTAGCAATTTTACCAAGCCATTCTGATCGAAAAGCGAGAAAACTCATGTTTCATTCCATGACGTGATAAAGCAAGGAAAGACTGAAATGACGCCCCTATTTATACTAAAATATCAACTTCGTAAGATTCTATTACACATAGGAAAATTATTCCTTACTATAGACGTTATGATTTTAACGTAGGATTACGTTCCTCTATAACGGTCCTGCGGAAAGGAAAATTTCAGACGCTAAAACCGCCCGTCCGTCCGTCCTCGCGAGTTATAATTTTGGCAGCGCGCCAAACCCAGTCTATCGCTTGGACAAGTTAAACAGAAAAGTACCAAGATGCATCAAAATTTTGACATACATATATGTATATATATACATACGTACATAACACATACATACATATATACATACGAAAGAGGTAAGCAACGATAAGTAATCCTACATTAATAACCCGCAGTAGTTTCGTTAGAAGAGACTATCTGAAATTTTTTATTAAGTATTGTGTTTGAAATTGTTGAAACTTTTTTTTATATTCATGAAGTAAATATGCTGGCAAAGATATTTTTCAATGATAAAATGTATCTGTTACTGATGCTATTATAGCTTTAGTATAACAGTATTACAGCTATCAGGTACGTCTGTATCATTTGATGCATAAGTAAATAAAACATAACCAAAATTTCTTGCGCATTTAATTAATTAGATTAAAAGTAAAAGGTCAATAGATTGCGTTTGCAAAATTAATGATAATGGTATAGAAAAAATTTTAGAAAAGTTACATAAATTCAGTTTTGTTGAAATCATTTTCCTGTTTGCCAATTTTGTGTCCGTCTGCCGATTCTTTTCTCTTTTTTATTTCAAGAGGCCTTACGATAAAAATTATGATAAAGCTGATTTTTTTAGTTAAATTGTATATTACGAAATCAAATGTTTTCGCGACAATCGATTCTTATGAAAAATTACTATTTCACGAAATAGACAAGAGGCAATAAGTTTGTAGTTTCCAGGTTTTCAGATGCTTAAAACGAAAACAGCCACCCAAACATATATTCAAAGATTTCTACTAAGATGAAAGTTTTTTACAGAATAAGAAACTTTGAAAAAAATTTCTATTTTTTAAAATTTTTTAAATTATTTTTTTTTTAACTTTTAGAATTATAAATATTTTTTTTGTATACTTATGATTGAAAATAGTTTAATGCTACAAAAAGAGGAATAACTTCACGCCTTAGGTTAGGGAATAACAACACATAAAAACACATGGAAATTATCGAGCACATTTAAGCACTTATACGAGCAAAAATATTCAATTCAAAGAGAGAAGATGGAAGAGATAAAACATCAAACGGAATATTGCATTGTTCTGCAAGAGACGACTCGTTCATCTTGTTTTTTTCAAATGCACGGGAATGAATTCTGTTAGCTTAAATATTTCCTCGAGTTTTCCATATGTATGCATTTCAATTTTGATTTTGAGGAAAGAATATTTCTGTTAACGCCTTAAAGTGCTATTTCATTAGGAACTGACCTCTTTTACAAATGCGAACTATTAAAAAACGTTATTTAATATATACTTGTTGGAGTGGATAACCGTGTAGAGTGTGGAAATGCGGTGGGTCAAGACAGGAATTAAGGGAGGATTAAAAACAAACATTACGAAGTACGTGAATGCTGCATATCTTCCTTTAAAAGTGGAAATCAGTTGTAGTTATTTTACCATGTTTTTATTAACTCGCTTTCTTGTTTGTGTGTTTGTCCAGTACAAATGTTGCAATCGATTTTTAACTAACTTCCCGACTAGCTAGACATTTGAAACTTTTAGAATAGCTCAGAACACGATGACAATGCATTCTTTTGATACTTTTAGCCATCTTTAAGCAGAATTGAATTCATTTTCAGTTAATTTTGTTGTTTGAAAATTTCTTATAATTGCTCTCTTTATCACGCATTTGATCATTTTCTTTCAAGTTGGTGGGATAATTCATCAAAAATAAAATTTTTTTAAGTATTTATTAATACATAGAATTGTCAAGTTTATATGATTCAACAGAAAATTTAAAAACGTGGTATATAAAAAGTTCTTTTTATCTTGTAATTATATGTTAAAATGTTGTCCAGACTAAAGTTTCTAATAAAAAATTATTATTAGTGTTTTTCTTTATTAGGTTCAAAATAAAATGATACTGATGAGTCTTATCTAGTTTTTCAACAATGTAGTTATAAATTATTGATGTTTAACTAAATTATTGAAAAAAACAGAGCATAATGATAAAATTTCTATGACTTTTCTTTGCTTTTATAGTTAAGAAAACCTTTTTTTTTTATAAAAGTAACCATAGCAATGAGAACGTTTTATAATATATACAGTAAAGTGTATACATGAAATAGGTTCTAGCTTAATTAAAAACCAGCCTTTACGTGTTTCTTTGAAAAAGTTTTTACTGTTATTTGCGTTAAAATTCTTTGAATGCGGTAGTTTTTTTTATGACTTTCAAATATTTTTAATGAGGTAACGACGATTTTACATTAATTGCTTTTATGACAAAAGGAGGTGATGAAAGGAAACTTATTGATTTTTCATTGATTTTTATCCTAAATTTATCTCAAGTATCTGAAGTATCAGTTTAGAAAGCAATATATGATTTACAAATTTGCGTTACAAAAACTTAAGTTAATCTTGAATTATTTTATTTTATTACAGTTTAACTAAAATAATTATAATCATGCCCGAAAAAGTACATTATCAGGTATAATTATTTAAATTTTCGGTGACTAACTGCTTAAGAATAAAATATTTTTTGCATGGTTTTTGAATTTACGTCAATATGTTTTGGGGGGAATTGCATTAATGGATTTTGGGAATTGACTGATTTCTCCTCTGCTTTTAACAAGAGAAAACTGTGCATTAATTGCAGCTAAAATTCATCCAAAACAAAATTATGAAAAAGTGGTAATCTTTATTTAAGATACTAAATTGCAGACGCATAGTTCATTTTTACTGTTTTTATGAGGTAAATATAAAAAACTCTTCATATGTTGTTATTATGAAACTTGAATGTATTTTAATAACTATAAAATAGTGTTTTATCCACGATTACTATAAAGTGGGAAAAAGTCATTTGTTTAATACCAATATGAGGAATAAGGAAAAATATTTTGTCAGTTGGGTATTTTACTTTAATTAAAATACATGCTATGTACATTGTCGTATTATATTGCAATTCCTATAACGTTTACGTATTATATCATTTACTATAATATTTATGTATACTATATCCTGTTTTTAATAATATACTGTTGATATAATTTACTCTTATACACAATTGCTATATATTGTTCTTCATTAATAAAAATAGAACGAAAAAGCCCCCGGCCTATAAACAGTCTTATCTTTTACATTACTTTAACATGAGACAACCCGATAAGCGTTGAGATGTTATCAGGGGCTTTACAGTGATTTTGATTATATATGGATGGAAAATCGTAATCACTTATGCATAAACGTTTCAACATTCCCGTCGAAGATTGTTGTAAAGATAATTTTCCTTATAAATATTCTGTAAATGACAAAAAAAAAAAAAAACGAAATAATGCACGCAGATAAACAGCGTTTATCAGAAATCTAATTTGACTGTTTACCACAAAGAATATCTGCCATGAAAAGGAAATGCTATGCCTAGAGATCTTTTTAATGGGTAATGCGTCTTATTTAAATAGCACACATACGCACACAAATCTACAACATGAAAAAAAAGGGATAAATTGTGTATGAGGACCTGTAAAATCTTTCTATACTATACTAGGACAAAAAAAAACAAAAAAAAACGCGTGTTTGATGAACTCTTCAAAATTTAAGTTTGAAAAAAAAAAAATTATTAGCTACGGTTACAGTTTTAACTTCATTTTTTTTTTCGACTGCGCTAGGCACATGTGCGCAAATATTCGCTCGTACATACATCGAGGTTTTTGTTGGCTACTTTATTATAGGAGCGTCTTGCTCCCTTTCGACCAGGAATTCTCCAGGATTCAACCCAAGCTCAATGTGTGGCAGCTGAGGGCATTATATGTACCATATGTGTGTTTGTGTGTGTGTGTGTGTGGGGGGGGGCTAACAGTTTAAATTCGAATACAAATTAATCTTTAGAAATAAGACAAGAACACAGTTTGATGGCACATCTTCCAAAAGGAGATATTTGTATAATTGGTAAGAAATGCGTTTTAGAAACTACATGATTCCTTTAGTTTCAACAAAAGCAACAGAAACAAAAGAGCGTGCTGTTTCAGTTGGCACTTCCGTTTCTTACTGTACTAAGGCGGAACTCGTTGAAATTACGCAAATGTTTTTTTCTTGGCTGAGGCTTTTGCTATGTATGGAATATCGTACCCTCCATAGTCCAGTCCTGGTGAGGCCTTTTCAAATCCACTGATCTCCGTAAAGCGGGAATATATTTTTTGGTCGGTCATTTGATCTGGCGATCAACTAGTGACACAGAGGGTTTATCACTGGATCTAGGTCCTATGAAGACTTGCACCTTAGTGGACCTCAAAAGGTTGCCATTGTCAGTCAGTATTATCGTTTGTCAGTTTTTAGTTAACTGCTGACTGATATACGCTCAAAATAGTCACAATTATTTAGTTTAATACAACATATAACTAGTTACGAATGCAGGAACATGGATACAATGCTTTTGCAAGTCCCGAGATGTTGAAAGGATTCTTTGATCAGAAGTTATTTCTGTTATGGTCATTATTTCAGTCTGACCAGGACTTTTCCTTCTTCGATTATATTAACTTTTTTTATTTTTAATCATAAACTGTTCCCAATGTAATTCTACTGACAGCCATTGTAGTGAATTGTAGCTCAGGATTTCGAGATCACTTCCTGTGTAGCGCGCATGCGCATTGATTTTCACAACATCGGATTCCCACGTTAAGTAAATTTTCGTCACTTCGAAAAGGTGCTTCTTACTGTAAAGAGCTAAATTCTATATTCATTAAATGTCGTTTTAATATTAATTCTGTTGACTTTCGTTTTGATTTAGAAACTTTTAGCCTGAACCACATGTTGACTACTTCCAGTCACATTTGTACATTATTTCTAAGAGAGTATTGATTGTTTATTTTTTCATCCCAAATCAAAATGCTGCACCAAAATTTGCATGCTTACATCATAGTGAGTTTTGTATCACAGTCAATTTATGGTATTTAAAGGAAATATAATCACAGGATCATCCCTTGCCAGTATATATATCGTCAGAAAATATACGCAATAAATTTTGTGTGATCGCTATTTCCCACAGCCTCGGTTCAAATCATTAATCTTATTGGCGAATTAGCCCTCGCCAAATGTTTCAAAATCAAGTTTTGATTAGTGAAGTCAGACTATATCATTTGGGTGCATTATAAAATGGAAAGAGATAAAGAAACCTGGAGCAATAAAAACGTCGCTGGTTTACCAGGCAATAAAGCAAGATCTTGATCACTGGTCAGAAGTGTACAACTTGCGTAACTATAACCAAGGACCAAGAAAGATAATCTTCATGGGAGGCAAACGCTGATGGAAAAGAAACGCCGTAAGTTATTCTTCCAGCTACATCTGAGATTCGTGTATGTTAAAAGTTGCCAAGCTTTCCAAAGTGCTGTATACCCTAGCACTCTCTTCAGCCATACTATACCTAGCAATTTGTATGCATACCAATGGCGTGACGCTCAAATTAGATAAACGTCGAATGTCCATTAAATAAAAGTTGCTAAATGCATATAAATCACCAATATTATAGTCGAAACAGTCAGCATTTCTTCACATGCATACCGAGGAATCTGTAGGAGGTCCTGGAACTGCCCTGGCTGAGTCAAGAGCCTCTCCGGTCCCCAACTTTGAGTACGTATTTCGATTCGAGGAAAGTTAGTTCCCTTGACGTGCGCCATCCGAGATTATTCCAATTGGAATGACCCCCTTCTGCCCCCCTATCGTCAGACATTGAGTGACACCGCCCGGGGACATCGAGGCACCCCCCATTAAAAAGGAAGAAAAAATTGTATATTCCCGAACGCTGTGATTACGGTGCGCAGGGAAAAACCATTAGAGCTGTCGCAAAATGAGAGCCGAGCGAGCACTGTAATTATTTGTCGCGGTGCCCTGGCCTTCTCTTAAATGCCCGTCGTCGGCTACCTGAAGTGGAATGCGCGCGGGAACACCTGTGTTACCCAAAACCTGGTTCGGGTTGAGCATGATCAATCTCGACCGGCTGCTGGCACCAAAAATATGTATTCGGACCCGTAATTAGCCCAAGGTGCTCGTTACGGACCATGACTTATGTTAGGCATCCCCACAGAGTTTTTGCTGGAGTGAGGTACCGTTAATTATTGTAAAAAAGTCTTATTTAGAAGGGAGGGGGCAAGTGAGGTCGCATTTAAGATGAGAAAAGGAAATTAAAATAAAAAAAAGTTCGCTGTAAATTAACGGCAATACAGCATAAATGAAACGAAAGAAAATATATCATTAATTTTAAAGAAACGGCTTTTGAGGAAATAGTGAGGTAATTAGGCGATATATACATGCCTAAAATGGATGAATCAATCTGATCTCTTTGATAAAATGACTGTCATTGAGACAACTTCAGTTTTCTACTTGAGTGATTTTTTTTACTATATTCTCATTATTTATGTGTTTATTTATTTGCACTCATCCTCTTTACAGAATCATTTTGAGGGACCACAGATTTCCGATTTACAAACAAGTATGCTCAGTATGCGACTTTTGAAAGATGATTCAAATACACTACAATGAGGAGTTGGTGCGCCTCGTCGATTAAATTGATAATTCATAGATCAGTAAATTATCGGCAATACAGCGTAAATGAAACGAAAGAAAATATATCATTAATTTTAAAGAAACGGCTTTTGAGGAAATAGTAAGGTAATTAGGCGATACATACATGCCTAAAATGGGTGAATCAAACTGATATCTTTGATGAAAGGACTGTCATTGAAACAACTTCAGTTTTCAACTTGAATGAATTTTTTACTATATTCTCATTATTTATTTATTTATTTACTTATTTATTTATTTACACTCATCCTCTTTACATAATCATTTTGAGTTACCGCAGATTTCCGATGTACAAACAAGTATGCTCAGTATGAAACCTTTTAAAAGCTGATTCAAATGCACTACAATGAGGAATAGGTGCGTCTTGTCTATTAAATTTATAAAGGATCGTCATAATTCAGCATACAAATGTATAATTTTAGTTTGAAAATCCTCTACATGAAAACTCTGTCAGTTGAGCCACTTAAACATGCGAATAAAAGTTTTGCTTTTGCATGTTGAACGGAATGAACAATAGTTTTGGAAATCCGAAAAAGATAATGTCCATATAAGGAAAGTATTGAAGAAAACGTCTGTAAGTTAAATACATTACATTTTAGGGTATCTAAGCAAAAAATAAGCGAAAAATGTCAATAATATTTTTAAATTATAAATAGACATAATTTTACTGTGCCTACCACCTTAGGCGATAAAATCTAGTGCAAATCTAGGGCAAAAGGGAAATCGTATGAATTTTTATATATTTTAAATGCCGTTTTAAAAAAATCATGTTTAAGATAAGGGAAGAGGAGCAGTTAGTACTAAACCTTCAATTAAAGGGAATAAAAGTTATTCCTTGAGAAATTATCCATGATTTAAGTCGAAGTAAATATTTTTATAGATTTACTTATTTTCAATTAAAAGTTTTCTTTAATTAAAATTAGGGTAAAATTTTATATTAAAGATATTAAAATGTTTTTGACATTTTATACAACAACATTAGTTATGCGACAGTTGAATTTGACAAGATTTCAATATTTTATCTATTACTATAAATGGTATAAGCAAAATGTAAAATCACTATTAAAAGAAAATGATGTTTAATATCATTCTCTGTGCCTGGCACACTTTATAAGGAGTGTAAAAAAATGATAAAAATCTTTATCCCCTTTTTATTATATTACAGAAACCGTCAACAAGAATCCCACATTTCTGACACTTCAAAATGTTTTTTTTTTTTTTTTTTTTTTTATGCATTTTCCATACACTCAAGTTTATGTGCATTTATAAAAACAGGGGAGAAAAAACATGTTTGAAACTTTCCCACTTTAGCAAAAAGATCCAGTTTAGACTACGAGTGAAAATCGAGCACATGTATGCATTCATTATGGAACTAAAAATCCGTTGTTTTTCTTACCTCATATAGTGCAAAAAAGCTTAGCGCACAGTAAAATTAACATTTACGAATAAAATTTTACATCTTCGTCATATGTTATGCAGTTTTGCAAAGCATGCAACAGGAATTTAAAAAAAAAAAAAAAACGAAAAACCCCAGTTAATTTAATTTATTTTGAAGGAGTTTATTCAGTGAAAGATCACTTCTGTCAATAAAAATATTGATTTGTTTCTCGCAACCAATTTAACTTTTTTACGCAGTGGGAAATACAAATTGATATTATGTCAGATATATTTTCCCATATACTCGATTTCATTTTTTTTTTTTTTTTTTTTGGGGGGGGGGGCAATGGCACGAGACATTAATTTGTTCAAATTATTTTTTTTCAATGATGCTGTTTTTTTTCCACGGGGAATTTTAATGTCTGACTGACCGTGCCTAACTGTTCTCTCCAACGGTCGGGTGCCACTGTAATGGCTATCATTGCCGGTCATCGAACTCGGGTCTCCTACACTTGGGGCCAGTGTTCTACCAAATGCACTATCCATCGAGATAGTTTAGTATGAGGTGAAGAACTCATATTCTTTTAGTTTACGCTCCTCTTAAAATATATAAAGAAAAATTATGACGAGGTTCAGTCATAAAGCGAGCTGGCTTCCGGAAGGAGCATCGTCTAAAACAATTTGAGAAACCGTACAACTTTATCTCTTTGAAAGCTTTTTCAAACCCTTCATAAGCTTTAAAGCTTTAGCTGCGAAAGCAACGGGAAAACGAGGGATGAAGTCGCGAGGAAGAGTCATTGGGGGGAACAACTCTCCGATAAAGTTGATGTGTTATAGATGCTAGAATACCTGCTCGAGTTTTGGAGATGAGAATTAGATCGTTTTCCATCGTCAGGCAGTCATTGGAAGCCTGGCCTTTGGAGAGACCAATTATGAACCTTTAGTGAAAACATTTGACAAAATTCCAGTGTGAAGAAAAGAAAAGAAAAAAACAGCGTCAGGGAAAACAGATGAATGTATGAATGAAAATATATCTACGCTAACGTACACTGTTATTGACCTCCACAAACACCAAAAAAAGAGGTTAAATATGGGAACAAACAGTGGCGTAGTGAGGGAGGGCAAGGGGATCTATCATGACCAGGGCGCCACTCGCAGAGGGACGCCAAATGGTCCTTTTCACTAATTCTATATATAATATTACTATATATTTTTCGGGGGGGGGGGAGCTCCCAAAAGGTATCGTACTCGGGCGCCAGTTATGCTCGCTACGTCACTGGGAACAAAAATCATGGAAATAAAAATTTTCTTACATATCCGGGGTAAGACATGAGATCTATCCTTGTTCTTGGAAAGTGGCCGATGCAAGATGAGTAAAATGAACCCTGTAATGCTTAAATTCTTGAAAGTTTACAATCTTTAATGCAGTGAAATATAAAATTATGATTCTTTGAAACTAATGAAAAAAGTTTGTTGTATCGTTGAATTAAAATTATCATCTATAATTTTTCACTTCTGTACTTAACTAACATTCTGTTGTGAAATAAGTAGTCCCATGTAACCGTATTAGTCTTTAAATATTCAACATGTTCTTAGATTTTGAACTTCCCGTGTTTTGCAGGAAAATAAGCTGTCACAATATCAGAATAGGTGATTACAATTTTTGAGGATTGATAAGAAGTAAAACAAAGCAGACAGTCGCTAAGTGCTCGTTTAACCGAGTTATATTATTATACAAATAAACAGGGTCATAATATCCAATGTCAAAAATAGCAGTGAAAGGGCTTTTATAACGATCTTCATACAAAAGTTATTAAAATAAATTAGAAACAGAATAATTATCATGTATCAAAAGGCATAAAGGGGAAAAAAAATTGGAAAATAGCTGCCTGTTTCTTTTTCCACGATGCTTTAGAGCGGACATCTTTTCTTTCAGAAATTCAACTATTCATAATGCAGATCTGTTATGGTAGCAATTTTTTTAACTGCAATTAATACTCATGTGCGTCAACTTTAATCGTTTATTGCTCGAACATAAATGATAAGAAAGACAATGAGATACAAGGGCTAGGTTCAGACAAAATTCGATAAACGGGTAGAATAACCTTAATAACATGTCGTAAAATTAAACATAAAAGAGACTACGAGACATCTCATAATTTCATGACGAGCACGGATGCCGAATTACTCTAGCATTTCATTTCTTTTCTTTACAGACGAAGAGTTGCATAAAGGTTACTAAGAGCTTCGATTTTATGCTTTGTCTTTTATGGTAATGAAGTCATTGAAATTAAATGGGCAACAGAAGAGCACGTCTATCGTAAAATCGTATTAAGAATTTTTTTCTTTTAATTAGTCAACACATCTAGTTGATTTAATTCGAAAGAGTTTACGACTGAAAAATTTTATGAATTTATTTTATGTGAAATGCTCACGTTATTTCTTGAAAACTACATCACGGGGACACTTGATTTATTTGGCAAGGTTTTCTTTCTACCTCAATAAAAAGAATTGATTGAGAACATTTGAAATGTTTGAGGCAGAAATTAAAAAAGAGGGCTTTTTTTTCAAATCTAAATAATAGAGGTATTTTTAATTATGAGTTTTAGAGTTATATGAAATGTAGAGTTATATGAAATGTATATTTATTATTTATTTATATTTATAAATTTTATTTATTATACTTTTGCCTTGCGCATCCTTGTCATAGAGATAATAGAGACCGTAAGAATAAATGGCCAATTTAATGATATGAAGTGAATAAAATCTTGACTAGTATTATAACTATCTTTTGTAGCAGTCTGCAGGGTTCGTAATTTAGATCCGTGTTTGAGGACGAATACTAACATAGAGAATGTAATAAATGTTTATTCAAGATTTAGAGACTATTAAGTTATATTATCATTTTACTATTTTCAAAAACACTTTCATAATTACACTAGGGTGCAGTGGTCCAGTTGGCAAGGACAGCGGGCTAGTGATCTGAAAGTCACTGGTTCGATGTCCGTCGCTTGATCTGATGTTTCTGTCGGTCAAATGGCATAAGCAACAACAACATAATTACACTTTCACATAATTAACCTTTATGCAACTTTTTTTTTTTTTGCTTTCGGGACCATATATTCCTCGATCAAATCTTAATCATGTACATTTTTTTTGGTGATAGCTATTTTGATTAAAATTAATAAATGATGAGGCAAATGTTATCGTTCAACAACAGAGGTTAAAAAAATTTAATACATTTTTAAAATATATAAAAAGATGCATAAAAATCATTTCTGAATTAAAACTTGAAAAGCTTAAAACTAGAAATAGTGATTTTATTCAGGAATTTATGTCAGAACTTTTGATGAACGCCTTTCTAAATGAACTCTCAATGGAAAAAAAAATCGAAATAATATTTACAGACAGTTCTTCATCAGGGCAAGAAGTGCGCACGAGCGAACATCAAGTGTGGTCGCCCATTGTGAAAGTCCTTAATACTACCCCTAATTCATAAAGAATTATATTTATTAGTTCAAAATTAGTTGCTATTCTTAATATTCATTGTGGATTTTAAGAAGCTATGTGTTTCTGTTTTAACTGATTATCAAACTGGGAAAAACATGAATTTAGGAAATAAAATTTTACATATATTCTATCCTTCATATGCTCTATTTCTACAACATTTGCTACAGTTATTAGCAACAAAACGTACGTGACTGTTAACTGCTGTTTAATAATAAAATCTGTACCTTATATTAAAACGGAAAAAAATACTCAGATTTTTTTGTAAGGTTGGTTTTGGGCAGAAAATTGTTAAAAATGTTTTTCTTTTTCTGCGCATCTGTTTTGTTGTGCAAGGGTTTTGTTTGACATATTTATTAATTGGCTTTTCATTCTTCGACTTTAAAAGGATGTATTCAATATGAGATTTAAAGAAGTGTTTAATGTTTTACAATTAGAAACAAGTTAGCCTCTTTTTTTTTTGGGGGGGGGGGCACAAAACCTTTGTAGTGAAAATAACGGTTCCACTCGTTATCTCATAAATGGAGAGAATTATTTATTTTCTTTATTTATAGTTTATCTCACAATTATCAACTCTTCGAGAAAAACCGTATGATTTTCTATACTTTTATTTCCCTGTCATGCTGTTTAGAATGATGTTATTAAGTTTTAGGGGCAAACAAAAACCGAATTTTAATTGTGCCTATATTACTGTTGATTTCGCAATCGTTTCCAAAATGACAACATCAATATGTTTCCTGCAATTTTATTTAAATATTACTATATAACACTGTAAAAGGTTTACAAAAATATTAAGGAACAAGCAAACTACGGGTACATCGAAAGAAACACATGCTCAGTCCCCGTTGAAAACAACCATTAACACAAGCAAATATGTGGTAGCGAAGGTTATAATCAAATCATCTAAATGTGTAGAAGGGTTACACACATTAAAGCTGATATTTGTTATTTTTTTCCTTTCCTACGTTATCTCGAACTCCCCTATCTGAAAGGCCGAAAACGAGATCTTATGTTTAATCTTCATCGTAATCGAAAAGCTTATGCTAATTTTTCGTTAAATCTCAATGTTTAAAGGATAGTGCGCTGAAGTGAAGAGGGAACTCCCTTTGCCTATGCTTGCGTGTGGGCGTGTCGGACGTTGCCTAGTTGTCTTAACCAAGTGCTTGCAGGCGATGTAAGTAACGAAAGGTCGATGAACAAGGCGGTGCTACTTGGGTATCAGTCCTTCGTACGTCGTAATTAGAGTTACATATTTTCCAAGTTCAAGTTTTCATAGTCTGGAACTGTATATAAAAGAGTCCCCCCTCCACTTAGAGGAACAATAAACTATTTGTCATCTGCTAACTAGCGTTACTATTGTTTAACTTATCACGGAAGACGAACTTATTCGTGTTTAACTTGATTAAAGAAAACCTGGATGGTTCAAAAGTCGGTCATTTTTCGAGACGGTCCTGTAAACACGCAGAAGTTTATCCTCTTTATCGTTTGTGATAAAATTAATTTGTTACCGTAATTAACCTGATTAACTTAATTGATTAACTTAATGAACTTAATTTTCTTTAAATTCAGTTTATCATTTGGGATCATGGCGCTGCAGATAGTAGATTCAGATCACCCCCCAACGGATTCATTGGGTAGGAGAAGTTAAGACGTTTAGAGGAGGTTGTGGGAAAATTCCCCGACCTCCTGAGAAGTGGCGTGTTACTTATATTGAAAATTTTCCACTATCAGGGATCGCTATTCGTTAAGTGACGTCTTACCTGGAAAAAAACTCTGTAGATCCATTTGTAATAAGTTTTAAGATCGCGAGATTCTTGCCCATACATTGATATCTTTCGAGCTAGAAAGGGACTACATCTTTTGTATATGAAAGGAAGTAAAATGGATAAATCCACGAAAATACCGTATTTACAAATTCTGAATAAGAACATACAATGATATACTGTTTGATTTGAAAAAAAAATTATTCAGATGTGTAAGAGGGAAAATGATACAGTTTTATCTGTGCCTCGATTTAAATTGCTTTTAAATAATGAATTTTTGCATGCAAATATGATGCTTTATAGCAGCGTTACTTAAACTTTTAACCCCTTCTTATCATCGGGATTTTTTTGCGACCCTAGGAAATAAGGATATAAAGGTAAATATTTTCTCATAAATAATTTATTTCTTTGATAAACAATATACATATCTAAAATAGTAGTATATATGAAAAATATTAGTAAATAAAATAAAATATATGTCTTAGATACTCTCAAAGGGCGACAAGAATTAAATTCATGTATCGGAATTAAATTTTCCCGACCACCCTAAAATTTCGCTTTGAGACTCCACTTGGGGTCGGGACCCACAGTTTAAGAAACGCTGCATTATAGAATAGCCTTTTATTTATTTATCTTTGGAGTGTGTGGGGGGGGGGGGGGGGCAAACAATTTCGGAAACAGAAACAAATTCTTTTGCCGAAAGCTAATACTCTCACTTAAGAATATTCTAAGGCAGTGGTGCGGAAACTGTTTACACTATCCGGGGTCGCATATAGTCAGAAGTAAATTTATATCATACTGAATTATTTAACTAAAAAATGCTTTAAACTTTCTATAATAATATATTTTTAATATTTTATTTATATTTCTTATATGTAAAAAATATGTGAAAACGTTCAGTAAGGTGTCAAACAGTCTAATAAGGCTACATTGCTTCCATTCGCTTTTACTTAAATGTGAGCTAGACTGGGTTTTTAAAATGAGTAGCAAACAACGATGATTTCAGAGTAACATTTTCAAATATTTCAGCACATATTGAAGTAATATTATCTGAGGTCCAGGCTCATTCTTCGTTAATTTTTTTATAAATAAATTAAATAAATCTATTATTATTTCTATAAATTTCTTTAGCATCATTTGAATAAATGAAGTTTATAATTTTCAATGTTTGAATAGGAATCTTATAATTTAACAATCGTGCTCTTTTTAATTTTAATTTTTGTTAATTTTTACCTAAATACAAATTTTTACAAACTATTTTGACAAATTAGTTTTGACAAATTTTGACAAACTATTTTAAAAATCAGGTATATATATTTACTTTGCATAGTAACGATAAAAAAGAAGTCTTGTTTACCATCTGCATTCGTATTTGGCAAATATTATGTGACTAAAACTTCATATTTAAATATCAATATGCATATTTAAATATTTATTAAATATTCATTAATATTTACTAATATGCATATTTAAACTTCATATTTAAATATTAATATGAAGGTTTAGGCATATAACATTTACTAAATATGAGTGCAGAAGGTAAACAGGACTTTTTTTATCGTTATTATGCAAAGTAAATACAGCGGAATCTTGTTCGATCGTTCCCCGAATCATCGTTTCCCGTATGTGTCGTTTATTTTACCCATTCCCGACTACCATATTGCTTTGTTATGTTCCCGCATCTATCGCTTTCGCGCATTTATCGTTATGTTTAGTCGGTCCCTTGAAAAACGATAGATCAAAATTCCACTGTATATATACCTGACTTTTAAAATAGTTTGTCAAAATTTTCTTATTTCCTTTTTCTATTTTTTGTTAACATTTTTCTGATTTAAAAAAAAAATCTAATACCCAGAAGTTTTCATTGGGGGGTGTCGAGGGATTTTTTATTTTTAAAAAGTGTATCGCGGTCGAGAAGAGTTTGCGCACCATTGTTCTAAGGTACTCCCATTCAATCATTACAATATACACATGAGTGCAAACATAAAATAACTGGAAATGTAGGAAAACGTTCAATTTAAAGAAGAAAAACCTGAACAATATTTTAAGTATGAAAAAGAAAAAAAAGCACACACACTGGACGATCAGCTCATAAACACCCAAATGCAAATTACTTCCAATTCCTGTGAAAGTGCGTTAGAAAATTTCGATCAAGCGTGAAATTAACTTCATATTTCGCCTGCTTTGCTATAGTTGTTGTTTGGGTCGTAAAGACTCCCACCTTTGTGAAAACATTTTTTATTCCATAATTGTGTTTTTACTTCACGTTTTCATGAATCCACAGACATTCAAAATTTTCATAATTTTCCCAGAAAGGCGATAATACAATTTAACGCGCATTTTCCGCCAAGTTGAACATGTAGCATTTGAAGTGGGTTTTTATAAGCGTACATTCATTTTAAGTTTTCTAATACATCTATTTTAACGTGAATTTCTATCACAAAAGTTCACAGACGTTTATTGCACTCAATAATTTACAATATTCGCAAAGAATCTCCCACGAGTTTGTTAAAAAAAATCTTATAAGAGCGATATTCTTAAAACATTCAGATAGATTGGCTTTGATATGGGAACAGTTTTTCTTTCCAACAGTCTGTGTGGCGAATATATTTCTAAGAAACAAGATATTGATTTCCCTTTTTTCGTGTATGTTTAATAACTTTGAAAGAATTTTTTTTTTACTTGTCGATTGCTCTCATATTGGAAATCTTTTGGATTTAGTTTTTTTTTCATCATCACCATAATTTTATTAATTATTCAATAAAACTGTAAGTTATTTAAAAATTTTACTGATTGAAGTATCATCTGTTTTATTACTAGCAATGTAAAACATTTGTTATTGGACTCAATTTATTTGCAAGCGTTTATAAATTTAGCAAAAAATAATCCTTTAAGAATCAGTGTAGTTAATGCTCCTGTCTTCAAAATTTCGGCAAAACTTTTTAATCTACTAGGGTTTTATATATATATATATATATATAATGTTATTAATTATTAACGACGTAGCCTTGTAAATATTAATGTTTGTAAATTAGTAATATGTATTCATTAAATGTTAGTATAGATTATAATAGTTTAGTTATTTGAAACCCCGCACGGCTATCCTGCAGGCTGAGAAATTTGTTGGGCTTATATTATATACGAAGGTCGCTTAAAAAGTAACGATACTTTTTGCTTTAAACACATATATACTTGTTTCGCAAACCCAATCTGCGTCTGAGATTGTAACAACGAGCTTCTTTGAACTCAAGTGTTTACTTGCAGATAACAGCAACAGAGACATACGAAATAATAAGGGCAACGAATGAGAAATGTCGTGTCATGAAAACGAGTGGCTCAGTTGCTTAAATATTATGGAATGATCATTGTGAAACAATTTCTACGTTTCTAGAATCTATAGAAAACATCAAGCTTAAAGATTTTTGTAGGTTGACCGTGCCATTCATGCTAACCTAACCGCTGTTCAAAATCCTTACAATTTCGTCAATTTTTATTGAGAGCATTCTTGAATGCAACTCACCTACAGAACCTGTCAAAATTATTCCATTACTCTTTTTTTTTCCCAGCGAAACTGTTGTCGGAACATCAAATGATAGGTATTTATGACAACTGTAAATTTAATAAACTGTTTAATGTTATAATTCGAAACAGGTTTCGTAATCTAAATCGATCGATTAGATTCCAGTCCGGTGTATTTCAAGGTAAAAGATGCAAGTTGTTTGTTTAAGTATATAATATGTAACCTGTTAAGAAATTGAACCACGGCTGCTTAGAAAACCCAGTGTGGAAGTTTATAAAAACAGAAGAGGAAACATAATATTGCAGTGCCGTAACTAGGTAGAGGCAGCTAAACATTGAACAATGTATTTCATGCACGATCATTGGATTTTTCTTTTTCCTCACTGTGTGTTGAATGTGGACCTTCCTCACACAAAAGGGACCGTGTTTAACATAGCATTAATTTTTTTTAAATAATAGATAACAATGGGTTTATTTTATTAGTCATTTTTTGCAGGAAACGGGTTTAGATTTATTTTGTGTGGATACACGAAATTTCTCTAGAAGTAGATGCATTTGCAACTTTCTCATTATTTTTATCTCGTTGAATTCAAATTTACAATTTTTAATATCGTGTAACATAAAAATTGAAGCTTTGTCATAAACAGCAAATACTGAAACGGTAGGTCCACCCAATACATCATGCTCTGCTCGACATTATCTTAATTGCGTCATTTAATTAAACATTAACGCCGTTCTCTGAATATTTCCTACACTTTCTGTTTCTACAGTTTTATGTCAGAAAATTTTTAGATAGTTATTACATTAATAAAAGTAATTTAAGTTCAGCTATTAGACAAGTGCTGTCTTTCAATAATTTCAATCGAATACAATACGACTAAAATGTAAATTTTGAGAAAGCAATCGATGACTATGCAAAAATAATATGAAAAGAGCAATTATAAAATTTTGTAAATAATTTAAACAGCGATAACTGATGCAAACTACGTAATTTTTAAGTCGTGTGGGATTAAATAACTTTTACTATACTGTATACGTTAGTTTATTAGCATGCTTTTTCAAATAAAAGCACACAAAATCCCTTACACAGCGTCTTTCGAAAGCTAGTTACGGCACTTTAAAACCGTATATTTCATGTACCGTATTTCAAGAGGTCTGGGAGCAGAAAGTATGCGAATTTTACAGCTGAAAAATTAGAGGAATGTTTAAATGCTGTGAGGTCAGGAGAAATGTCTCAGAGAGATGCCTATACCCACTTTAAAATTAGTAGGTACACCATAAAAAGGAGATTGAAGAATGGTTTATTGGACAAACCTGGACATCCAATCATTTTTACTAGTAAAGAAGAATTAGCCTGTGCCAGTCATTTACACAAAATTTGTGATTTTGGATTTCCTGTAAACGAACTGGACTTTTTATTTATTGCCAAGTCTTACCTTGCAATGCATGGAAGATCAGTGAAATGTTTTCAAAACAACCTCTCTGGGAGTAACTGGGTAAAATTATTTTTGAAAATGCATCCACTGTTAACATCAGATTTGCAAATAAAAAGGGGTTTGTTTTCTGTTTTAATGTAAAATAAATTTTTCATACATAAGTCTGTATTTTTATTTCACGATCCTAGGTGCTACTTGAGCCCACTACCTATTTAATTGTATATTTCATGTAAGATGTAGGTTGGGTCCAAGTAACCCCAATCAGGGGGTTACTTGAACCCAAATTTCAATAATTTATTATACATATATAAAATTAAAATTTTGGTTTGAAAAGACCTAAAATCCTGGGGAATCTTCAAATAAGTTTTTCGAATCAGGTTATCAGCACAAATATGTTTTTAAGGCTATCGTTGGGTAAGAAATTTACAAAAATCTTCACTTTTTGGGTCCAAGTAACCCCAATTTACGGTACATTAAACGATACGCAATTTTTTGGTCATGTATCGGTGAGTCCATCCTTTATACAACAAGCTTTTGCTCCAAGGGTATTACAGTAAATTTCAGTCTAGTTCTGACCTTTCACAGCACAGTCTCAGAAGTAAACTCTTTTGAAATATCATCAGAGATAAAAACAAAAGTCCTTTATCCTCCTCTGCATTTGAATAAACGTGGATCGATATCGACGCCCTTGTTTGTTTTCACGCATCGAGTCCAAACCGTCTCCACACGTTCGGGATAATCTCGCCGCAGCCGCAGATTCAGTTGCACGCAGTCACACGCATCGCAAATATTTCAAATTATCACGTAATCTCTGAGTATGCAGGTGACATTTGCGCATTCCTTGGCATGCGTGACGGCGCGTCTTCTCATTTTGTGGAACGTTAATAGCGACTCATTAACGACCGAAAAGCGCTCGCAAAAAGGCACTCGGGCAGGGGGAGGGTATCGAACGATTTGGGGAAGGGGGGGGGGGACAGCGAGATGCTCACAGAACTGGTTTGTGATCGCACCAGTGTCGTAAAGTACCCTAATTTAATGTTGCAACGGACGGTAATTGTTAGATGTGCAACGAGTGGGAAGTCACTTTCCGGCGGAAAGTGTACCAAGTATTATCCCCCCTTATCCGAGTTAAAGAGAGAAGCCGTTTCAAAGTGTGATTACACTGCTTCCGAGGTTGAGAAATTCTGTGTTTGTATTGCAATTTTTTTTCTTCTCGTTTTTGTAACTGAGGTTGAGTTTTACCTTCTTTTTTTTTACCTTTTAGAGGTAAATGAGTTTGCTGACTAGCTGGAGTGAAAGCGTTTTCCGTAGATTGATGGTTTTAAGTCTCTAAGTACCGCTTATAACTATATGCAATGATTTGAATAAAAAAGAAATATTTTTAAATACTTCTCATCACCCAGAATAACAATATTGCGAGGCTGTGCGTCTATAAGTCAGTCTCAACCCGTCAATTACAAGATAAAAGGTCGAAAGAGGGGTCAAAGGTTTATAACTGAGGAAATTCCCGTGCGTCGAAGTCCTCTATAAAACAGATGAAGGGCATAATGGGATGAAAGTGAGAGAAAAAGAGATGCTTCACCCCCTTACTTTCACAGACTCCCTCTCCCACTATTAGACAGAAGCTAAATATTATTAAATTTATTGACAAATGCAATAGTGTCAATAAATATATCCATAATTACATACCTATTGACATGCTTCATAATTTTGGAATATGGGGTTTTCTGAAAAACCAAAAACATGGAATGTGATCATCACCAATTAGATTCTTGGTGAAATTTTTTCTGTGCATCAGGAAATAGGAGGAAGTAAGGCCATATATCCGTGGTTATAAGCGAACTCCACATCTCAACGGATTTATTTTTTACCGTCAGAAAGAAGAATAATTTCCCGAATTGTCTACAATTGAGTTATTTGATTTTGCAAAGATTATTAGATTCTGAATTTCCTTGCATTAATGAGCTTTAACCTTGGATATTTGGGAGTGTACATTTTAGAGTAACGAAACTCAACATGTCTTTTCCATGAATGTCTTTTATAGAAAAGGATAAACCTTCCTTGGCTATATTAGCGTATCCGATAAGAATTTCCTTATAGATTGCACTTGTAGCTTGTGCTGTATTTATTTTACGAGGCTCGGTTTTCTTTTATGAATTCATTGACAATGAGATTAATATTGAAAATTCTAGATAAATATACAAATGGAAAATGATCAATAATGTATTCCAATTTCACACAAAAATAAAGTAAATGAACATTTTATAAATAACAATTTGTCATGAATATACTTCATTTCTATTATTTTATTTTATCGTATAATGGCAAAACGCTGCTATCAAAACATTTCCTTAGTTTCAGGGTACTATTTCTGTACGTCAGAGGTAAACTATCATAAGTGAATTTTCTTCATTTTCGATATTTTTATTTAAGTGACTCCTTTTGGATGAAACTTCTTTGAGGAAAACTGTCATATATGCAAAATAAGATGGTGGGTTAAATTTGGACTTATAAACTATCGCATATGTATGTCCTGATGAGAGGTAAACCATCACAAAGCTGTCCTGAAAAACTCTCCTGAAAAATTGGAATTTTTCACGCATGATAGTTTACCTCTGATGTATAGATTTATCCCTTAGCTATCCTCTAAAGAATTTTAATGTCACTTCTTTCGCAAGTTTCTAATAATGAGCATATTGGCGAAAGTGTAGGTTATGCTTAGCATATATCATGCTCGCAAAATATCACACTGACCAGTCTTTATAGCCCCACAGTCATTTATTTACAGAAATTCCTTTAAGACCACTAAAAATAGTCCTATATAATGCTATTGTAATAAGGCAAACTAACCGAAAAAAATATATAAAAGGTTAAAGGATTCATATTGACTCATGAATTGATTTCTCTTAACAGATAACCAAAAAATGTTTGATAATTTTTACAATCTAAACTCATTCCTAAGTTTATCTAGAAGGGGTCCTTTTGCTTGCTGTTTTCTCCCTTTTTCCCATTAAAAAAATTACGCATAAAAATATTGTCTCATTTTCTGCATCAAAATACAAAGAATAACACATATATACATGATAAAAAATTATATATTTAAAACTCTATATACCGATATAAATTTATCATACTATACTCATTTACTGAAAATTTATTAGTTTAAATTAGATTGTTGCCAGTTTGTTAGCCTGTTAAAAATTTCTGCTATAGAACTGCCTCGTCTTGTCGAAATATAAAATTCCGTAATTCTAAAGAAAAAGATTTTTTTTTTTTAAGCAACACTGATTTTCATAAATTATCAAACAAAAAGAAATTAAGTAAAAAAATAAAAGAAAAAAAAAACTTGTCAAAATTTTCGAATAATATTTAGTTTATGATATCTCCATTGGTGACATTATTTAATTTTTAATTTTGTTTTGAAGCATTTATGTGGGGAAAATGGAAACATTTTTAGTTATAATTCGAATAACATGTATATATTCTTCTTTTCATAGTACAGAATCTGTCCTGTGCGGTGGATCTGCTATGCGGGTGTAACAACATGTTTCAAAATAAGCCATACATTTCTTCTTTAATTAAACCATTATCCCATTATAATGTTTAAAAATTCCTTTTAATTGTTCTTAAGTTGTCTTGTTAATTATCATGATGATCAAATGCTATCTGCTAATCGTCCAACTGGCTACTAATAAAAACTGCCATGAATGTAAATCTTTAGAAACAGGAATTTTCGAGCCTTTTTGAGCTAACTGCAAAAAGAAAAAAAAATGTTCCACAGAATTTCCGAAAGTAGAAAAAATTGGAGGTCTCTCTTTGATTATCCCATTATAAGAGTTAAAATTAGTTTTAAGTATTCTTAAGTTATCTTGTTAATTATCTTAAAGATCAAATGTTATATGATAATCACGCAACTGACTACTAATAAAAATTGCCATGAATGTAAATGTTAAGAAACAGGAATTTTTAAACCTTTCCGAGCTAACCACAAAAAAAAGTTCCACAGAATTCCCGAAAGTAGATAAAATTGCAGATCTTTTTGATTATCCTATTACAACCATTAAAAATTCCTTTTAAGTGTTATTAAGCTATCTTGTTAATTATCGTGAGGATCAAAAGTTATTTGCTAATCACGCAACTGACTACTAATAAAAACTTCCATGAATGTCAATGTTCAGAAACAGGAATTTTTGAGCCTTTTCGAGCTAACTGTAAAAAAAAGTTCCAGAGAATTCCCGAAAGTAGATAATGTTGCAGATCTTTTTAAAAACTCCTTTTAAGTGTTCTTAAGTTACCTTGTTAATTATCGTGATGATCAAAAGCTATCTTGTGAATTATCGTGATGATAAAATGTTATCCACTAATCGTTCAACTGACTACTAATAAAAACTGATATAAATATAAATATTCAGAAACAGGAATTTTCGAGTCTTTTCGAGTTAAATGAAAAAAAAAAAAAAATTCCAGAGAATTCCGGAAAGTAGATAAAATTGCAGATCTTTTTGATTATCCTATTACAACCATTAAAAATTCCTTTTAAGTGTTATTAAGCTATCTTGTTAATTATCGTGAGGATCAAAAGTTATTTGCTAATCACGCAACTGACTACTAATAAAAACTTCCATGAATGTCAATGTTCAGAAACAGGAATTTTTGAGCCTTTTCGAGCTAACTGTAAAAAAAAGTTCCAGAGAATTCCCGAAAGTAGATAATGTTGCAGATTTTTTAAAAACTCCTTTTAAAAGTTCTGAAGTTCCCTTGTAAATTATCGTGATGATCAAAAGCTATCTTGTGAATTATCGTGATGATAGAATCGGATAATGATCCGGTAATTATTCAACTGACTACTGATAAAATCTGCCATGAATGTAAATGTTCAGAAACAGGAATTTTTGAGCCTTTTCGAGCTAAATGTGTTTAAAAAAAAAAAAAAAAAAAAAGTCCAGAGAATTCCCGAAAGTAGATAAAATTGCAGGTCTTTCTGGGGATCCATCGAACAACCTTTGTGTGAACGAGTCAATAAAAATCACTGTTCCCTTTCCGGAAAAAAATATTCGGGAGACATTAGTTAGGTAACGCACTTGATAATTTCGTTTTCCTTTCCCACACTCTTCAGATTTACACAAAGAATGAACATAGTATTGTTTCGCGAAAAATAATTCGAAGAAAATTTTGAATGGTGCTACGTCTGTGCGTGTGGTCTTTTGTCAGAGAGGAAAAGAGCGGAGATCAGAGCAAATAAAGCAATACTAAAAGAGAGAAAAAAGAAGAAAAAACTTTCCACAGAAGGGAAAAAAAACTTTCCACGAAGAACGGGCACAGACATATCGACCGTAATTATTATCATCAGCCTACCGTCTCTAGTTAAAATATACCCCGCAAAAGTAAATATTAAATAATATGTAGCCAAAAAGTAATTTATTTCTGCGCACAGCTTTTTTCGCCGCCAACCTTTTGGGCACGCAGGATCTATATACATACTCATCGCGAGGTAAGGCTCAACTCGTGAAAGTGACGGCCTACACCGTACGTGACAGACCTTTTTGGTCTTGTGTGCGCATTTTTTGGAGGGCAGGAGGGAGTTTCGGACTGCCCAAATGCTTAGGTCGCGGGCCACGGACTCAGCGATTAAAAGCAATAAAGGTGGATAATAATTTGGCTGCAAGTGAGAATTGGCGAGGTAAAGGTAACCGGCCGTTGCTAATAGAAAGATGAGAAAACACGAACGCACGAAAGGGAAGGAATATTTTTTTTCTTGCTCCAACACAGGGAGAATATAGAAATTAGTAATTGTCCAGAGATTTTTCAGAAAATGTTAGTTCAATATGGGGCTAACGCTCGTAAATTTCTTCTCTTATGTATTGGCTGCGTGAGACGGTAAGTTTCCCAACTGTCCTTATCAACTATAAGCAATCAAGTCTTCCTAAAATGCAGGTAACTACACTTTTGTAGATAACTACATACTTTAACAGTAAATTTCTTATGGAAATAGAGAGTCTTGCTCCATAATTCAGCTATTCTAGTATGCAGAAGTGCCAACTTAATCAGAATCCAGTGCTAACTAATTATTACTATTATTTTTTTAATTTTGGTAAACGGACAGCTGTGAAAATTGCCGCCTCATTACCATGTTTTTATTAACTTGCTATCTTGTTTGTGTGTTTGTTTGCGTGTGTATTTGTCCAGTACAAATCTTGCAATCGATTTTTAATTAACTTTCCGACTAGCTAGACATTTGAAACTTTTTGAATAGCTCAGAACACGATGACAATGCATTTTTTTAATACTTTTAGCCATCTTTAAGCAGAATTAAATTCATTTTCAGTAATTTCAGTTAATTTGGTTTTGTAGACTGGTGCAGCCATCTATCGACCGGAACGGAAAAGAAAAGTTAAACGCAAGCTAACTTCCAATTAACTTCATTTTCTTTCAAGTTGATGGGATAATTCATCAAAAAAATTTTAAAAAAGTATTTATTAATACATAGAATTATCAAGTTTATATGATTCAAAAGAAAATTTAAAAACATGGTATATAAAAAGTTCTTTTTATCTTGGAATTATATTATAATACATTCACGGTTCAGGTTTAAACCTCCCGTTTTCATTTCTAACAATGCATAATTTAATGATACTTCGGGGAGTTTTATGATTCTCAGACATTTTTGAAAAAATCGCCAAGAAAAGAAAAGTTAAACGTCCTGTAAATTCAGTATTGCATCAATGAATTTCTGAAATAGGGCGTTTACCTGTGGCGTTTACAGTTCATTAGTAATTCTGCTGTATTTTTAAAATCCGAGAAGAAATCTGCAAGTTAACTTCTGAAATGTAGTGTTTAAATACCAACAATTTTACTTATTTATTTGTATATTTTTGTAGCAAATAAAACAATGTATTCAAATTCAATCTTGGTATGAGATCTTTTACACACACGAAAAAAAAAAAAATATGAGGAAAAAAATAGTTCTGAAGTCTATAGTAGTCTAACAGATAGTTGGGTAATATCAAAAGGGAAGTGTATATTTAAAAAAAAATAATGGAGAGACAAAGTAAATTCTTCTAAAATTCATTTCTTCTAAAGAGAATATTTTCATAATAGCAAATATCAAAGTTTATATAAAGTAATATAACAGTTACTCAGATTAATAAAATTCATTATGCACAATTTGCCATTGTATATGAAATTTTAATTCATAAATACAGCTTTTCTGTATTTAAAGTAAATCCTCTTGAAACGAACAACTTGTGAATTAAAAACGAAAATTCATAAATCAATCTAATTAAGCCAAAATAAAAAAGGAAAAAAAAACATGGTGACATCGGTCAGAAACTGTCATTAATGTATTAAAAATATCTATATGCGTGTTATAACTTACAAGATTTTATTATAATCCTAGAATTTCTTTGGGAAATAGAAACTAAACATTAATAGCAGGATTACAAAATTTGCAATTATGTCTTTTCATTCTAAAAATTCTGGATTATGGAATACAATTCAAGCCTGCCTAATATTTTATAGGAAATTCAGAAACTCCATCATGAGTAAAATGTTGGCTATATGAGCTTGATACTCTATAAATGTTTATCTTATGTTCTTCCATAAAAAATCTGAGTGCTGTAATATTGGTATACACAACATATTCTTGAAAACCAGCG
Source organism: Dolomedes plantarius (assembly GCA_907164885.2). Classification (NCBI taxonomy): domain Eukaryota; kingdom Metazoa; phylum Arthropoda; class Arachnida; order Araneae; family Dolomedidae; genus Dolomedes; species Dolomedes plantarius. The sequence continues at coordinate 206,046,834 of OU015491.1, read as the reverse complement.
GTGCTACCAGAACAGCTTTCTAGGGGGCGTTTTTCCGATTCTGAGAAGAAAAAAATATTCCCTTCTGGAGGGGGATGAATCTTAACCCTGGAAACTTTTCCAGGAGGGGATTGACCCGCGCCCCCTCACCGCAGTTCTAAACACTCAGTGACTGATAAGTAGGGGTACGTAAATTTCGCAAAAAAATTACGATATATAAAATTTCGCATTTATTCGCAAATATATATATATAATTATATATATATAATTATATATATATATATATATATATATATATATATATATATATATATATATATATATATATATATATAATTATATATATATATATATATACATATATATTCAAAACTTTCGCATTTATTAAAAAAATCACACTAATTTTACTTACTTGGTTCGGTAAGTATCAAAATTCTTAGTTAAAAACTAACACTGTAGTGGTCTCCACATTCCCTTCCTTAAGTCTTTAGAAATATGTAATAAGCAAATTTCGAGACATCTCTCAGTTAAAGACCATGGATGGTCTTAGATAAGCAATTATGTTAATAAATTATTACTATTATTACCTAATTTCTCTTAAAAAGCCGTTTATAACCGAGTTTTCGCCGAAAAGTATCAAAACAATTATTTTCGCATTTATTCGCTTATATAGGCAAATTTCGTATTTATTCGCATCTATTTCGTAAATATGAAAATTACATATCCTTACTGATAAGGCGGAAAGTAATGAAACAGAAAGAACAGGGCAAATAAAAAATATATACTACTAGAAAGTCAAATGAATTCTCTGTTATTATATGTGCGGCCAATGAGTTTTATCATTGCTCTTGCCACCAGCTATAGCCATAAATGAATTTATACTATTTTATGTTTTGAAGTATAGGTTTACATACCTGCTGTGTTCTTTGTTTAAGCAAAAAAAACAAAAAAAAATTGGTTGTAAACGCTGTAGAACTTTCTTTCAGACTGCAGAGCTCTAAAAGTTGGAAAAAAAGACCCTTTTTTTAAAGTGTCTATAATTTTGAAAAGTCTCATAAAATCGCTCAAGACACAGTCACGCTCCGGTTCCCCTTTAGACAATTCACCATCTCCAAGATGATGCGCTTCAATTTTTGCATGGCTCCCTTTGTCCGGTAGCCGCGGTTGCTATCTGCGCGTCCATTGATTATGTGGGTGTGTTCGTCGCTTGAAGCACAATTATAACCGCAGCCACCGGACAAGGAGGTGCGAACAAAGGATGCAATCTCGATGCCGCTTCATTCTCGACTCGCGCCTTCCTCCCGCTTTGACGACCCCCCCCCCCTCAAAAATTTGCTTTTCTACAGTGAAAAGGAAGACTTTTTTTAAGGAATAGAATAGGTAAAAGAGCATTGGCTTAATTAATGTTTTAAGAAATGCTTGGTCTTTTATACTGGTGCGAAGCGTTTCACAAAAATCAGACATTTTTACAAAAGGAAATTAACCTTTTCCTTACGGGATAGCATGTATCCCAAGAATACGGTCCCAAGAATGATTATATGTATGTGTGTGTGTATGTATATATATATATATATATATATATATATATATATATATATATATATATATATATATATATATATATATATATATATATATATATATATAAGAAATAGTTGAAAGAGAAAACCAGTATGAGCACTAAAGCTACTTGCAGCCAGGAACTAAAAACATGAAAAGATAAGTATGAAAGAGGTTTTTGACAGCATCTCTTCGTCAGCGGTGTCGATACTGTCTAAAAACCAATGGATTGTTTCCGATAAGTATGATCGAAACAATAAACATACTTTGACACCGTACAATCCATGAGAAACTGTAGAATTGAATAAAGAGTTACTTAACCATAGAACAACAAGCCTGGCGTTAGACAGAATGGAAGTTAAGAATAGGTAACCGCAAGATGACTGACGTCACAAAACTTGCAACCATGGATATTATAGAAACACAGAAACTAACCTACTATGGATACTAGGTTTTAAGATTATTAAACCTATATTAATTTAGTTTTTAATTATTATTACTAACAGTATTTTTTTATTATTTTATTTTTATTTTATTTTTACTTAAGATTTTAATTTAATTTTTTAATTTTTTATTTTTAGTAGTTATTTTTTCAAATTTTACTTATTATGATTTACTTATTAATTGCAACAGAACAAACTATTCATTAAAACTAAAACAACCAATTATGTGCTTGGTAAGACTTTCGGGATAATAATTACGTGTTAGCACAGCTATCAAGTCTAAAATATGCTTATTCCTATTGTCTTTAGAACATAGCCTATTTATACGAACTAACTGATTTACAATAATGTTATTAAAAACAGATTTATGTAAACAGGTTAGGTAATTTTGAAATTTAACAATATTAAAATCATAGTCAGATGTTTTGTCGTTTAAGTCAAAAGTAAATTTGCTATGAGAATTTAATTTAATGTAATATCTAAAAAGTTTATATTAATATTGGCTACTTTTAATTAGTTCCAGATTAGGAGGGTAAAAATTTAAGTCTATATGATTATTACTTTTATTAATTACTATTATATCATCTATATATCTAAATATATTGTAATTGCAATTATCTATATTATTAATTTCAAAATAATGTAAGTATAAATTAGCCAGCATACATGAAGCATTTCCACCTTGTGGTACACCTTTGGTCTGTAAGTATAAACTATTATTAACTATGTAATTATGTTTAATTACAAAATCTAGGAGCCTATTGAAAGAGTTGGATTAATTTCGTTGCTTAAGTATATATATATATATATATATATATATATATATATATATATATATATATATATATATATATATATATATATATATGTGTGTGTGTGTGTGTATATATATATATATATATATATATATGTATGTGTGTGTGTATGTGTATATATATATATATATATATATATATATATATATATATATATATATATATATATATATATATATATATATATAACCCCTTAATGGCCGTTCTCACATAGGGGGTATGAAATTTCAGAATCGGAAAAATGGGCCGTGTAAGCTAAAGGTTAAAAAACTGAAAGTCACGGGTTACGGGGTTTGTTAATCATGTGAGGCCGAATCGAGTTTACAACACGCCCGAGGATAGTCCACATTTTCAGTCCCCTTATAAAGAAACTTTGTAGGAACTATATAAGAAACTTTAAAAGAAATATCGGTCTACATTTCTTTTTATTGCTTTAGAGCCCTCGAAAACTCTCTTACGTTATTTGCTTTAGCAAGGACGGATCCGTATCAGTTATGATTTTCCCACCGCGATGGGAAAATGACTATGTTTAAAATAAATTTACTCGTCAGAAATGTCAGTGTGAAAACAATTAAGAAAAAGGCGATTTCGACATGTCTGCAGCGAGCTAAGTATATCGCTCACTCCTTTCAGCAACGTCAAATCTAAAAAATAAAGTGATTTTTCAGGAGAGGGATTTTAAAGTTTAAAAGTAGAATAAAATGTATTAACGATAAATATTAATTCTGCTCTCTAGCGGCTAAATATGGAGCAGTGAGATACGACTATCTTGCAGGGAAGTGTGTTCCAACCCGCAGCCCACCAATTCATTTTTGCTGGCCCTTGCCCTTCTTACTGGAAAAATATTTTAGTGCGAAAAGTTTAGTTATGAAAGTGCTTTTTCTGCTCTCAAACAAATTAAGTCAAAAACGAAAAATCGAATTGAAAGTGCTTCACTGGAATCGAGCCTGACACTTTACCGTACTGAACTTGCAGTGGACATTGATAAACTTTTATCAGGAAAGCAGTGCCAATCATCACATTGATTTCTCGACTGTAAAATGAAGTGGTATATTAAACTAGTATATTAAACTTCTTTTAATATAAATTTTAATAAAATTTTTTAATACAATATGTAATTCGTTTTCTTTCTGGAATGTCTCTGGCCCTCACATTCCTATACTTAAGTTTGATTGGCCCTCGGGTAACTAAAGGTTGGACCACACTGTTTTAGGGCATTTTGAAAACAGGCATAGCTAAAAATCGTCGATTTTTGAGATATGACGTTGTTGAAAAGGAGTGAGCGATATATTAAACAATGTATTGTTCTATGTATCTTGGGAAAGAGAACACTGTTGAAATTTCGAATATATTTTGAATAAACTCGAGAAAATCAACACCTTTTTCAGTAGTAAGTTAGGGAAACACCATGCTCAGAATCTAAAAAATATAATATCGAATAATTCGCCGATTCCCTCTGGGTTATTTAATAATCCAGATACTTGACACAAGTTTCCAAAAGCATCTGTAGTTTACAGCCCTTAACGCAGCATAATTGGCTAGGATGTGAACACTGAAATTTCTATTACAATCATTGACAGTCACAGACTGACTTTGGATAGTTCTAACTGAAATGTAATACTGATAGACCCTTTCTTTTGCCTAAAACAAACACCCAAAGGAGTAAATATAAAACAATTCCAATAGCAATTTGTTTTCCATTCATTGTCAAATTGCTATTGGCAGACATCGAATCACGTCTCCCATAAACAATGTGTTAAAGATTTAGAATAGCATTGTTCTGCCGAAAAGTGATGTCACGTTAGAGAGCAAGAAAAAAAATCCTTTGATGACGTATGTAACAAAACAGCAGACCCCTTGGGTCATCCCAATACTCTTTAGAAGTCAATAAAATATAACAGGTTTTGTAGCAGAGTACTTCTATGCATACACGGGCACACTCCCATTCATTCATTCACAAAATTGCGCTTTGTTTGCTCAATATTTAACATCTTTTATTTGTTATGTCACGTGTTACTTTCTTAGAGACCTCAAAAGGGATGAAAAACAATTAATTTAAACTGAATTTAATAATTCCTTTTCAAGGGTGAATACTGTTCATATCTCTAATACTTAGTTCTGACTTACTAAGTCCATCACACGACTACTCATTTGGAAAACTCCGGGATCATCTCAGCAAGAGATTCCTGAAATTCGCTGCGGGCAGGAAAGATAAAGAGGACGAATATCATGTGAAAAGCAATTTCCAGTGTATCTTTACCTGTTCAAACACTCTCCTAACCCCTTCAGTCCATCTTATTCTAATCTGCTTTATTTCGCTTTGTTCGTTGATATACCCCCCTCTCCTCTTTCCCCCCGTTAATACCAAACTTCCAAGACGCCACGTTTGACCTTTTTCCGAGAAATCGCTCTTGTGCACATGCGTATTTCATACAATCGGACAATAGCCCTTTTTTAGGGAAAAAAACTGATATTTTTTGGATTAGGCGTAAGCGAACACGGGGAGGGGAGGAAATAATGATTTTAACTCGGTAGCGATGGCTATTTTGTTTACATTCGGCAAACACTGTTAACGACAGTACGTCTGCTCTACTGTTATTTCTCAAGCTTAGCAGAGTTAAGTCGATATGAATGAGGGGAAATAAATATTAAAAAAAAAAGTGTTTGAATTAACGTTTCACGTTTTCGTTTTGATGACATATTGTCCTCGCTTCGCGAAATACTCCGGATACGGGCGTTTAAATAAATTTTAAAGACCCTTTTTATCCAGGTTAATGTTCTCGTTTATCCATATCTGAAATGAAAGTGTTTTTACAGGTAATGCGATAAAAATCGAAAACGTTTTATAAGTTTTCAAGTACGCTTAAAAGTGCTGGGTTTCCTGCTGATATCAGTTTACAGAGGGAGATAGTAGTTTATTCAGGTTTGTGTGCGTGTGTGATTATATACGTTTATTTATTTTAATTACATATTGATTATAAGGGTTTTCGTTGACAAATTTTTAACTGGGTGTCACGTTTGTTTCCATTATTGCACTTTGTATTTGATAAAATATATTTTTTTTATTTAAAATAAATTTATAAAATTTTACACATATGTCGGTTTAACTCGTGTTTTTCAATAATTTTTTTTAACGGTTGCACTGTCAGCTAAGTAATCTGTTCTTGCAACAACTGTATTATTTATATACTTTGCGCAATAATAATTCATTATTTAATATAGTTAAAAAAATTGTAGAGCTTATTTAATGGTTTAAATCAGGGGTTCCCAACCTTTTTCCTACATCGACCCCATTTAAAAGAAGGATTTTCTTCATCGACTCCCTCACATTTTTCTCTATAATATGCCGCTTACAACATAATTATAATACTTATAACTGCACATAAAACACTTAAAGATAACTTGACTAAGAATATGAACAAAAAATTAGAAAAAATGGTTTATGTTTTATTATTTTTGTACCATTTTAATTTTTAATTTCACAAATGTAAAGATTCAGCCAGGTGATGGCCGAATGTTAGGGCGATGGCATTCGGTTCAGATCCTGTGGGTTCGAGTCCCACTTCTGGCATGGAGGTTTGTAGCCGTTCGGAATCGGGTTTAAACTGTAGGTCCTGGACTAGTTAGCTCTCGAATAGCAAAAAGTTGACAACAGCGCTCCAAACCAAACCAGTAAACAAGATTTCAGAAACACAGATTGTAATTGCACAAAAGTTCGATTTCAAAGAATGTGGTGGTCGTGCTTGATGTACAGATACAATTTTTTTAATGTTTGGCCTGAAATTGCTTATCATCGTATAGTCACAATGACTAACATAAAGAATATAAATATATATTTTACTAAACCATTTTACTGTCTTATATGTAATTATAATATAATTTCATTCGACTCATATACAAGAGTCATAACGTTGGACATTAGATGGGTGGATCACTCCACCTTATGCAAATCTATATTTATGCATATTAAAACGGACTTTATTATCTAACTAGAAGGTAACCCGTCATTTTGACGTCATATTACTAATAATGACGTCATAATGGAAAGAGTATATGAAAGTTAAAAAATATCCGGAATTATCTAACAATATTGCATTTAATCCACACCTTGTAAAAGCAAACCCTTTCATTATTTTTTATTTATTTAGTTTTTCATGCGATTGGAATAGTAGACTGCCATCCAACTCATCATTTTGACGTAATAATACTAATAATGACGTCATAATGGAAAAAGTATATGAAAGTTAAAAAATATCCCGAATTATCTAACAATATTGCATTTAATCCACACCTTGTAAAAGCAAACCCTTTCATTATTTTTTATTTATTTAGTTTTTCATGCGATTGGAGTAGTAGACTGCCATCCAGTTTTTTACAGCTCACTACGCGATATGAATACTTGAGCTGCTTGATTCATTCACATTCAAGTTTGTTTACTTTCAGAATTCATCGCAAAAGTAAACGGATTTTTAAAAGCTGTTAATACAGCTAAAAGCATCCAATTTTTTTTAGTTCTGAATGTTTTATAGAAAAATAGACTGAACAAACGTGATTTGATGGAGAAGATATTAGTTTTTAGGTAAGAAAAAATTCTGATCCACATCTGAAATTGAAATTAAGCCTAACCGGCTGTTTGTTTACTGAGGGCTTCAATTGAAAGATGAGTACTTCCCGGAGGTGTTATACAGAGACAACGGCTATTATATATATAATAATTACATTCCTAAAAAATTAAATTTTGAAACAGAAAACTTTATCATCGACCCCCAATAGACCCCTGGAATGCTATAGACCCTTTTTAAACTTCCATCGACCCCCGAGGGGTTCACCTGGACCCCGTTGGGAATCCCTGGTTTAAGTTATAAACTATTTTCAGTAAACTAATTACATTGGTATTACACACTCTGGAATAAAAACGTTGAGCATAACCTTATAAATACTTCTCCACTCAAAGGGCAGAAAAGAGCGAAATCTGGCTTGTTCTCGAGTAACAAGGTAACGAAAATACAAAGAGAGAAAGTAAAGATAAACCTAGAATTGAATATGAAAATTTAACATTTTATAAAAATGATGAAAAACGTGAAATGAATATAAAGTGTGTGGTTGTTTCTTGCAGCAACGGAAGATTCATATCAATTTTTCATGCTTTTTATGATTTTCATATAGGGGTGCAGTCAAATACTCCCACTCTTGTAGACTGTTTTCAACTCCTTTCATGGTGCTTGGTTGGACCGATTTTGAGGGGCTGAAGGCCTTGTGCACCACCGACATGTCGATGGGGTTCATATCCAGCGATAGGATAGAAATGCACTATTTGTTGGTAAATGTTTCATTAACCTGATACAGTCACTTTGAAGATAACCATTGATCAGCTGACATCGATGAGGGCGTGCGTCATCCTCCTTGAATATGAATATGGGACCTCTGCATTTTGTAATGGTTCAGTCAGTCATCTCTCTACAATTCACCAGTGGCAGTACATCTGAATGATACTAGTCTCAGAGCACCCGCACAAAATTTTGAATGTCCCAAAAAACAAATTATCACTTCCAAATTTTGATGGTAAGGTGATTCCCATGAGGGTAAGAGTGAACGGAGAATAAGATGCTCTCCGTACTCATCAAGAGATACTGTGAAATTCTGTCATCAGCCTGAATCAGGGCTCATTAGATGTGTAGATTGTTTCACTGATTCCGATCCCAGGTTCAATGTTCTTGCGTAAGCGAGTAAGTGAGAATTTGAAAGTAAGTCCAAGTTTTCCGAAGATGAGTGAAAAAAAATGTGTATTATTAAACTGAACATGCACTTGAGCATAAAGATTAATTTTTTTGTTGAATCTATTGTCTTCTATTGCTTTTTATTTCTCTTATTGAATTTCTATTGTTTATGCGTGTGTCTGAGAGGGGATCAACGTCTCAAGAAACACAAAGACTGCCCTCCTCAATTCAATTTTCCTCAAATGAATGATGTTTTTAACCCCTTAACTATGTTATTTCAGTAGAAAACAATCCACAACTGGAAAGTTAATTAGTCTTGACATGCTCAATTTTCTCGAACTTGAATTCAGTCTTTTGACAGAAATAACATGTTTTTTCTTTACAACAGTAATCAGCACGTTATCCTGTCCTCACATAAGAAGATATAAAAATTTTGCTTTCGGATTCCCATGGGTGTAAATGATAATTTTTTCTAGTTGTTTAATTGGTGCAATTCTAGAGTAACAAATTGATAAATTTAGAGTACGACTTTTAAAAATTAGCTGGAATTGAAATAAAAATTATAAAATAAAAGGGGAAAATGCTTTTGAAATTATGTCGAGTATAAGGAAATTGGGACTGAAAATGAAATGAAGCTATTCTGCAAGAAACGTTACCTTAAATGCAAAAATCTGAATGCTCTAAAATAAGAAATCAAAAACTGTATAAGTGCAGTTAAAATCGAAATTCACCTTAGGTACTGAAGTTCACCTGCGTCACAAGATCGAACATGAAAATCTGCTTCGTTAAACAAGAAATACAAAAAATAGTTATTAAGGAGAGTGATTTCTTCAGAATTTACGTTTTGTTTTTACTTATATTAACAAATCTAATACCGTGTTTTATATGCGCATGGCGAAAGAGGAATTCTTTTAAAAATAACAGGGAAGTCATATCAGATATTTTGTACGAAAAAAAAAAATACTGCAAAAGGTAAAAACTACAGTCTCCATTCTTATAAAAGAAATTTCTGAGAGTTCATAGAGATCAAAATCCGATTCACATCCAACTGTCTTTTCTCCCACGATGGTTTAATTTGCAGTCGCCATCAACGAAGCCAGCGGGCAGACAAAGAGCACAATAGAACCAACCTTCGACATAAAAGATCCCAATTAGTCAACTCTTTAATAAAGCCCAGTAGAATCTCCAATTGAAAAAGATCACAAACAAAATCACTCGCTGAGAAATCGCCCTTTAAGATCCAACAAAAGCTGCCCAGACTTTAAAACGACTGAGCATCTGAACTCTTTGTTTCCATCCACGAAGAGAACAGAGGGATAAGACGAACAAGATCACACCGTTTGAACATTGGTGTCGACCTTGAGTCACTTTTACTCTCGCCTTTTAATTGTTTTAGGCCAAGGTGTTTTCAACTCATTAAGCATCTAAGAGTTATAATGGCGGACGATTGTATGAAGGTTCCGGTCTTGATGTGGCCATGATTATACGCAACAATGGGTGCCCAATTAGAGGTGAGAAGACGCACTGTTCCACCGCGCTAGGGCCGCTTCAGGTTCATGACAAGTTGGGAGCGATATCGGAAGGAATAATGGTTGTGGTGCAGTGTGTTTACAGCTGTTACGATAACGGCGAGAGACTAATAGGGTGGAGAGTGGTTTGTCATAGTCGTCAGGAAATTAAATTGAATGGCGATGTTGAAACGCACTCATTGTTTTTGCCAGCGTTTGAGAAATGAAGATTGAAATCCTGTTTGTTGCAAGTAAAAAGCTGAGGGAGAAAATTAATATATTTGGGAGACGGGGAACTTCGCTGAACTCGCTGTGAACATTACAGCTTTTATATTACTTCCTTGTGGGTATTTTAGAAAGTTAAAATACTCAAGGGAAAAGGTCCCTCTGTATGTACACTTAACGCATATTTATGGATTTTATTAAAGCGAAGAATTTAAAAAGCCAAGATTTATCGAAGCTAGAGATTTTATAACAAATTAGCTGAAAACCCGCACTTCGCTACGGAGTGCATTCAAATTAAATACAACTGTCAATGTATGCAATTAATGCCAAAAATATGTTAAAATATATTTATAATAAATACAACGATCAATGTATGCAATTGATGTAAAAAAAATAAAAACGAAAAAATATATTTATAAAAAAATCGGAAGGGATATTTTTATAGACAAAATAATGTAGAAGAAAATATTCAAATTAAATATAATAGGACATACTAAAGATTATAGTACAGTTAATATAGTACAGTTTGAGGAACATAATATCTTTTATTGCATTTTAATATTTTTTTGGATAATGACCAATCGTCTGCCGCATTAGCAAGAAAAATTTTTTTTTTGTGTTTATTTAGTTGTTATGCACGTGACGATAAATTTATTTAAAGTACATGAAAAAGAAATCACGTGATAAGCATTTAATAAATTAAATTCTAGAAATGAATCTTTAAAAATTCACCAAAAATCAGAAAATCGAGGTAAAGATTCGAAAAAGATCTTATTTTAAAGCAATTTTTATGATCTTTCTCGTGATATAAATTTTATAACCATCAAATTATTTTAAATGCAAACTTAAAAAAAGTTACTAAAGCAGCTTAAAATTTAAATTTAAAAAAATCTAAGAAGAATTTTTCAAAAATCTTTCTTAGTGCACCCCTACACTATAAGAAGAATCGCCATGCAAAATTTCAGCCCTTTAGGTCCAGCAGTTTGGTCTGTGCGCTGTATGTCAGTGAGTCAGTCAGTTACGGAACTGTTTTATATATATAGACTAGTCGATAATGTAAATTAATTTTGTTCACATTTCAACACTTGAAACATTTTCTTCATCGCCAGTTTTACTCCTAAATACATTTTAGCTTAAAATACACATAAAATGTCAATGAATTTAATTTCAAAATATCAAAAAGTTGTTACAAATTAATTTTGTTAATTTGTTGATAGTCTTTAAATTACAAATGTAAATATTGTTTCAAATTCATCTGTGATCAGGCTAATTATAAAAGGTTTACTATGAATTCTATGATTGAAAAAAAAAAATAGAACCTCCGCGTACGCTTTATAACAAACGTCATAACCACTTATTTTATCCAAAGGTAAGTTTATTCATCTAAAAATAATATTTATTCGTTCTTCAGTAACGGGTTTTCAAAGTTATAGATTAAACTTTTTTTTTTGAAAGACTGTTCCGTGATAAACTACCCCATTAATTTTTTTTAAGGATTTCTTAAGGGCAGATATTGATATATAAATAAGAACTTATATGGATATTTTGTTGTAATTGTTAATCTAAAAAAAGTGTTTCCTGGTATCTTCATATACCAAGCTGAATTGCTAGGATCTCAACGAAAGATAATGATATAAGTTCTTCAGTTTTTCTCCAATTTAATATTAAGATTGAAAATTTTAAAATGGAAATTGAATCTTCCTATTTTCATATTAGTTTAAAATAACTGATTTGAAGATTTTTATAGTTTAAGATTATTTTACACTTTAATATAATGACAGTGGTCTTGGGCTTATGAGAATCCGTGTGTTCACGGCAGACTCTTGATTAATCGGAAATTCAAAAATAAGGTTGCATATTTATTGGAAAACTCCATAAATTTAAATAGCAGTTACTAGTTGCTAGCAAGGCCAGTTACAATAGGATTCCCAAATAGGAAACTTAACGTTCGTTTTGTTGAAGGAGAGAGTTTATTCAACTGTAAAAATTTAAACAGGAGATCTCTACAGGCTGCCCCTATCTGAATCGCATAATATGACAAATATGTACGTGACATATATATATATATATATATATATATATATATATATATATATATATATCTGTGTTTGCTGTGCAGAGGGTCTTAAGTCCAAAAGGGGCTAAAATGAGTTATCAAACCAGGCATGTTTGAAAAATCAAGGGCTATAGAAAACTAAGTCCAATTCCACTCCTAAATATTTTTATTCACCAGGAAAAATTTGGGATATGTGAAACAAAACACAAACTTATTAGTGTTGAAGGGGTTATGTACTTATCAAGGATTTAACACTCTTTACTCAACAAAAATAAAATTGGAAAAATTTACTTAAAAAAAATTGAAAATTGAACTTTACAAAAGCCGTTTTTTTTCAATCCCGTCTATCTCAAACTACGATTTTGGACTTGGCACTCTTTACAATATCTATCTATCTATCTATATAATTTTTTTTATCTTAATAAGTAAAATATGCAATAATTTTTTTTAAATACGCACAATGTTATTAAGAATGTTAGAACACTATAACGTTTTGGGAAATACGTCTTAAGGATGGTAATCATTAATTACTCAGTTCTTCCTTTGCTTTTATGCTAGGAATAAGACGACGAGGCATATTATCAACCATTTTCCAACCATCGACAGAAATAGCTCACGACGTCTTACAGAGCTGATGCCAAAGAGGAGAGGCTGAAAGCTATAACGCTCGTTGTGTTTGATTTCGTATCCGTTCTCAGAGGTTCAAAAGCGTTCTTTAGGAATAAGATCAGATATCCAACCAGTCTTTCGGATCATTCCGTCACATTTTCAAGGAACTGGCTACGTACACACTATGCAGTGGGATACAGAGTTGTGTTAGATGAGACAACAGTCATATCCATAATACTAGTGCCATATTGGTTGGGTGCTTTTGGTTAAGTCGTATTGTAGAGAACGTTGATGTATATTTCAGTATCCGCGGTTTTGAGAACATCGGGCAACGACCGAGTCTCATAATCGAAAAACAACCAAACTTAACAATTCGAAGAGCACAGTCCAACAAAAGCCGCTCGCCAACTTGGTACAAAATTCTATCACGTTCCTTGGATTGGAAAAGTGAAAAGGTTAACGCATCAAAGGCTTTTCTTCGGTATTGTTTTACTATCTCGTTTTCATTTCTTCATCACATCATTAACAATTGCCTTTGGTATTCTTAGTTTTGCTAAAGAGCTCCGTAAGGAAAATGGATATGTTTCGCGACTGACACCTCATTACAACCTACTTTGGAACGCTTTATCTTATGTCCAAGAAGAATATTTATACGATAGAACATGTCATCTGTCATTATGGACTCATCTTTACATACTTAATTACCAACTCAAAGTGTTCCTCTCAGAATATAAAATCTTTGCCCTTATGCACATATTTAGTCTCGAATATTTGATAATATTTATATGTATTCCATAGAATATAAGTAGAATTTAAAAATATTTGCATTAGTGACATCCAAGAGGGCGTATACCATGCATTTTATTTCATTACAATTAGTATTGTCAAATATAAATATAATATAAATATAAATACTTATTCAAAACCATTAAGTCTAAACACAACTGTAAATGCACAGCACTTTGCGAAAAGAAAAGATATAATGCATGTAAACGTTTCCTATTTAGCCTCTAAATAATCACAACATTAAACGATATTTTCTCTCTCATTGTCTCATTTTCAATGAATACACTCTTGTTATTTCAAGTAGTTTGTTGATATTTGCTTATATAATCCTCATATAAATTACAAATTATAACATCTTAAGATATAAAAGTTACTTTCTAGAATAATACACCATTTTTAGATGCCCCAATCTATGCCTTAGTTCATTCAACACCTCAATCCAGCTATTTGCCTTTGTTCAAAAAAGGCCCCAGCATTTGAAACGACAGACAAATACCGGCATTAAAGAATTAACCTATTAGCTCTATATTCATCCCCCATTTCACACACGATACCGCATCTGACACCGAAAACTGTTAATCTGCCGGCAGAGTGTTGGATCCATCTCTTATGCACCTGCCACGCTTATGAATGGATTCTTTTTACGGGATCTCCGTGAAGGGAAGAAGATCACTTTTCGCGAAGGTGAAGGTTGAAACCTGTCGGCGCGTAATTCCCGATATACGCGTGTTTTAACGCGGTTACAACGCTCTCTCTCTCCCTCTCTCTCTTCCGGGTGTATCTATCTCGATAAAAGAGAGCAGGTGGAAAAATGCCTGATGACTTTTTAAACGAGATTATCATGCGGGAGAGTGGATAATTGATAAAGCAAGAGCGGAGATTTCTGCTGGTTCTCGCTTTGCGATTTGAAACGCCAGTTGGGGGTACTTGACTATATTAGACATCGAAACACAACTAAATGGAAAACGATTAGGTCCATGTTGACTGAGTTAGGATATGTTATGGATTTGATTAATCATTAGTAAAAGTATGCATGTATTTTGAGCAAAACTCAATGTAATATACAATAATAATTAATCATGATTTTAAAAAAAAATTTAGCTCGTTAAAATAAAGGAGTTGAAATATGAGATTGGTTTTCAAGGAATTTAGGACCCATCCTCAAGTTTGTATGATTTCTGAGGTTACTTCCATGGGCAATAGTCAGAGTTAGCTCTGGCGATTTTGGGGCTAGATGATCAGATTAGTATGTTTTACGCAAATTCCTGCTGGTTTGGTTTGGTTTGGTTTGGTTTGATTTGGAGCGCAACGGTCAATTTTTGTTACACGAGGTCTAATTAGACCGGGACCTACTGTTTAAAGGTGATTCCGAACGGCTACAAACGTTCATGCCAAGGGTGGTACTCGAACCCACAGACTGCTTTGAATGGGAAACTTTCTGTGAAAAATGCATCATATTTACATATATATATATATATATATATATATATATATATATATATATATATATATATATATATATATATATATATATATAGGGCAATTTCATCTTAAATTATTCTTAGCCTGGTTTCTCTGTAAGGGGCTTAATAATAAAAAGCAGAGTAAATTCTTTAATGAAGAAGACATCTCGTCTTAAAAATATAATGAACAAAAACTTCAGTTAACATACATCAAGCTAACTATGGCGACTTACATATATACAGCACAATTACATACCCAGTAGCTAGTGCAAAAGTAATGCCAGATACCATGCTGACATCACAACCAATCAGCTATTATTGCATAGTAATAGGAATTCGAAAGTTAAAGTAATACTGTTATGACCGAAAATATAGGTTAATTCCAACAATTATATTCCTGAAATTTTGTAAGTTCTGTGTCCAATGACCTCTCTCTACGCGTCTGGTTCGAGATGAATATAATCGCAATCACTGATATTTTAAAATGCATCGATCAGCCTCTTCATTGGTATAAACAAGATAAGAGTCAGCTTCACCTCACTGTCTGCCCTTGATCAGGTGGTAACGAGCCCGCTACAGGTGTCCACGCTCGATTCCGCAGCTGCTTTTTGCTCGTCATTCCGCTCACGGCGGCACCTATAAGCAAACAGAAACTCACGATTATCAATTACGGCTAATTCATTACTCGCATCTCCCGACGCCTTCGACAAAACACGATCGCGGTGCGCCTCTACAGATGGGTGCTTCTGTTGTATGATTAATCGGCCGATCGCGTACACACTCCAGACACTATCACGTAGCATCGCTTGATGCATTTGAGAATCGCATGACAAGTGAGTTATATCAGGCTCGTCGCATTTTTTGGTCGGTCTGCGGAGGGAATTAAAGTTTGTCACGCAATGACACGTCCCCGAAGGACTCTTAATTGATACCCGGTTTTTTGACAGAAACAAGTAATGAAAGATTGCGGACAGAAAAAAATAACCTAACGTAAAGCGCATATTTTGATAGCATTTTCAGTGTAATGAGACCGTAAAATGTGAACACAATCAGATATAATCAACCAAATAGTTGGATGGCAGGTAAAAAATTTCATTAACAGCCTGAAAAGTACCTTTTACGAATACACTGAATAAACTATACAATTATTTCCTACTAGCTGAATACCCGTGCTTCGTTACAGAGTACATTCAAATTAAATACAACGGTCAATGTATGCAATTTATGACAAAAAAAAATGCATTTATAATAAATACAACTGTCAATGTATGCAATTAATACCAAACAAAAATCGTAACGGATATTTTTATAGACAAAATAATGTAGAAGAAAGTATTCAAATTAAATACAACGGTCAATGTATACAATTAATGTTAAAATCAATAAACAATTTATGTTTAAAATCAATAAAACATACTAATTTGAATTAAATTCTTAAAAAACTTCCATCTCAATTAGTCTAGTGGTTAAATTTTATCTTTTACCGCATTTTAATTTTTTTTTTGTCAATTTATTTCATTGTTATGCACGTGAGGCAAAATTAATTTAAAGTATCACAAAAAGAAAAGAAACCACGCGATCAGCATTTAATAAATTAAATTCTAAAAATTAATCCTTAAAAATTCACCCAAACTCTGAAAATGAAGGTAAAGATTCGAAAAAGATTTCATTTTAAAGGAATTTTTATGATCTTTCTCGTGGTATAAATTTTATAACCCTCAAATTATTATTTTAAATGCAAACTTTAAAAAATTTTACAAAAACAGCTAAAAAATTTAATTAAAAAAATTTAAGAAGAATTTTTTAAAAATCTCTCTTAGTGAACCCCTACACTATAAGAAGAATCATCATGCAAAATTTCAGTCCTTTATGTCCGGAGGTTTGGACTGTGCGATGTCTGTCAGTCAGTCAGTCACGGAACTGTTTTATATGTATAGATTATGGAATCCAGAAACTTTTAGCTTAAGAGTAATACATTTAATTATTTTATAATTTGTCATTTGAAATAAACTCCACTTTTCCATTACTTTTGAAACCATCTATACTTATCTCATAGGGTTGAGACCTTTTTTTTTTTAAATCAATGCGGAGGCACTTATCGTGAAGACATTTGCCTATAATTCACAGCAGTTTTGCTAGCCATTTTATTATGGGGGCACCATGTAGGCGGACCTGCATTACGTCCTATGAAGGGACGACACGAACGTAGGCATTTTAGTGGTGTTTCGCCGGGATTCGATCCGAGTACCCTCAGTACCGAAAACCAGCGCGCTGTACCACAAGGCCACCACGACCCTATATATATATATATATATATATATATATATATATATATATAAATATATATATATATATATATATATATATATATATATATATATATATATATATATATATATATATATATATATATATATATATATCACAAAATGTAGTCCCGATTACCTTTCGTGAATAGCTTTTATTTTACGATAAATGCTAGTTAACATAACGATAAATGTAATAAATAAGTAGAAAATAAAAACTTCCATAGTTGTATGAATCGGAAAATTATACACACACACACTCTCTCTCTCTCTCTCTCTATATATATATATATATATATATATATATATATATATATATATATATATATATATATATGTGTGTGTGTGTGTGTGTGTGTGTAGAAAGATTAAGAGAAAAATGCATATGTATGTGGAGAGAGAAAGATATCAATGCATGTACATTAATCATAATTCATGTACTCGTTTCGAGGAAAATAATTTATCCTCATTTAAATGTTTATTTTTTTTTCGAATGATCAACACCCAACCAAAAAAAATAATTAAATAAAAAATAAAAAAAAATCGATGAACGAAAAAGAAAGCAAACTAACAATTCAGACTCTCATAAACTGTTGTATAACCAAAAACTCTCATGCAGGATGAAATAGAACTAGTTAATTTTCAGCGTTGCATGCTCACAGATACAGAGGCGTAAATGCGTCCATAAGCAATTATACCCAAATCTAATTACAGTTGTTCATGCGTGTATTTATAGCGGAAGTCAGCAGTTAAGCATTTTGTACATTACAAACCGATGGCTCGGAGGCGAATTCGCTAGTTAAAGATGCCATCTACTTGCATGAAATTCGGATTCGATCATTTTTCCAGCCCCAGCGACCAATGAAAAAGGACAGATCGGAATCTGTCTCGAAGGTTAAGTATCTGACTTACAGAAGCTACAGCACTAGAGGACGCAAAAAGAGAAAAATTCCTGATTAACATTAAAAATCAATTTATGACAATTACGACTGCAAACATATTCAGGCATTTCGAATAACATCCGATTAAGTGACTGACGATCTGTCATTATTGCATTATTACTGCATAAAATGCTCAACCAGGAAAATATGAAAAATGCGAAAAAAAATTAGCCGTCACAAGCTTAGAGAATCATTTAGATCAGGTTTTCCGAAAAGCGTTTGAGCCCTAATCTCACGACACTAGTTTGTAAACGGGTTTTTAAGGGCTATCGAAAATGCCCATTAAAAGAAATTAACGAAATTGGAGTAGATTATTCCGGGAACGCTCATTTTTAAGTTTAGAGATTAGGAGGTCCATAAATAGAAACACAAATTGGTTTTACAACCGAAACAGGAGTTGAAGGTTTTCTTTTCCCCCGATAATGCACTCTAGATACCAAGTTTTTGTAGCTATATCTTTTGCTGGATTTAATGAAATTTTTTTATAACTATCATTATTTAACAATGATCATAAAAATGGCAATCCGGTCAGCACATCATCTTGCTAATAACAGATGTACATTTGGGTAGTTACTCAATCATCAATGAGAGAGATTTTGTTTTGAATCATTCAGAGGGGCGTTTCAAGTTCAAAGGAACAAAAACACACCAGTTTTTCCTTGCCTCCACCCTTTTATAAATGCCGTATGGCTACCAAAGAAATTTAGCCAAAAGTGGGAAATTCTGGATGGAAAATTTTTTCTCGATTGTCCTTAAGCTTAGAGATTTAGGTTAATAATTTTAAAGCATGGTAGTAATTACAGTCACCCTTCATTTATCCGGCTTGCGATAAAATGATTAAAAGTTCAGTTTTATATAGTTGTTATTTTCGGCCTCGTAATATGATGTTTTCCTAAAAAATTGTATTATTGATCTTTAGAAGAAGCATCCTCATAATAAACAATTTTCCGCCAGACTCTGTAGCATATCATGACAACAGTATATTAGTATGTATGAAAAATCCGAAAAGCTTTGGGGTGAATAAAATTCCAGTTGTTTACTAAGTTTATTTTATGCTATAAGTCTGTAACGGCATAAAATGTAAAAAATTAAGTTAAAAGTAACTTACAAATATTTTAATAGTTTTAAATGTTACTTTGCAAGTATTGTTAAACATCGTTTTTCTTTTTGGCAACAGTTATAGACATAGTTTTCTTTAGAATCCAGTTAAGTTTGAAAATAAATTATTGGTGTTGATAATGTTGTATTATTAGTTTTTTTAAGTTAAACACCGTTAAAGAGTAGGTTCTTATTACTTTGTCACAACTAGGGAACAACAAGTCTACTTATTTCAACGAATTTAAAGTAGATTCTTTAGACAGGAGTTTTTAAATTATATATATATATACTATATATATATATATTTATTTATTTATTTATTCGATATATTCAGAATTTTTTTATCTAAGATTGTGAGAAGTCCTAAAATAACAGACCCTTTACTGTTTTTATATCGATAGAAATTCGCCCTCATCTGATTTACACGCTGTCCATTTAAATTTCAGAATCTCATTCTACACACATTTGCTGTGATTGAACCTTTATGAAAGCTATTTAATGACATGAAATTTTGAACATATTTAGCGTTTGTTCGTATGTCAGTGACTTTGCAAATCAGCGCTTTCTTTCTCATTTACAGTGCATTAGGATAAGACCAGGGGTTCTCAAACACTGCCAGGGGCACCGTGCCTCGGCATAAGCCATACAGCTTTGTATGGACCTTTATTTCTCTGATAAAGACAAAATCTTGAGCTAAATTGAAAAAGAAATTTGCTTTGCTGTATCTAAAATAACACCAAAATACAATGATACCTAATCAAAGATAAACAAGCACATCCCTTTCATTAGGACAGAAAATTTAACCGATGCTTAGTTTTTAGATATTGCGAGACTGATTTTTCAAATGGAAATTCTTTTCTTCCGTGACATGAAAAGATCTTGTATTTGTATGTCTTCTGAAAATATCTAATATGAAGTCAATGTAGGCAGCAATTGTTAAATTTAACTATAATATACGCTTTTATAATAATAAAGCCCTTTACAGAAACTGTACTTTTTTCATCATCATTTTTTTTTACCTCTACCACCTTATATTTATAGTTATACAGTATTTTTATGCTAATTATTAAATCCCCAGCCACAAGAAAAAACAATCTACCAGCCACTTTAACAAAAATTTTCATATATAATCAATGTTTATTGTAAACCAGTTATTTGAAGTTGAAGAAAAAAATAATAAGGTTTGCCATGATCCAATACTTTAATATACTTTCAGGCTACCTCTCATCATCAGAGAAATTGAGCACTTTTTATAATAATCTTCAGTAATAATCAAGCAAGTTGATCACCGCTAGTTGAAACAAATTGAGTAGAGGCTTACAAGGCTATTTTAACAATGCTAATATATTTAAAGCTGATTTAATTGACCAACAGAGATTACAACGTGCGTTATATATTAATTATTTCCTGTAATATTAATTATTAACTGTGTTCTATCTACACCACAATACTATTAAGAGAAAAGTAATCTAGTTAGAAATATAGTTAAAATTTTTCTGTACTGTACAATGGTTGGTTCATAAAAAGAGTGCCGCCGGAAATGATGAAGGGAGCCGCGGGTCTAAAAAGTTTGAGAACCACTGGATAAGACGATCAATAGGCGAATTTAATAATGCCACATGCATTCGTTTAAATTAATAACATTCATTTTTGATTTTTAGAATCTCCAACATACCTAAGAATCACAGATGCTGTGTAGCATCTACTGCTTGGGATTTTTCAAAATAATAATTCCTAGAAAATTCCTTCAATTTGAGAACCTCTAAAATATTTATTTTCCACGTTATACTTCACTTTTTATATTTCACTAAAATTTCGTTCAATGGAGAACGAAATATTTATATATCACTGAATACGTAATATATCATATTACGTATTTATATATCACTGAATACGTAAATTTCGTTCATGTGAACATCCTGCATACTATATTATCTAGGACGCCATCTGGTGATCACGGCAATCCTTAACCAAGGAGAAAAACTCGATTCTGATAGGAAACAATTAGAGATTGCCTGCTGTTTACATTCTTTGAGGTATCTGAACGGAAAAAAAAAAATAAAAATTGTTATAAAATTGATTTCAATTTGCTAAATGCGAAGTAAATGCCTGTATCCCCTATACATTGTTTACATTTAGCGAGTGAAACAACACTTGTCCATTTTGAGGTCCTTAAAAAGCTTTTAAAAGCATGCTTAGTTTCTAAATAAAAGGTTACGCCCGACATCAGTTTATCTTTTATCAGTTTACATGAAATTTAAATTCAAGTTGAAATTAAAATTATCCCTTTACAAAAAGCATTTGACAAGATGAAGCAAAATTCGACATTGGACCAAAATTCGACATTGTATAAATATTTGACACATAAAATGTGTTTTCAAACCAGAATAATGAATTCTTTTATTTTTTATTTATTTTTCAGACCCGCCCTTTCTTGCACAAAGCTCAGTCGATGTAATTATAAGTTAAACTGTGATTGATTAATTCGGTGTTTATCTGAATGGAAGCTAAAAGTAAAAGAGTGGGCATAAATTTTGCTTTAATGCATATCTGTTCTAATGGAGGTTGAGAATGATTTCGCAAACAAGGTGGTAAGCTCGTGAAGAAATTGTGATTGGGACAAATGTTTTCCGTCTCAACGATCCAGTTATTGTCTATAATATTTACGAATCAGTGAAAAGCACATAAGTTTACTTTTGCCATAATAAACAATTTAGTATAAGTATCAGATCTATACTTAGTGACGCCCCCCCTCCCATCTATTTACACCAAACGTTAAATATTAAAACGTAAAGCTTGAACTGGAAAAAATAGTAACTTTCTATAAAAAGAATTTTAGAATATAATTTTTCTGTAAAAGAAGAATTTTATTTATTTCAAGAAACCTTTTGGAAGAATGAATTTGTGAGGTTTTATCAATGAAAGATCGTGCAGTTATTAATTACGTTTTTTTTATAATAAAAGTAAATACAGGGTGTCCGGGCTAAAAGTATCCGAAAGTTATGACTAAGACCGTCTGCACACGGGGCAACTCAAAAGAAACTGATAACTGACTCGAATCACAAACCAGTCCGTGTTGAGTCGTAACCTATGTAATTGAATGGAGCCACGCACACGGCGCAACTGGTTACAAACCCGTCGACCGGGTTTGTAACGCCAGTTGCGCCGTGTGCGTGGCTCCATTCAATTACATAGGTTACGACTCAACACGGACTGGTTTGTGATTCGAGTCAGTTATCAGTTTCTTTTGAGTTGCCCTGTGTGCAGACGGCCTTACTTTTACGAAACTACCCATTAGAATTTAAAAAAAAAAGTTATTTAAATAGAAAGAACATCTCACGAAATTTTAATATCAATCATAGATTTCTATCATAGTATCATAGATTTCGACGTGTACACCTTTTGTGTAGCACGACTAACGTCTAAATGGTAATCCAGTGCTCTCCAAGTGTTTTGCAGCATATCAGGCATTATTAGACTTTTTTGCTTGGGGATTCATTAAATTCGTTGTGTATAAATAAAAAAACTGAAACTGTGGATGAGTTGAAGAAACGTATCATTCAAGTAATTCGTGTTATAACTCCTGATATGCTACGAAACACTTGGAGAGAACTGGATTACGATTTAGACGTTTGTCTTGCTACAAAAGGTGCGCACATTGAAATCTATGATACTATGATCCAAATCTATGATTGATGTTAAAACTTGGCGAGAGGTTCTTTTTATTTAAATAATTTTTTAAAAATTCTAATGGTTAGTTCCTTAAAAATAAGCCATAACTTTTGAATACTTTTACCCCGAACACTCTGTATTTTATAATCTATTTCCAATACATAATTTTTTAATAGAGTATGATAATTATTTCCGTAATGCTAATTGCCTCTATTACTAAATATTAGCAACCTTATTCTTCTGATTAAATTTATTTCAAATTTTATCATGAGATTTATCTGGTAAAACATATTATGTAGTGAAGTGGAATTATGAAGTGAGTTTTATCTTTTATCAATCACAACAGGGCAAGTGATTGCAAACGACTTTATAACTGTGTCTTATTTTGTCATTGTTCAATAATAGGTATGACCTCATAACTTTTCACATAAGTTTCGATCGAAATTTCTTAAAAGGGTTCCCATACAGGTAGAATAATTTCCATTAAAGAACAAACCCGGTAGTTATACAGTCTTTCTGAAGACTAATTTTAAATCTGATTTGCTCTTATTGCTTCTTGTCTCGCGAATTTCAAGAAATTTGAAACACTGACATATCGTGGGTTATTTTATTAGCATACTCTTGCATCTAACTATGCTTTTTAATGGTAAATGCATTACATGAATACTGGAATCTTGGGTGATTTAACTTTTTAAATGTTTGGAAGAGCTCACTGTATACATATTTTACATAAAAACACTATCACGATAAAGCTTGTTACAACTGACACATTATTTTCAAACCTCTACATGGCACTGCATATGACAATAAAACAGTCACAGGTTTGGCAGTAACAGAAAATGTATATTCATTTTAAAACTAATATTATTCCTGGTACTAAGTATCAAGAGGAAACTGCTTTTTAAACTGCTAATATCATTATCTAAGTTACTTCCTGCAAAGAAAATATTTTGTCTCATGCCCAGAGAAGTATTCAGTTCTCTGAATGTCTTTTTTTTCAAACTTTTAAATTTTTTTCATAAGAGGAGGGACGTGTTGTCTAACATTCGCCTATACTACGCCTGTTTACTGTCCAATATATTATGGGGTTACCACGTAGGAGGACCAACATCGCCCCCTATAAAGGGACGACACAAACGGTGACATTTTTCGTGGCGCGATGCCGGGGTTCGATCCGAGAACCCTCAGCACCTGAAACCAGCGCGCTGTACTACAGTGCCGCCATAAGCCCGTTCTCTGAATGGAAATATTTGCAGTATCTCTCAGCATTCTTAGGAATTTTAAAACAAATTTTAAATCCAGCCTATTGAAAAATAAGCTATTTTTAGTTCCCTCTGACTAACTGTGTTTATTAAAGCTAGATATATTTAAAAACGTTCTAGTGAAAGAAATCTTAATTTAGAATAGGAAAATTTCTTAAGCTTTTGTCATGGTAACTGCTTACATTTTTTTTTTTTTTTACCCTCGTGTCACAATACTCTCTTGTGCACTTTTCTCTCGAAAGATATTTTGATTTTCTGCTCTGTAGCATGGTACCGTAGTCCTAATCTAGCCATTTGCATTTACAAAAAATTATTACTATGGATTACCGTCTGATATTCAGCCATAGTTCTTACTCTAAATGGGATAGAGATGGAACGATTATTAGTTTAGCCATGCAGGGAAGTCTACAGTCACCTTTAATGCCTGAAAGGTAAACCTCTGTGCTAAGTATATTCAGCACTTTAATGTTACTACGTTTAAAACATCTATTTTGACAAAAATTCCTAAATTATTTTTATTCCCTTTTTTTTTTAAAGATTGTAAATTTACGTTTCTAAATCTGCTTTTATTTTTTCGATACGATCATTAGAAATGAAATTAGAGTGATTTAAAGATCAGCAGCAGCTATGAATTTCAATACAAGTTGAAAACTTTCATCGTGTTTTCTGAAGAACTTGTTTTTCATCAAAAATGTAAACGACTCTTGCGATAACTCAAAATCTAACCATGATATGTCTATGAAATTTTTCACGTATTTTTTTCATAATACTAAGAATGTAATGGACTGCAGATTTGGTTCTAGGTATATTATTTGTTGATTTATAGCTGCATTTATAAAAAATCTCATGGAAAATTACTAAAATTTTGCATGTAAGGACCTGAATTTTTTTTAGATTTTAAGATATCGATTAGCTTGTACGTTATTACACTTAGAAGGTACTTGCGTACATATGACAAAAAACAAAAACAAAAAAATTAATGATATATGCATAATATTTTTTTTAGAGCTAGAGCTGTTTTTGTAAATATTTGCTAAATTTCTACCCAATTTCCTCAATGTTGAAAAAATTTGCATAGTTAATGTCTATTTTTTCATCATTTTCGAGTTTTGCTGTTATATGCCTTTGAAATATAAGGTAGAAATTTTCCCAAGTATAGTTTTTCAAAAAAAAAGGGCTCCGAACGTAGTCGGATACCTTAGGAAAGCCCTGCTTGGAGCCATATTCTTTTCCTCCATACATAAATTTCCATCAGATCCAGGAATCCCAGTAGCCAAATCGCTTTGAAATTCCCCCGCCAGCCTTCGATGAGTAATCCCGCAACCGGCACGCGAGGTGCCCGCGGGCCAAGTTTTTGGACGACCTCCCCACTTCCCCTACCCAAAATTTCTTTCTCCCGTTTTTTTTCTTTCCCTCTCTCCTTCCTTCAGAAAGTGCGAAGAGGCGTTGGAGCGTCCCTTGTCCAGTCCCGCTCTCTCTCTCCAGTAGCGATGGAGGCAACTTTTTAACACACACACTTGCGCGCGCGCCATTCAAGGTGAAGGAAACGCCGGTGTGTCAGTGAGTGGAGGGAAGTTAGCTCAGTCTGATCTCGTTCCTCTCGCAAGCAGCGGCCCTAATTGTTGTCGGGCCGAGGGATTGTTTTGGATCACAACCTTGGCGCTCACTCCTCCGGTGAGTTTCGGTGGGAGAGGAACGTGTTGCTTGTTCTTGTCTCACCGCTTCTAGTCAGCACGTTTGCCTGAGCCTCCTTTCACCTATTTGAAGAGTAACATTCTTGTTTGTTTATGTCTCGAGAGTGACACTTACCGGCAGATAAACATTGCAGCGTTTCCTCGTTTTCAAAACACCTATGCTCGTCAAGTCACAACGTGAGTTGCATTATCCTTACTTTAAATCAATACGCTTGAGTGACATTTGACAATATACCAGTATTTTAGTTTCAGTTAGCGAGATCGCTGTCATGCAACGCTCCTAATCAGTTTCTGTCACGTTTTGTCAACCAATTTGGATTGTTTACTGGGCTTGAAACAACTTAAGAAATTTTCTGATTTGAAAGAGTGCTATCAGCGTATTTAAATTGAACAAAAAAAAATTTTTTTTTTTTAAATCATCAGTGTGTTGACATATTTTTCCTTTTGCTTTTTGTAGATCACTGAACTTGCACAGAGCATCCAGCTTGTTTCGCTCAAGATTCTCAGTTCTAAAATAATCACTCTGAACTGCTCTATAAGTTATTGTCGGTTCCAGTGGAAAGTCACATCCAAATGCAGAGGGGACTGTATAGAAAACAATTTTGAGTGAGTGAATTGAATCGGTCAGAGGTGAAAAGTGAAGTTTTTTCATGTGGAGCCACTCAACTTATTAATCTCCCAGTGATTTAAAGTTTTTACGAAATTCTCTCCTGCAGTGAACTTACCTTTCATTGACTTTCGAGCATTGAATCGCCATAAAATCAGTGACAACTCTACCTAAGGAACTGGAAGTCAGACATCGTAAATCACAGTGAGTGATTCAAGACATCACTTCAAGAGACTGATATTCCCTGTTTCTCCGAATCCGTTTTGACCACCATTAAATCGCTCCCCCGTGCAATCTGTGCCCACGGTTCCTGCGTCAACAGCACCAACTGGTCAATCCTCTCCCTCAATTCAGCCGCTCCACCACCACCACCTTCCTGTCAACCGTAGACGTTCGGCGACCGGGTGACAGCCGCTGAATACCAACCGACGCGACACATCTCCCCAGATCACGCGCCCCCAGGCAATGCGGATTTCGGTTGGTCTCACCGTCATCCCGCGTTGATGGACTTAAGCGTGCCTAAGCGGCCCAGTTCACCTACGGCCCCCCTGCGGCCGCCGGCCCTTTTCCGCCCTTCACCGCCCGATTCGCCGCCCGCCATGGTCCACTTCCCGGGTTCGTCGGCCGCCGCCGCCCCGTCGCCGCCGCAGAGGCCCACGGCCGACCTCGTGCCGCAGCCTGCCGCAGTGCTCTCGGCTTCGGCACCGGCCGTCTCCGTCGACCCGCCAGCATTCTCCGCAGGACTTCTCTCCGGTAAGTGACCAGTGTTATTCATTCTTAACATTCTACTGGGTTGGCCCGAAAAGTTCGTTCGATTTTTATGTAAAAATAAAATATACATTTTTTTTGTTATTGCCAATATCTTTATTGAACAGCTTGTTCAACGTTTTATGTCACTACCTTCTGCCATCTTTTAAGGCAACTTCATTATTACATCTTTCCAAAACTGGCATTGCACAAGTCTCTTTTTTTTTTGCGTTTCAGTTACCTTTATCAAAATTATTATTACCATGTTTTTATTTACTCGCTTTCTTGTTTGTCCAGTACAAATCTTGCAATCGATATTTAACTAATTTCCCGACTAGCTAGACACTTGAAACTTTTAGAATAGCTCAGAACACGATGACAATGCATTCTTTTAATACTTTTAGCCATCTTTAAGCAGTTACCTTTATCAAAATTATTATTACCATGTTTTTATTAACTCGCTTTCTTGTTTGTGTGTTTGTATGTGTGTATGTGTGTGTGTTTGTTTATCCAGTACAAATCTTGCAATCGATTTTTAACTAACTTCCCGACTAGATAGACATTTGAAACTTTTAGAATAGCCCAGAACACGATGACAATGCATTCTTTTAATACTTTTAGCCATCTTTAAGCAGTTACCTTTATCAAAATTATTATTACCATGTTTTTATTAACTCGCTTTCTTGTTTGTGTGTTTGTATGTGTGTATGTGTGTGTGTTTGTTTATCCAGTACAAATCTTGCAATCGATTTTTAACTAACTTCCCGACTAGATAGACATTTGAAACTTTTAGAATAGCCCAGAACACGATGACAATGCATTCTTTTAATACTTTTAGCCATCTTTAAGTAGAGTTGAATTCATTTTCAGTTAATTTTGTTGTCTGAAAATTTCTTATAATTGCTCTCTTTATTACGCATTTGATCATTTTCTTTCAAGTTGATGGGATAACTCCTCAAAAACATTTTAAAAAAGTATTTATTAATACATAGAATTGCCAAGTTTATATGATTCAACAGAAAATTTAAAAACGTGGTATATAAAAAGCTTTTTTTTACCTTGTAATTATTTTGTTGTTTTGCCAATAACTTTATTGAGTAGCATATTCACTGTTTTGTGTGACTACCTTTTGACATCTTTCAAGACAACTTCATAATTACATCTTTCCAAAAATGGCATTGCGCAAGTCTCTTTTATTTTGCGTTTCAGTTGCGTTTTTACCTTTATGAAAATTATAAAGCATAAAAGGTTGAAAATGCTATTCATTTTAATCCATCTTCAGTATTAAAAGGGCTACACAAAATTTTCCCAACTTTTGTTTTAAATACACGCTGATAGGGCAGCTGTTACAACCCGATCTAACATAATTGCAAGATAAAAAGAACTTTTTATGTACCACGTTTTTAAATTTTCTGTTGGATCGTATAAACTTGACAATTCTATGTTTTAATAAATACTTTTTTTTTAAATTTTTTTGATGAACCATCCCATCAACTTGAAAGAAAATGATCAAATGCGTAATAAATAGAGCAATTAATTATAAGAAATTTTCAATCAATAAAATTAACTGAAAATGAATTCAATCCTGCCTAAAGATGGCTAAAAGTATTAAAAGAATGCATTGTCATCATGTTCTGAGCTATTCTAAAAGTTTCAAATGTCTAGCTAGTCGGGAAGTTAGTTAAAAATCAAATGCAAGATTTATACTGGATAAACAAGAAAGCGAGTTAACAAAAACGTGGTAATAAAAATTGTTTCAAGCGGTATTAGAACCATATTACTATAAACCTAACAAACTTTTTGGTCAACCCAATATTTCAAATTATTGTCTGTTTGAGAATCCGCTGATTGATAAGCTCGCGGGTTTCGTATATCCTTCAGTTATGCTTACCGTAGCATCGTGGAAATTTTAATGATGTAAGAAATAAAGTGACCGCCATCTTGAGCTGGTGAAACTACAACATAAAAAAATTGTGCAATAAATTCGGTAATATCTTAACACAGTCAGTCTACAACTGACGATATGACAAAAACAGGCAAAATTTAATGGGTCATTTTAAAGTAAAAGTGCAGGTGAAATGCAAATGTAAACTGAAGAATAGTAAATTTTCAGTAAATTTGTATAATAGGGCGAGATGCAATAAAATTATCCTATAATTTGAACTACAGTATTTTATCTTGAAAAATCCCACGAGTAATGATATCTAGGGGGCGTTCAGTAATAGTTATAAAAGATTAACCCGATGTATTTAAAATTAGTTTCATGAGTTAAGTTTATATGTTACTTCTAGGGTAATTTTTACCTGGTTTTTTTTTTTATTATTGGTTCAGTTTCATTGAATTCGTTCATAAATTTATTCGGAATGAGAGTTTGATATATGATATATTTTGCAGTAAGAAAAACAATGTGTGAACTAACGAGGAAATAAATAATTAAATGTTTCAGCGAATATTATCAGTTTGATAATGTTTTATGATTAAATTTGTAGAGTGAGATTAATCCAATTAGAGAAAGACAATATCATCTCAAAAACCTTATGAACTTTTATATTGGTATTTCCGTTAAATATAAATCCCATTAGAATATTTACGAAAATAGATGAGACTCCTTGTGTTTTTTATAATGATTAGTGCTGTTCGTTGCATGAATAAAAAATTTCCTTGTTGTTCTTTGGGCAAAGTAGTAGAAAAGGCAATCTTAAGCTGTTGATTGAATAATCTGTTCAAAAGGTTCAACATTACCAGACGTCCCAGATGTGCAATATTTTCAAACATTCATGATATAAAAGGTCTAAATGTCTGTCTTTGAGGGAATTTTGCGAGATTATTATTACTTGTTTGGTGAATGATTTTCAAGCTTTACAAAATTTTGGTGTTCAGTATGTTAGTTTCAAGGAAGTTTACATTACTTTAAACACCTCTCAAAAAAACAAACATAAAAGTTTTTACAAAACGAAATTTCACGCGAAAATATAAAGGTTTTAATTTTTCGTTTTACTTCGAATCGCTCTGTTAAACCCGATAAAAATGGTTATATATTTATATACGGAACAATCATATGGAAATAAATACTGAAGCGACATTTTAAAATATATATGCTTTTCACTCGTAAAATTAAATAAGCTTAAGTTGTGAAAATTTCTTTTCGTATTTGAAAAATACGCATTCACCGATAAATTATTTCATTATGATAGTCTCTTTTGCAGTATTAATGAGAAATTTAAAAGGAATATTGTCTTTAAGGTATGAGTTTATTCGTACATTGAAACGAGATATTATCTAGTAATGAAAGTAACCCATCTCTTGTTTAATGACTTTACTAATCGAAGGGAGGTTCCCATGATATAAACAAATACTTTTACCTAAATATATAAAATAAATATATAATAAGCTTAAATTTTCACAATTTAAGCTTATTTATTTTTATATTGATATAAAAATAAATAAGCTTAAATTGTGAAAATTTCTTTTCGTATTTGAAAAATACGCATTCCCCGATAAATTAATTCATTATGATAGTCTCTTTTGCAATATTATTGAGAAATGTAAAAGGAATATTGTCTATAAGGTATGAGTTAATTCGTACATAGAAACGACATAATATCTAGTAATGAAAGTAACCCATCTCTTATTTAATGACTTTACTAATTGAAAGGTGGTTCCCATGATATAAACAAATAATTTTACCTATTCTTAAACAAAGACTGAAAATTTATCTTAAATGTATTTGATAAATTTCTTAATGCTACACATACCTAAACAGTTTCGTTAATCATATATAAGATACGAATTTATAGAAAAATTTAAACAACTTTTTAAAATTAATACATCTAATATTTCTAATTCATTCATTTTTAAGATTTATTTCAAAGAAATCTTCACTCCTGATTTTTTAACAAAGATGAAATGATGTGTCTCAGTGATCTGTTTTGTAAGACACATAAACACTTTTTTCATTTTGCTATAAAAGAAACTTTATACTCTGTATACAAAATTAAATGCTTAAATATGTCTAAATAAATGTCAATTAAGATCTTCTTCCTCTGGTGCAAATATACTTGAAGTCTGCAACAAACTCCTGGAAACACAAAATTTACTCTGGTTTTATCCTATTAGAATATATCCGTGGAAATATTTTGCACTTGAAATATATGTATCTGAAAATTAAATTAAAAAAAATATCTTCACAACGCATCTCGGTACAGCTTATTTTAATTAATAAAGTATTCATTAAGTAACTCTATGTGCAAATTGCTCGCTTTTCGGAAATGCCAGCAGGAAAAAAAGTGTAACAAACTCCGTTAATGACAATATGCACTAGTTTAAACGCGTATACTTTATAACGTCAAAAAAAAAAAAAAGTTGCTATAAAATCCTTGTACGTGTTACCACTAAAATCCATATCAAGCATTCCTTTTATATACTTTTTGCTGATATATTGAAGTTCAAAATCAGTTTGCAACCAGAAACTTTGCATTTGCAAGCCTTGCAAATCTCACTTGCATAAAAATTTAAGACATATTTGCATGAAAATAGGAAACAGAAAATAACGATTTTGAAAGAGTGCTTCGTTCCCTACTTTAGTACAGAATTCCACAACTGGCAGATTATTTTTCAACAGAAAGAACGTAACGATAAATGATGAAACAGCCACGAACGCATTTTGAATATTTCCAAGAAATTTCATCATATTATTGCATATACCTAATTTTTCCGAATGATAATTCCTGCAACTGACTTTTGCAAAAGAATGCTTACTTTTGATATTTGATGGCAAACAAAATTAAAGGCATCTCAGAAATTATTATAAATGACAAACTTGAATTTTGTGACATGCATTGAGAAATGTTTCACGGTCATGTAACCCTTTCGACTGGAGATAATTTCTTTATCGTGTTCTAGTTTAAATAAACACCCCTAAAAAATCCAAGCAGAACATAAAAAAGTCATATGTAGTTACAGAATTTCTAGAGGTTTTCAGCAATTATATCTATCTATCTATCTGTGTGTCTGTTTATTTCTTTCTCCCTCTAAATATAAACAAATATATATATATATATATATATATATATATATATATATATATATATATATATATATATATATATATATATATATATATATATATATATATATATATATATATATATATATATATATATATATATATATATATATATATATATATATGTGTGTGTGTGTGTGTGTGTGTGTGTGTGCGTGTGTGTGTAAGTAAGTAAAGAGAGAGGGAGAGGGAAATTATCAAAACAAACCGAAGATCATAAAAATTTCAAAGTTTTTTTCAAAAGTTTCAGATATCTTCAAATATTGATCTATCTATCCCTTCATTCATTTCAGAGAATTTCAGCTTCATTCGTATTCACTTAAATTTTTTAACTTCATATAAACTAATATAAAAGAGTTGCAAGTATATTTTGAATTGATATACATTCCATGCGATTGAATGAGACAAGAAATTAGATACAAAAGTAGTGTATAACTTAAAAAGAAGTAGCAAGGATTTCACTTTCCTATCTGGTTTTATCCTAATATAAACTTGCAAAACACACACTAAAAGCTTCAAATAAAGAAAATGAAAACAGCTTATATATATTTTGAAATAAAGTTTCTTGCCCTCTAAACTTCTCTAAAAATTATGCAATTATAGTTATGAAATTGTTTATTATGAGATGGAAAACATTTCAAATGTTTGCCACTTTCAATTGTCAGTAAAAGTCTACTAAAATAATTGAAATGAAACCTTTTTATGCATGCAGGAATAAAATTGTATCTTTTCCAAATACATTCTTCCAAAACATAATTCCTTTTACCAATGCAAGAATAAACAAATAAAGAAAACATACCTACCACACAAAGAGACCGAAAAACAAAATTTAATTATATTGCGAATTTAGTTATTTCCACTTGAAAATGGAAAAACTGTAAATAAAAGCATAAGTAAAATATAAATATTACTTAACGATGTATATAGGAGACTGCGTCTACGTTTCTTTTATATTTTTCATCTCGAGTTGGGTGCTACTTACTGGTCTCTCTCGAAATACACCATGATTATTAAATAAATAGTACGCAGGTATTTGGTATCTTAAATTCACCTCTCATTAGAATAATCCTCATTATACAAGTCTTTATTTACATGTAACGTTGCTTATAAATTAGAGAAAAGGGGTTTATATGAACACATGAATGGCTGAAAACTGCTATGTTGATAATTTTTCAAAATTATTATTCTGTTAAATTCTCTTACTTGCATTTCACATTCCATTCAACAGTGGTTCTGACTCTTGAAACTTTTGCCGCCTTTCATGGAACAAAATAAGATTATTTTCAAAGAAAAATTTGTTTTGAACGTTTTTTAAAGTAAGATAAATTTAGTTAGTTAAATACAAAAATTATATTTTCACACTGAAAGAGAACAGCAAAACTTTTAATTATGATTGAAACCGATGAACATAATTTAGTAATGCAAAATTTGAGGATTCAAATTTTATGCATAAATTTTTTCTAGGGCTTTGTATATATCAAATTTTTTAGTGAAATTTATCCTTGTAATTTTATAAAGTCTAAGCCCGACAATTTTTTGACACTGATTTTTCTTAAAGATTTAACAGATTTTTATATTCAGATTTCGTTGCTGTGATTAAATTTCAATGTCTCTGATTAATAAGTCAAAATTCTTATCCTCAGTAGAAGAAATAAAAAAAAAATATGCTCCCTAATTCTCTCTGTGGTTTGTAAGTTTTAGCTAAATGTTTATTCTAATTTATATAAGAAATTTAAATTTGTAAGACAACTAGCAACAAATATTACTTTCAAAATACTTTACAAATCAGAATTTTTAAAAATATCTTATAATCTGTATTCAAGTGTTGGAAGAAATATCAGCACTGCGTATAACAAATAATTATTTAATTGAAATGAGTGATAGCGTTACTTCTTCGGGGCTAACTATTTAACAGTGATAATTTAATCTGTATAACAAGCGTGAGATATAAACTATAACAAACTACATCTGTTAATTAGTATAAGAAACTCCGTAAATGATGAAATGTACTTATTTAAACGCGTAGTTTTTATAATTTGAAAGAAAAGGTGCTAATAATTCCTTGTACGTCTTAGCAGAAAATAAAATCTACTTCCTTGCTTCTACTTTTCGTTGATATTTTGAAGTTCAGAATCAGTCTGCAATCAGAAACTCTACAAGCCCAACAATTTTAAAGAATTTATTAAGCTTCAAGTTCAAGGACTGATTGATATATTTTATCTTACTTTTTATGTTTCAATTATTTAAAGTGAATTTATGTTTAAATAGAAAAAAATGATCAGTTGAAGCTTAAGCATAAAAAGTCTTATAATCATCACTTTTAGAAAAAATTACGCGTATATCGTTATAAAACTTCAGGAAAACTAAGTCGAAACCCAACCCACAGATATACACACACACACAAACATACTAACATTATATATTTTTATATATACACAATGATAGTATGTTAGTGTTTATATCTTTGGGCTGGGTTTCAACTTAGTTTGCCTGAAGTTTTTAAACGATAAACGCGTAATTTTTTAAGTGATGATTAAAAGACTTTTTATGCTATTTATTAAGTGATGATTAAAATACTTTTTATGCTAAAGCTTCAACTGATCTTTTTTTAAAAGTTGAATTTAAACATAAATTCACTTTAAACATTTGAAACATAAAAAAATAAGATATATTTTCCGGTAATGTTTATTTACTCAAAACTATGCAATTTCATTAAACGTTTCTATTCTCTAATTCATAAACAAACATCTGTTTTAACAAGCAATGCATTAACGAGAAGGAAACGCATGATTGCTCTACACTAAAGAACTGCAATTAACAGCTTCGCGCATATATTGTATCGATGATTTCGACTCTACATGCATGTCGGCAAAAACCATGCAATACACGGAACTCTTTCATGAGTTTATTAATGATCATAACACCCATCTAATTTTCCACGTATGAAAGTTTGCATTAAAATGACGTCAGCTGTTAAAGGGAAGTCTTTCTACAGGCAGTGAGCACAAATATTTTCCAACTAACCGAAGAGTAATTTATATGAATGTGTAAGGCGAATCATAATATATTTTTTTAAAAAATTTTCAGATATATCTATATCTGAATAAAAATAAAATATTTAGTATAATTTAATCCAGTTCCTATCCAAATGCTTTTAACAATGAAAAATTATTAAAAGCAATAATTGAAATAAGTAGATAAATTATTATTTATCTACTATTGTATATTTGGAATTATCCTTCGTTTATTCCGCAAATTATGTTTAATAGAGACCAAGCTAATAGCTCAATACTTACGAAATAAAGTTGAAGACTTTATTTGGGGTTTGTTTCCCCAAATTATAGTAAAATGTATCCTTTGTATTTAGTAAAATATTAGAGAGTTGTGAATGTCAGAGAATTGAGAGAGTTGTGAGAGTTGTACTGTCACAGTAATATGGCATTCACGCAACTTCTGAATTTCGGGAAAGAATTCAGTTGTTGAATTATTTATCTCATATTAGAAATTTATTTTAAAAGTTTAACTATTTGAACCTAACAAGAAATTTATTATATGTCAAAAATTATATAATTACATCTTTAACGTTAGAATAATTTGTATATACTGAAAGGCTTAGATGGTGTTACAAGTTAATATTTATATAGTGAGGCAAAAGTGATCTGTTTTTAATCATAAAATAGATAACTCGCCTATTTTTCTTTAATTAAAAGAATTAAACGGGCATTTAGGAATGTGTAGGTTTATAAGCATGTTAACAAAAACATTATCTCTTATATATTTAAAAATACATTTACCACTAATACATTACACAAATACATTTTAGTCATTATAGCATTATATTTTGGAAGTAATATTGTGAAACATATTTCCTTAACGATTTAAAAATTCTGAATAATAAAAAAAGGAACAGAGAAAAAGCCAAATTTTAGAACTAATGTAATCAAATTATCTAATTTGAATTATTTTCTATCGTAAATTGAATCGCAAGCCCTCTTAACTTGTGAATATTAACATTCAGCTTTTCTATTTTTTTTAATTGTGGCTTAAAACTGGAACGAATTTGCTCACGATTTTGAACGTTTCTTTGAAAATTATATCAATTTTGTAGTTTTAGCTAATTTATTATAATTTATTTATTTTCCATATATATATATATATATATGTGTGTATATTTACAGAGAGAGAGAGAGATTATATATAATATATAGATATAGATTTCTCTCTCTCTCCCTCTTTATATATATATAACACTTATATACATATATGCATATATATGCTTTATCTTCCCAGTATTTAAAGAATACAAATGACACTTGGAAGGGAAAAGTTTAAACCTTTCTTAAAATAGTATATCCGAAAGATAGAAAAAAGACCAAAACTATAAGAAAATGATTTTAACTTATACTATATTTCATGTCAAGGTACAATGAATCAGTTTTGTTTTATAGCTTACGAGCTGCATTTTAATGTACTCTATAAAACAGTAAAGTTAGCATAAAAATATGACATGAGTAATAGCGCGTTTAACTGAAGGAGTGAGATACAATCTACGGAACAGTGGTTGAATTTTTTTCTCTTCTTAGTTTTGTTCGCTACATATGTTATTGCCATCGTATATATTTCTGGACAAATATGAAAACATAACTTTCTTGGAATGAAGTACCTGCTACATTTGAATATTTGTGTGGGAGAATAGACTTTTTATTCACATGAAGGATTCTCACACTAGAATATAAAAATATCATGAAGGATAAAATAAACATTTCTGAAAATATGCGCAGGCACTTTTAAACCTGTTACGGCTAGTGAAATTCGCGCTTGTATCGCGGGTAATTGCACAAATTTGAAGTTTTACATCATCTAATATTTATTCTGATCTTATGTCTAGGGAAAAGAAGCTTAATTGTCAAGCTATATAAAAGCAGATATAACTGCAATCACCATCGAAATAAATTTTTTTTAAATTCTTTGGCGAAATCTGGCTGAAAAGCTTTAACCTTTAGCTTACGAAGCCGATTTTTTCGATTATCTATATATATAAAACAGTTCTGTAACTGACTCACTGACTGACATACAACGCACAGACCAAACCGATGGACCTAAAGGGGTTACATTTTGCATGGCGATTCTTCTTATAGTGTAGGGGTGCACTAAGAAAGATTTTTCAAAAATTCTTCTTAGATTTTTAAAAATTAAAATTTTAAGCTGTTTTAGTGACTTTTTTTAAGTTTCCATTTAAAATAATAATTTGAGGGTTATAAAATTTATATCACGAGAAAGATCATAAAAATTCCTTTAAAATGAAATCTTTTTCGAATCTTTACCTCTATTTTCTGATTTTTGGTGAATTTTTAAAGATTAATTTTTATAATTAAATTTATTAAATGCTGATCACGTGATTTCTTTTTCTGGTACTTTAAATAAATTTATCGTCACGTGCATAACAACTAAATAGACAAAAAAAATATTTTTCCTTGCTAATGCGGCAGACGATTGGACATTATTACCTTTGGAGGGTATGTTACAACATATAATCAATAAAATTTTTAAAATATGAGAGAAAAAAATTTTTTATTTAGTATTTAGTAATTATACATGAATACCTAACTTTTTAGACATTTTAGAGCATTAATTCACTAAACATATTTGAATTTCTTGTAGCCGCATTGCAAGGTATAAAGCAATTCTCGGTTTTCGCGGAACACCTATTAACTTTCTCTGGAACACCAGTGTTCCGCGGAACATAGTTTGGGAAACCTTGATCTAGACCAGGGGTTTCCAACTTACAAGTGTCCAAGGGCCGCAATCGAAAACACCTGTCTAGTGGCGGGCCGCAATTTAATCAGGACCATACCCAGGACATTTTTTCTTGAGGGAGGGGGATTTGGAGGATTTGTGTATAGTATGGAGGATTTGTGTATAGTACTATGAAATTTTTAAAAATTCGAGGATGAACCTCCAACAATGACCTTGATTATAACTGGCCAACTTTCGTTGAATTACACAGACACACACAAAAAAAGTCAAATAAGAAGTGGGGGGGGGGGGGTATGAAATAGAACATGAGTGGACACCCTACTTTTCATGGAATTCGAGGAAAATCAATGTTTTTTTGTAAATGAACAGCATTTGAGAACAATAAAGATTTTTACAAAAACATTTTTCGTTAAGTAAGAATATCTAAATTGATGCTGCAAATTATTTTCCTAGAAGTCTTCGCGGGCCTCAAAAAAAGGCACCGCGGGCCGCATGTGGCCCCCGGGCCGCCAGTTGGAAACCCCTGATCTAGACAGTTAGATTCCAAGTCTTTCTCTGAAAACCGGAGACAAGGGAACATTTGAAAGATTCTCAAATCTGGGATTCTGTTGGATATGACTGGATAAAATTTAGTCATAAAACACGTAAAGAGGCCGTGGCCAATTTTGACTAAGAACAGGGCACGACTGTCTGGCTGAACAACTGACCAAAATAGGGATTGTGAGTTCCAGCGTATGCACCTTATGTGAGAATGAAAATATGAATAAAGCTCACCTACTTGTTTGCTCGAAATTAGACTTTAAGTAGAATGGTGATTTGTGTGATCTCTATTGGAGGGCCAGAGAACTTATGTCCTGATCTCACGGTCTTCAATTATTGTGCTTCTGGCTTTTTAACTTTTTATCCTAGAACTTTAATGTTTTTAATTAGTTTTAAGGCCTTTCGGTCGTTCTTTATATCGTATCTTGTGGGTTTTTTGTTGTTGTTGTGCTGTATTTTTATATTTTTTGTATGTTGGGTGAGAGGCCAGACTTGTATGGATTAAGTTCCAGACGGCCATATGTAACAACAACAACAAATTCTCAATTCGGTCCCCTTTTTCAACCGACGAGGAAATCATATACAGGTAGCTCTCCTACAGCACGGCATCTTACAACACGGTTTCGCTCTAACACGATAGGATAAATTGCGGAAATCCTCGTATAACACTGCAACCTGTAACACGGTTTTGCTCTAACACGATAAAAAAATTGCGAAAACCTTTGTTCAATACTGTACTTCTATAGCACTAGATAACATGTTTTTTGTTTATCACATTTAAGAACTAAATTACCTTAAAATAATGACGGGAAGGAATATTTAACTATGGTGGCTTTATATGGAAATGTATAAGCAAATTATAATTTATTCATTTATAACTCTATAAAATTACAAGAAGGCCTAAGCTTAGCTGAAAATCTTGAATCATTTTTCCTGAATGCAGACCCTTCCGCTGAAAGAAGCCGAAAATTCAAAAGGGAGCTGTGAAATTGTCTATCTCCATACCGTGAATCTACAATGACCTTGTAAGAACTAGCAAATAAACCAAAATTACAGATTTTTTAAAGAGGATAGAAGGTGCAAAAAATCTAAATGAAGAAAAAGTTTCTGAAAATGAAGGTGATATCGTTCAATCGAAAAAGCGTTCTCGTTTGATTGTACTGAGCAAGGATGAGGAAGAAATTTATTAAATTAAGGTCGTATATATTAAATGAAAATAATATATTTTTGTTCCTTTTCATTTTGTGTTATACATACATTTATAATTTTAATAAAAATTAAGTTGCTTATATGGAATTTTTTTAAAAGTTTATTTTTAAGGGGACTGCCTACGTTGAAATGGCTGTTTTGGTTTGCTTTATTTCAAAGGCCAATCTTTTAGGATTACTTTTATTCGTACGATCATTGGACGAGAACTTGTGGCCGATTTGATAAACTGAAAGCCACGTTAAAAGACCGGAAGTAGCATGTTTAAATGCATTTTCTGGAAAACTAATTTTTCAGTTACTTTTGTAAACAAGAAAGCTAATAATTAAAAAAGTTTTCAATATATTTCAATGAAATTTTGCAAAAGTGTTTTACATATTTGTAACTATGCTTTGAACTGAAAACAAAGCGACATGTGTTAATTTAATCATTTTACGGGTACCTGTATACATGTGTTTTTTCACTTTTTATGGTATATTTCAGTGATGTTTTGAAATATTATAAAAATTTTAGTTCAGAACACAGGTAATTGTTCCAGTAATATATAGTATAAAGGAAATTAAAATATATTTAGTTGAATTGAATGTAGGGCATCTGGCGTAACCATTAAATTGCCCTAAAATTCATAAAAAATACCCTATATTTTAAAATGTTATGAAATATTTACCAAAATAATATTTTTTTTCATGACGTTAATCCTTTAACGGGTACCTGTATTTTAAAAAGGTAACTTTTTTTATAAAAATCTTGGTTTTTTTCACTTTTTATGGTATATTTCAGTGATGTTTTGAAATATTATAAAAATAATATATATATATATTTGACCTTGAATGAACTAGCAAATAAACCAAAATTACAGATTTTTTAAAGAGGATAGAAGGTGCAAAAAATCTAAATGAAGAAAAAGGTTCTGAAAATGAAGGTGATATCGTTCAATCGAAAAAGCGTTCTCGTTTGATTGTACTGAGCAATGATGAAGAAATTTATTAAATTAAGGTCGTATATATATTAAATGAAAATAATATTTTTTTTCCTTTTCATTTTGTGTTATACATACATTTATAATTACAATATAATTACATTATAATTTATAATTAATACATTTATACCATCTTTGAACTAAAAATAAAAGTATTTAATCAGTACTGTATGTATTTGAAAAAAGTGCTCAGAACGTAGGCAGTCCCCTTAATAAGTTTTTAGAACGTAACCCTCCTTTATTGAAATGTCTCTGGGTCTCGCGTATAAATAACACGGTTTCGCACAACACGGCATTTCCTAGGAACGTGCTATAGGAGGGTTACCTGTATAAAGAAATTTCTATAAGCGTAAAAATAACTGTGCGCCCACTTTTGGAATGAGCACAGTTATAAAACACCCGATCCTCTTTTCCTGTGCGAGACGTAGACAAAATAAACCAAAAATCGTTATCTGGTGCTTTTTAAAGTTATTTCCTCCCTCATCACTCTACCACTTCTGTGGGGAGAATTTCTAATTTTCTGTCCTTGTAATCAATTAAGTACTCATCTGTATGGAGCGGGGGATCCCGAGGTAGGCTCTCATTAAGAGTTTGGCCTTGGTTTATATGGGAGGTTTCGAGGATTACTCAAGCATTTCGCGTTCGCACCCGTAAGTCAAGTGCTTTTACGTGGTGCACGTTCGCACAAATGCCTTTTGAGTCTACCGCATCATGGTAATAGTTTAAAGCACACACAAAAAAATAATCAATTGATTCTTATTTAAAAGCTGTCGTGAGTATAGACACTTAGAAATCCCGAGAACAAAACTAGATTGTGTGCTCTAAAAAAAATAACATACTCTTAAGTAGATTAAAAGATAGGCTTAAAACAAAATAATATTCACTGATTCAGACGCCAATCACTTTTCTAGATTAGACAGTGCGATGGGATGTTATAAATATATCATTATAAGAGAGTTTACATGTTAATGTTCTTAAATATGTTATGTATTTCCTTAAGATTATCACTTTAAAAATAAGTGTTTTAAACTAGTTAACGGATAGAAATGATTTTCAAAAATCGATATATCACCGAGAAGACTAGAAAATCTTTTCGCCCAACCATCAAAACCACTAAACCTCGACTTTAGAGTAACATTCGGGAATTCGATGATTAGCAGTGTTGTCATCACTAATATTAATAGGATATATATAGAATTTTGCGGTTTGCAAAACCACTAAAACTACTGAAAAAATTAAACAGAAGGTGTGATATATTTTGCTTTGCAATTTATGACTACTGTGTTTCACAAACTTTACTGCTATGTAAATTAATAGCAGTAAAATAATTTTACTGCTGTATAAATACTGTTCGTGTATGGTAGCATAACTGCACTGTAAAAAGGAAATGCTGTTTCAGTGTATAATGTTTCTGGGTAGCGAATTTACCTGTTTTGGGGTATCCTATATTTGTATCTTAAACATGCTTCCGTACCCTTCTAGTTAGACTTCCATCAGTGGCGTACGCAGGGGGGGGGGTCGATGGGGTTAAACCGCCCCCATTGGTCCTGATTACATATATTATTTAATTAGGTTTAAGCTTTGCACTGATTGCTCAAAACTATTCTTTCATAGTAACCCCCCCTCCCCTTTTGAAAATTTCTGCGTACGCTGCTGACTTCCATTTATGTAATATACCTAAAACAGCATGCATGCGCTGATACTATGTACAGGGCCGGCGACAGGGGGGACAAAGGGGGCAAATGCCCAGGGGTCCGGGCTGGCAGGGGGCCCGGTTAAATAAGAGTTGACTAAAAAAATGTATACAATGTTCAAATATTGAGTGGAGAGGGGGGCCCGCTGTATTATTTTGCCCCGGGCCCTGGCTCAGTTGACGGCGGCCCTGCTATGTACGTCAGTTAACCTTTTCCTTACGGGGTGGGATAGCATGTATCCCAAGAATACGGTCCCAAGAATGAATATATATATATATATATATATATATATATATATATATATATATATATATACAGTGGAATCTCTGTCGATCGTTTTCGGATCCATCGTTTTTCCGTATGTGTCGTTCATTTTATCCAGTCCCAATGATCCTATTGCTTTGTTATGTTTCCGCATCTATCGTTTTCCCGCATTTATCCTTC
The DNA here is from genome assembly GCA_907164885.2 of Dolomedes plantarius. NCBI lineage: Eukaryota > Metazoa > Arthropoda > Arachnida > Araneae > Dolomedidae > Dolomedes > Dolomedes plantarius. The sequence goes on along the minus strand of OU015491.1, from coordinate 206,003,661 downwards.
ATTTCAATCGGTCCCTTGAAAAACGATAGATCGAGATTCCACTGTATACATATATATACATATACACACACTAATATATATATATATATATATATATATATATATATATATATATATATATATATATAACCCCCTCATTTGCCATTCTTACGAAGGGGTGTGAAATTTCCCGTTCTAAAGAGGGAATCGGAAAAATGAGCCCCATAAGCTAAAGGTTAACTGTCTGGATGATTTAGTATCAGCGCATGCATGCTGTTTTAGGTACATTGACAAAAATGGAAGTATAACTAGAAGGGTGCGAAAGCATGTTTAAGATACAAATATGGGAAATCCAAACCAGGGAAATTCGCTACCCAGAAACACTACACCCTAAAACAGCATTTGTACAGTGTAGCCTATTTCTCTTTTAACTTATAGTCTATTTTTCACTCGTAGTCTATTTATCTTTTAACGACTCCTTCAGAAGATGCATTTTCGGGTCTATTATTGAGGATTTATTTATTATTATTTATTTATTTTTGCATTGATAAGAACCACTGCAAAGGATTTCTAAAGTAAGCGTTTTCATATTCAATCGTGCAATACGTGTTATCAGAACTCGACTCATAAGCTATCAGTACATACATAATTCTAATTGAGGATGCTGAATTTTTCAAACCTCCGTTCCTAAATCTGTGGCATTATAGCAGGTGTTGATAAATCATTTTTTCCTGTTTTCGTCAAATTTAAAAAATAATTTTTGTTGTGAAATATTGTTGTTGTTGTTGTTGTTATTGTTGACTTATTCCCCTTGGTCCAGCCGCAGGCTAGACCAAGTCCATGAGCTCAAAAGACTTCAGAAAATCATAAACTAAAAGAGGACTGGAATAAAGGTCAATTTTGTCCAGACCAGCACAGTGCAAAATGTGATCGGGAGAAGCCTGAGCAGAGTTACACTTAGTGCACGTTAGATAGGTGGTACGTTGTGAAATATAAAATCGCTCAATTAAGTTTTCAATCCAAATATTCTTTAAGTTAACACTCATATTCAACCTCAAGCATATGGCTGGTCTTCAATGAAACTTTTCAATTAGGAACAAAAATATTCAATTAGGGACAAAGTACTACCTCTTTTATACATAACAGCATTTGCAAATACGAATAACTTAGAATTATTTCATAATTCCATTATCAGCTTTTGCCCCATTAAAGAACTAATTTTAAGTGTGACATATCAACTTAAAACAGAAGATTGAATTTTTCGGGCATATCAACATCTTCCATAACACCACAGAAATATATCCTATCAGTGTTCTGAGTTAACAAATTAGGTACACAGTGTTTATATTTTTTTTAGCTAAGTTTAAACATGTTTATGAACAATGGGTGTTTGTATATGTGTTCATTAAATAGAACTGATTTTTAAAGCTGAATAATTTTTCTATTATTTTTGAAGTTTTTTTAAGTGTTTAAACAATAAATATATGTAGGGAAAAAATGATATCACAAATACAAACAAAATCACTGCTACACTGATACAAATAAAAGAACGGATTTTTTTTTCTCGGTTCAGTGAGCAAAATATTTGTGAAACTCAGATGTTATTAAATTATAATTTCGTTTATTACTCCCAAAAAAAGGAGTAGTTGATTCAGATTCCACTATATAAAAAGAAAAGATATTACATAAGTTCTCGTACAAAAGAAGTTTATTTCAATTATATTTTTATTGTGCGTTTTTTAACGCAGATTTTGGGTTTCTTACTCTTTAAATTATTCTTCTTCTGTTAAAAAATTCATAAAAATTCATACCCTCTTTGTAAGGAACGCCATTAAGGGGCTTTTATATATATATATATTCATTTTCGGGTCCGTATTCTTAGGATACATGCTATCCCACCCCGTAAGGAAAAGGTTAAACATTCGCCTATTTTCAGCGTGGATTTGCTGGTCTCTTAATTATGGGAGCACCGCATAGGTGGACCAGCATCTCCCCCTATGAAGGGACTACACAAACATTTTTCGTGGCTCGACGCCGGGATTCGATCCGAGTATCCTCAGCACCAAAAACCAGCGCGCTGTACCACAGGGCCGCCTCAAGCCCTTATTTCAAAATTAACATCACTCCTTTTCAGCTGATATTTTAACAAGAACTCGTGGGCGATAAGTAGAACAACTCAACAACTCACACGTCATTGTAAAGCTTTCTAAAGATTAACCTTCTCAAAGGAACCGCATTGTTTAAACAATGTTTTCCAAAAGTGAAATAGGTCTGTTTAAAGATTCAAGATCCAACCTACTAACTAGCTAAATCTTAAATACTTACTGAGAAAAAGGAAAAAACATTTTTCAAATAGTAGTAATTAGTATTACTTAAAGTGACATGCATATTATCATATTAATAAGATACTATAAAATCTGTACATTGTTTTAAAGAGGAATAAATTTTTGATAACAAAAGGCAATTATGTTTTCGGAGTCACCGAGTCACGTTTTGTGGTGCGACGAAAAAGAAACCTTTTTAAAGAGCTATTGTAATACTTTTGACGCCATGTTAGCTGTTAAAAAAATATTGAAATGGGATTTAAGTGCGGGAAACATTAAGTTCATCCGTTTTGTTAAATTATATGTTATAACGTGTGTGATTAAAAAACAGCAATGCGTATAACAGTTCAAAAATTTCTATTTAGACTTACGATGACGGAGGAAATCAAATAAATAGAACAAAATAGTTCTATGTTGAAATATATCATTGCTTGTCTGAGTTGGAGAGGCCCTGAGGTTTTAATCATTTAAAAATATTATGATCTAAGTTACAAGAAAAGTATTTCTTTTTTCTTTTTTTTACAATTCCTGTTTTCAATAATCTTTAATGCGAGTTTCACACCAGGAAAAAAGTACGGGCATATTAACCTCTGTCTCTCATAAAACTTTTTAAAATGTGCGAATTTAGGAACCGTAAGTTATATTTTATTTCCCCCCCCCCTTGAATTATTTCATCGCTCTCTTTCAGTGTTAAATTTTTTTTTAGACCCACAGTCCGTCACGATTCCGTTCAGAGTGACATCATACGCAGTGAGGTAGATAAAAGAGCGGGATGTTAACAGCAGGATAAAAACTTGAAAATTGCTGAAGTAGCAATATGGGGTTATTCCGCTAGTTCTTCATGTTTGCATTCGAAGAATGTATTTAGTCCAACGTGGATGAAGATTATGAAAGGCCATTGAAATTGCGGGCTGTTTCTATTTAAGACAGTAAGCTTCATATACTATCGACGCAATATTGTCAAGTGATATAGCCTGAACTGCGTAGATTGTAAGCTGACAAATTATATTGATAATTCACGCAGTTGCAGTGAGTTCGTTAAATTTGGGTTAAAAACTTTACTAAATTATTCCCCTTTGGTCTAGTTATTTAGGGATAGAGACATGGGCTAGTACTAGCGAGGAAGACATTTCTACAAAATCCATACTGATGCATTTATGATGAATCTAAATTAACATTGCATTTTTAAAAATATATTCTCTCACTCATGTTCGAAATTTAAAAGTTTGTTTTGGCTGGATTAGTATAAATTTTTCCTGTTTATATAGCGTGAAATTATAAATATTTTCCTGTCTCGAAATTTTATTTAAGAAAATGGTATGGTGCAGTTAGTTTGATGTAATGCGCTCAGATGTTTTATGTATAAAAGCCTTCGTGGTTTCTTCATTTTAATATTTATTTTCCAGTTGATCGTAGGCAACAGCTGTACAGGACAGCACGTGTTAAGATAGATGTTTAAAACGGTATTAATCATCAACACTACTTATTTAATACTCCATAATCCGTTTTTTAGTGGAAAACAATAACTAATAATGTTAAATCATCAAAACATTGTATTTAAGCTAAAAATTATCGAATTTAAAAGTATCTATAAATAATTTAAAAATGTAAATTTAAAAAAAAAACTTACAACACAGACATATTTTACGCATCAATTACATTTTATCTACCCATTATGCATATAGTAATATACCAAATGAAAGACCTTTTAAATAATTAATGGGCACAATAAAGAAAGAAAACAAATCATCAAGCTTAATTTGCGGTCATGCAGCAAGAACTGATTTATAGACCAGTGTTAAACGTAAAGACCAATAATAACTATCCGAAAAAGTTCAAGAGAAAATATTGGGAAAACTAGTGTTTGTAGAGTCGAATGACTTTGAAAGAAAGAATATAAAGTTACCCATTTTGCATTAATTGTAGTTTTTATTAGCATAGGAGTTGTTTTTCTTTCAGATCTCTCTTTTTAAATCTCTTTTAAAACGTACGAAAATTCAATAACCTAAGCGAATTATATAATTCCAAGAACCGTATACCAATTAAAATGAACTCCAATGTACATTTATGCGTAGAATTACAGAAGGGATTTTGCTTTTTATCCAGAGGTTTACATTTAAAAACACCTTTGTGTTAATAGAGTATTAGTTACACGTTACTTCGGGCCAATCAAAATTTTCCAAGGAAATATCATGCAAAAAACTTTCTAACTTTCTCGAAATGCACAATCTAAAAAATACGGGGATATTTTCAGTATTTAAAAAGTGAGATAAAGGATATTTACAAAATTAATTCCTTTCACGTCAAAATGCATTACAAAAAATATACCAACAAAGTGTGGATTATTCAAAATTAAATTAGAGATGCGTAAATTTACTTTTATGCCCATAAATACTGTTCTAAATTGTTTTGAAAGACAAATACATCAACATGCAAATTCATGTAACCAAAATATGAGAAATTTAATTTATTAGGAATATTCATTGTATCTTTGCTCATTGTAATTCATAATTTCATCTCTTTTACTTTATATTTCCTGGATGTCCATTGTCTACACTCTGAGATATTTTTAGCCGAGTTGAGTCCGATTTCAGTGCTCGTATTTTCAGTCTGGTGTATTTTTAGAACGGGAGATGTGAAAATATTTCATAAGCAAGATCATAAAACTTTTTAGAGTCTTTTTCCCTCCCGCTACTGTTGCGAAATTTCTCTCCCAAATCTGTCTTTAAAACCATACTTTAATCCCTCATGTTTCAGACGCTGGAAGAAAAAAAATCCCCACTAAAGATAATATGCTGCGAGGTGTGTACGATAACATCTGTACAAGAAAAGCATGTTATCTGACCTTCTACCTTTTAAGAGAAGTTCTCAAGATTTTGGGCGCAGATTACACAGAGCGCAGAGCATAAGGAGAAGAGAGTTCTTCGTCCAACATGAGAGTGAATTTTAGTTTACCTCCAGCATTTGTATTCTCTAACAAATTTTCAGGAAACTTAAAGTTCCAAGTTCTAGAATTGCTACTTCAGGAAGTTCCAAAGTTCTAGAATTTTTTTTTTTTTCTGGTAGCCAAATTTCATAAAGATGAGACCCACTATTTATCCGAATACGAACTATTTCAATCTATCAATCACACACACACACTAAATTAGTAAAGTATATATATATACACACATATAGATAGATAGATAGATAGATAGATTATAGATAGATAGATAGATAGATAGAGAGAGAGAGAGATAGAGAGAGAGATAGAGAGAGAGAGAGAGAAAGAGAGAGAGAAAGAGAGAAAGAGAGAGAGAGACAAGTAGATAGAGATATAGATAGCATTTTTATTTATAAATTATGCACTTATACAAAACAGAAAAAATTATTAAATCTTTAAAGGTTTATCAAATCATCAAGATCTTCAGAAATATTTATGTCCAGTCCCATCAACCAAAAATAAATAAAACTCCAATATTCCAAATAAAGATTTGGAATATCTTTATAGAAAATTCTCTTCCAATGTGCTTATTTGTAAGTTCAAACCCAGTTGTTTACACAAATGCAATGCATTCCATCCAATACATTCACCTAATGCATTTCTCATGCATAATGTAGCACACATTTTTATTTACTTCACGTATTTCGTCAAGTATAAAACATAAATATTATACATATTTGAAACTTGCCAGTAGTTTTGCTTAGTTTTTCATCAAGTTGAAATTTATCCATTCGACGAGTTTACGTCAAGTAAACTCTTTTCGTGGGTAGAAATGGTTTATCCAGTTTTTTTTTAGACTTGTGATTTAATAGGCCTGGTAGATGGAAGGAGCCTTCAAAATTTGGTAAATCAACCAGCAAAGGCAAAATGTTTGTTTTTAAAGTTTAATTAGCATTTCTTCCTATTTATTCTTGGTAGTGTTAAAAATAGTGTAATAATATCATATCTTTGATTTAAAAGTTAATGTCGTTTCTCCAATTTCGTAATACATTGAACCCTCAATCTTTATGATGAAAAAACCGACTATTACATATTTGTGTGCTTTTTATGTAGATACATGTGTTTTATATAACTCGGAGACCGCCAAATAAGCAAATACGTTGAAATTGCAGAAAACTTTCTAAAGGCATTGAAAATTACTACAGAAATATGATACCAAATTTTTTGTAATGAAATGCAGAATATCATTGTGGGATCTTGCAAATAAAAAAGTTTTTTAAAGAGAAGAAGATATATAGCTATTGATAGTTATAAAAACTTTGAAAATATATATTTTTAAAAATGTGTAAATCTAAAATAATAATATCTAATGTATTTTTTCTGATTTTCGAATTTAGACTTTGGATGATATCCCAGATTTACACAGCTTACAGACATGATTTCTGGTCCAGCGAATTTAACTTGAAATTAATAAATTAAGTTCCTCGTCCAAACTCAAAGAAGATGACCTGTATCAAATAGGAATAGTCCGACTGAAATGATATTATAAATGAAAGTTGATTGATCAGAGTACTTGCCATATTGTTTTTGCAACTGCATGGTTATGTTAGAAATTATAGCCCTGAATCAACACAAAGAATTTATATTGTGCGTGGGACAAGTTAATTACATCATTGGCATGGGATGTATTCGAGATACCTTTCAACCTAAATGTAGACGCATAAACCCAAAATGACTGCGTATCAAACCCGGCGGCAGTTTACAAAGACTTACGTCTATTAATATTACATTCTTTCCAGCATAGTTTAGTATATTTCTGTGAGATCCAGCCCGCGACTGAATCATTATTTTCCGACTTACCGGAAACTATTTAAAGGATAAAAAGACAGCACTAAGTGTTTGCAGCAAGCACGCTTTGAAGAATTTTTTTTAAATGTCTCCTCCTTGACAGTTTTCACTATATAAAACATGGAATCGATAAAAACCCTCTTCGCAGTAGCCACAGGTAGTAACCTCTTGAAGATGATATAGTTTTGAGAAGTTTACAACTAATGTTGCATACAAAGATTAAGGCCGTCTGCACACGGAGCAACTCAAAAGAAACTGATAACTGACTCAAATCACAAACCAGTTCGTGATGAGTCGCAACCTATGTAATTGAATGGAGCCACGCACACGGCGCAACTGGTTACAAACCCGTCACGGGTTTGTACGCTTGTGGGAATGTTATCTCTGAAAAATCTGACTATAAAAGATATGAATAGTGAAACCATGTAAAACATACTTAATGTAGTAAAAATTTAACAACTCTGAGAGATCTCTTACATTTTCCCGATTAAAAGATGTGTCATTTTCCCGGAATCGTCTACAAACCACACTAAAGTGACAAAAAAGTTAATTTTAGGCATGTTGAAGTACTGGAATATGCACCTTTTTTTTAAAGTTTTTCGTTAGAGGTTAAATTGCATCCACCTTATCGTGCATTATTAGTTTAATGAAGGCCTGTTCTGTTCTTAGAAATTCAGATTGGCATCTAATTGCTTTTAAAAACATTATCGAACACATCCTTTCAAACAGAGAAAAAATATTTAGAATATATTTGTTTTCATCCTCTAATACTACAGAATGAATGATGCAAATATAATGAGAATAATTCCAGACTTCTTAAAGTCTCTATTGAAATATTTTAATGTAAATCACTATTTGAGTTTGCATAGGATATAAATTATCAGACTCACTTTTATAATGATGTTTAGATCATTTACAAACATATCTGTATTAAATATGCATTTAATTACAAGTTTCCATACAATCCTTTTTGACTTGACTGCAAAAATTTAAAAAATTTTTGAAAACCACCGAAGCGAGACTAGTATATAAAAATATTAAACCTGAAAAATTTTTCAGCTTTTGTAATTTGCTGCATGTCACAGTACTCGAATTCTCTCTTAACAAACAAACCCATGTCCTCTTTTTTTTTCTTTCTTATCCAGCCGTTGATGAAAAAATCCCACCACGTTCTGTTAAGGGTGGAAGTAATGGATTTAAACATACATTACCAATAAAACATATTTCATGCCTTATTACACTAGGATCTTTGAAGCGGCCGCCGATTTTTTATTGACGCGCAAAATGACACATTTCATCTCGACTTTCCGGGCGGAAAATTACCAACAAGGGCCCTTTTTTAACCCGATAAACACTGTTTTGGTCGGGGTTCCCGGCCAACGGAATCACAACTCCGGAGATTAATTTTAGAGGAGTAAATAAAATGGGGAGACACCGTGGAGACTTTAAATAATATTTGCTTATTTACTCTTCTTTTTTTTTACGACAGATGGACTCTGTTTACCCAAGCATAATACTTAAATCACATCACTCACACACTTTTTCGGTCATGACACGGGTATACATTGCAGTCTCTCGGGTTTTTTTTTTTTCGGACTTCGAATGACGACGAAAGAGTGGCAAGGCACTTGAACGTTACTGTCGGTATTTGATGCTACCCCGTAATGCAAAAGTTTGTCATGCCTGAATTGTTCCTGCATTTGAGTTTATTAAATAGTTTTCGTCATAGTAATGTAAATAAAATATCTTATGGGAAAAAACAAGTAGTTCAACTCGTTCAATAAAAAATATTAAATATCATTCGCATAGTCAAAGCATTTTTTTTTTTATTTGAGAAAAATGCCAATATTTGTTATTCTTAAATCTTAGAAAACCGTCGCAATAGACATAAATCTCAAAGCTCTTGAAAATTCACATGGAAAATTTACCATTATTATTATTATTTTACCGTGATTTATCGAGGTTGAAGATCTCGGAATCAGAGCAAAAACAGATCTGGACTGCCATGCGAGTATGCCATGCGAGTTCATCTCGTTCAATAAAAAATATTAAATATCATTCGCATAGTCTAAGCATCTTTTTTTATTTAAAAAATACCAATATCTGTTATTCTCAAATCTTAGAAAACCGTCGCAATAGACATAAATCTCAAAATTCTCTTGAAAATTCTCATTGGAAACGCACATGGAAAATTTACCATTTTATTATTATTATTTTTTACTGTGATTTATCGAGGTTGAAGATTGCGGAACCGGAGCAAAAACAAATCTAGACTGCCATGTGAGTACGCGAGAGATTCCGGACTATCTATCACCTTTGTATTACATTCGAAATGCATTCAAATAATACCTCCTTTTAAATGGGAATTTTTAAAGAGATAGCTGCAAATTTTTAGACGTTTAAGTTTGTTATGTATGAGAGCTAAGATTCTGTCTCCTTGTGAAACGCTTGGGGGACCTTAAGCAGAACACTAGCTCTAACCATTCTCCGTGTGACATAAATATTGCGTTAATAAAGTTAGATTTGACTATGTTAGTTTCCAATAGTGGCCATATTAGATCTAAATACAGACCTCAAAATCTCTTTTTAATAACAGTGTTTTATTATTGGTACCTTCTCTTGCTTTAACGAATGGAGGAAATGAAACCTTTGCAGGGAACTTGGGGGAAAACTGACATCATGGGATATAGCACATACAATGTAAATAATTCAACAGGAAATAAAACGTATAAAGAGGTCATAGACTGCCGAACAAATTAACAGAAAACCTACCCTAGCGTTGAAATTTTAACTTTTCAATAAAAGATTGTGCAGTTGCAACAAATCTTCATACTGAAAACGGACAAATATAACTAAAAGTAAAATTATTCAACAAAGCAAGATAAATATCAGCAGGAAGAATGTAGACAAAAATAAACAGAAATCACGCACTTATTATCATGGGATATAGTTAAGGTATTTTGATAAAATAGAATGTGAAAAATTTAGGGTCACATAAACTTTGGGAACTCAACGACTAATTCAGAGTCTTGTTCAGGAGGCCTATAAAAATAGTTGAATGTATTCACCGAATCTTAAAATAAAAATCCTATAATATATGAAAATCTCCGAATAGCAGTAAATATTTTTGTGGATTATTTTAAAAGATTACCAGTATTTATATACCTGCATTATTATCCTGCCTAAAAGTTTCCTTGATTCTTTTTCTGCGGAAGTACTTTCCTTATTTATTTATTCATTACTCTCAGGCCCTGATTTTCCATTAGGCCCGGAACCCCCAAAATTTTAATTTTGAAAGGAAAAAAAAATTCCCAATTAAAGTTTTTTAAATTTTATCTTTTTTAATAGCAATTTTTTTATATTATATATCTTTTCAAATGTGATTGATTGATTGGTTCATCATATGTATAGTTATATGTATAGTTCATATATATGTTATAGTGTATATAAGGGATTAAAAAAATTTTCTGGTTTCATTGTATTGGTGTTTAATGATGAAGTTGATATTTTGTATTGCTTTTTGTTATTTGATAATGTTTTAGGCTTCTACGCTTCAAATAGCCAATTCTTAGTAAAATGGTCCTTTCACAATGATTCATGATTAATTTTTTTGTGTGTCATTTTTGGAAATTTTACGCGCACATCAGTGTTAGTTGGCCTCCATCCCAAGTTGGGCCTATAGTCAAGAATTCTCTAAATCGGGCCCTGATTACTCTATAATATTTTCTTTGATAAAAAGTCCCTTATTATCACTACCTAATCAGTAAAAGAGGAAACTGTCTCCTAGGTTAAGTATTTCTAAGCAAATATCGTAAGCTTGCCTCAATGATTCCATAGAAGTATTTGTGTTGAGCAATATTTATTGAACTGATCTTTGAACATCTTATTTTTAAAGTAATTTACTCTCCTTAAGAGGAGAGAAAGACTTATTTCAAACACTTATATTCACAACTTGAAACGAACTCGGCAAATGCAATAGTTTAAGACATTTGCCGATTACACATAGAAAAAAAATTGCCAAAAAAAAAAACTTAGGGAACGAAAGAACATACGTTTCAACCAAGTACCGCCTTTTTACCCCACACGGGGTAAAATAAAAAATTGCTTTAAAATCTTGTTCCAGGAAAGTATTCAGTAACTATTACCTCTATATTACATACATTACGTATGATTTCGGAAAAATAACTTGTTATTTCTTTAAACCGCACTTTTTTCAATGGTTCATTTACTTAATATCAGTTTCTCTGGGAACGTTATCCAAAAATCCCCTCTTTTTAGATGATTTCTAAAGGTTACCAAGAAAATAGAAATAAAGGCCAGTTCCAATTTTCACCAACATTTCTCGGAAACAGAAACGAATAAATATTGCTGTCCTATTTAAATACATACCCCAGCTAGTGGATTGCTTCTGTACTTGGAAGCAAAGCTCTTTTCAGTAACGATGCCTCAACGGTAATTTGGGACGAGCTTTTCAATTTTGCTGTGTACGATTCTACTTTCTTTTTCTTGTTTTCGGCCTTTTCTACCTTCGTTTCTCTGGCGACGAAGTTACTCGCTGACTTTTTTCTTCTTTTTTTTGTTCTTCAGAAACGAACATTCATATGGGTTGGATGATTTTCTTCTTTATCTGGTTCTTTTGGAGAGATGGAAACTAAGCATTGTTATCTACCTTTCCCAAACTATATCGATGGTGGGGAAGCTTTCGGCATGTTTGTTTTTTCTCCTATGCTCCTGCTCATTGATGAAATTCTATTTCGGAGAAATATTTGCGCCCAAAGCCACGGCCTTTCAAATGCTCCTGTGTGCATAAAATGCCTGGTCACGTGTTCGTTATTTTTATAGTTCTTCACCCGTTTCTTGCTTCCCAGAAGAGAGTTGCCCCGTCGTCCTCCGTAAACGCCTCCTCTTGCAACTGCAAATTTTCCGAGAAATTATTTTCGAAATTATGGGTTTATTCTGGCCATCATTAGGAGACATGTGAGCATCTTCGACTTAATCGAAGATTTTAGTTTTCGATTATCAGTCCGCCTACCGTATCGATATCTACTTATTTTTTCATTGAGGAATCACTAGAAAACAATTTGATACCTTGTTGTATTTTTTGGAGGAAGGCTTTAATCGAGAAAAGCTATTCGAGGAGCAAGCCGTTTAAGTTGGGGACACATAACGGTCCTCAGCAAATAACTTTAAGGATACTTTTTTGTAATAAACGAAAAAGAAATTCATATTACATTGAGAATATCGGGATCAGAATATCTGTACAGGGAAAGACATTTTAAGATAATTTTTCTCAGATTTAAAAAAAAATTAGAAAAAAGTAAATTTTACGTTTATTCACTGCAGAATATTGCCCGAGTCACTAACAGCCATTTGCTGTTCCTGAGGTCCGTTCAATTCCCTAAGGAGTTGAAGCAGAATATTTTTAGAGCTTTTATCTTCATTTCGAGGCTTATTGAGGAATATTATCACCACTAGCTCTTGATTCCCTAGAAAGAATTACCCGTAATCGAGACCTCTGGTTGCACGAATACAAAAACTTAAAATAAATTATACATATATATATATATATATATAGCTACAATTACACTTAAGTTCAGGTTTAACGTTATCTTATAAGTCTGTCTAATATTTGGGTAGAATTGGATAACATAAGAATCACACAGAAAAGTGTGCATTTAGAGTATACGTAGAGATTCATTAGAGAAATGCACACAAAAAAAAAGCTGAAAGAGAATGGTCCTTAAAGCATTAAAGCACATTAAACTCTTCAACACAGTTGTTAGTTTGTTTCATTAAAGGAGTTTGCACGCAAATTATATATGTAGAGACAGAACTTTTTTATTAAGGAGATCGCAGACAACATCTCACTCCGTGCCCGTACTTACACCGTGTGCCCATAAGACTCCTTAATATGAAGTAAAAAAAAAATTTTCGACTTAAGCTTAAGAAGTCAGAAAATTTTTAAGGAATTTCCTTAAAAGTATTATAATATTTCAGATGAAATATTGTAGTTTGTTTATTTTATATATATGTATGTCAGAGGTAAACCATCATCAGTGAATTTTTTTTTTTTCAGTGAATTTTCTCATTTTTCAGGAGAGCTTTGTGATGCTTTACCTCTCTTCAGGACTTACATATGCGATAGTTTATAAGTCTATATTTCACCCACCATCTTGTTTTGCATATAGGACAGATTTTCTCAAAGAAGCTCCATTCAAAAGGAGTGACTTAAAATAAAAATATCGAAAATGAAGAAAATTCCCTTATGATGGTTTATCTCTGATGTACAGATATATATATATATATATATATATATATATATATATATATATATACACAAGAGTACATGTGTTTGGGCCATTGATAGCCTTAAAAATATGTACCTTACCAAATAAACGAGTTGGCACATACGCCACTGCACGTACACACAGACAGATTTCCGCTCTGATGTCATATTTGCATACAGGGACAAATGGACAGCTAATTTCTCTTAAATAAAGAAAAGTGGGCTTTATCTTTTATTTCTCCAACGCAACCAGTTAATTATGCAACACTGCGAAACCACAGTTCACCACATTCAGTGCAAAATCCACTCAAAAGGAAAAGAGCGTAATCGATTATGTTGTGGTTTATTGTTTACAGTCTGCCCTCGAAATTGAATAAATTCGGGACTGCGATAGCGACATTCCTGTGGTTACCGTTCAAGCTTTCATTAAAAACCACAGAACTTCTGTCTGTCTTAAAAGACTTTTCTTTTTAAATTATTTAGCTTTACAGAGACATTAAAATATTGCGCTTGTTTTAAACGTTCATTGAATAAATCTGTATGTAATAGATGCTTATCGTAAGCATTTATTCTCATATTTTGAAATACTAGAGGATGCATAGAATGCATAGACGACCATAGAAAGTATGAGAGAGCTAAACTAATTATTTATTGATTATAATTGTCCTTTTTGTCTGTGCTTTTAATGTGCTTAATGGACGACACCTGCTATAGCATTCTCGTAACGTACTGCATTGTACATGCATTTATTGTTGCGTACGTAACTTACTTTTTGTCAGCTAAACGAATTCACGAAGTATCGTAGGTACATAGAGAAAAAATGCTTTAAAATTTCACATTTAGTATAAAGTATTTGAAACAATCTTGCGGAATTTCTGATACAATAACAGACCAAGCTTTAACCTTTAGCTTACGGGGTCCATTTTTCCGATTCCCTCTTTAGGACGGGAAATTTCATACCCCTTGTAAGAACGGCCATATACAGTGGAATCTCGATCTATCGTTTGTCAAGGGACCGATTGAAATGAACGATAGATGAGGGAAAACGATAGATGCGGAAACATAACAAAGCAATATGATCGTTGGGACTGGACCAAATGAACGACACATACGGAAAAACGATGGATCCGAAAACGATCGATCGAGATTCCAATGTATATATATATATATATATTCATTATTGGGACCGTATTCCTGGGATACATGCTATTCAAGTAAGGAAAAGGTTAAATACAGTTCTCCAAACTTTGATTCTCGTATTCTTACATCTGAACTATCCCGGCGGTACGAGAAATGTGTTTTTAATGATTTCCCTCACATACCCCCCCCCCCTTTTTTTTTAAGGCACACGAAGCGTGTGTTGTCCTGAGTTTGTTTCGCTAATTTTTTATTAATGATTCGATAATACTGAATATTTTCATTCAATATTTATCAAAGGGGGCCGTTTAAGTATTGCGTAAGAATTCAAGGGGGGGGGGGGGGAGAGGGTTTCAAGATTTGCTGATTTTTACTGACAAGGAGAGGGGATCAGAACAATGATTAAGTAAGACTGAAATTATGCCCTCAAGAGTGTGCGCTGCGATGGGCACCTGACTACACTAACTCCCCTACCAACCAGTACTAAGAATTGTTGTGCTTTTGCTGTCAATGACTTTTATATTCATGCATTTTTACTTAGAAATATACAGTAACTTTATTGATTGAAAGAAAATCGTTTGGCCTATGAAATAGCGATAAGAAATTTGCTAAATAAAAGCAAAAGGGGGAGTGGGGGAGTCGGACATCTGCTTATTTTTTATTACAAGGGCAGAAAAGGGGGTCTAAAATTACTAAAAACGTGCTTACGTAATTCTTGAACCTCCCTAAATGCTTCTTCTCCATGGTCGATTACTGTCCTTGCAAACGGGCGGGCCCATTATAGCGACTGACAGATGCGGGATTCAAACCTGCGACTGTCAGTCGTAGATAAAAATCGAGGCCAATAATCTAAGATCTGAATTTTTCTAAAGACGCGAATGTTATTTTCAGTGATTTTTTTCCCTCGAAGTCTTGAAAAATATTTTGCCAATATGAAGCAGCCATTGAGATACATTGAGATATTTCAAAACACAAAACTACAGTGTGAAAACTAATTTTCCCCAGCATTCAAAATAATATATCTGCTTGCAGTGTAACAGAACCTGTTTCAGTGCATTCATTTTTACGCCAGGAACTTGAAAACTTTTTTTGTTCTGTTTTAAATCCTTCTAGTTAGTTTGAAAATTTATCACGGTTGTCCTTTTCATTTAGAAACTTCGGTGGAAAAAATAAACTACAGAAAAGAAAGTACGAAATTAATTATTATTTACGAGGTTTTTCCACTTCTTAAAAAAAATTGATTTATTTTTCCCTACCATAATAAAGTCGGTTATACAAGGGATTAACTATCTTGCCATCCGACGGAACAATACCGACGCATCCTTTGTATATGAAAAAATAGACTAGCGAAAAAGTCGTTATAGAAATTACTTTAAATACAGAATAAATGATTCAATACCTACATTTGAAGCTACAAGTTTGAAAATTCGATGAACACTTATCTGTGTGTCTGACCAACTCCATTGTGTCTGAGATGCTAAATCACCTAAGAAATCCTAATTAATGCAGATGCCGCTTAGCTCCTTATCACGCAAAAGTTTTGGGTCACGTGGTTACGTGGACGCCACTTTTGCCTCCTTTCAAAACCTACACCTTTTTTGCGTCTGGGTTTCTTTCTTTTTCCCTTTTTTTTTCTTCTTTTCTCTTGGGTAAGCTTTGTTGCCTGCATTAATTCGAGAAAGTGGCTTCACGTGAATTTCATTAGAAACCTTAAAATAATGGAGATTGATTACCTATAGTTTCACTTCTTTGTGATGACCGTCAACTTCGCTGGCACTGCAGGGGACGTATACATAATCTGGGGTTGCTCGCGGGTCGATTCGCTGTCGTGTTCTGGTCGTGTTGAATTAAAAGTGAATTTCGGGACCTGGATTACGGGTATGCTTGTTAAGATGTAAAATTTATTTAAATTCACTCTTAATGAGTTAATCTTGAAATTAACTCAAAATTAACTCAATAAGAGTGAATTAACTCATAATCTCTTAATGAGTTAATTTGAAAAAAAAGGTATTTCGGTAGAAATTCAGCCATAGAAAAGCAAAGAAAAATCTCCTAATATTGATTGGGATTATAAGTTGCTTTTTTGCGTAAAACTGATATGCATTCAATTAAACTTATTTAGAAGAATTTTTTCTTTTGGTGGTTTTTATGAATCTTTTTAGACAAAACGGATAAAAAAGGTAAATTTCAAGCTATAATATTTATTCAGAATATGACATAAGCACGTTTTAGTTTAACTTATAGATTCGAAGTTAAAGTCTGGTGTCAGCCAACTCTTCCACGAAATTTAGAAAATATTTTATAACGTTTGTATATCAGGACCTGGAATAATGAATTCGCATAGTTTAAATTCAATACCAGTGTTCAACGAGCTAAATTATTCCGGCGAAGTGAGGAATTAGAATTTGACAAATTCTATTCACAGCACGATCACCATGGTTGATGTAGGTGAACTCATTTTCTAACTACACGGCTCTATGATACACGCATACATCCTTTTCTTTCGTAATTTCTAAATTTTGGGTGTTATTTTTATTTATTTCAGGAGTATAAACTTCCATTTCGTTCAGAACGTTTTTTGCTCGAGCAGCCATTGAGGAATGCACTGTGATCACGAAAACATCTCTTTAAATAATACTATATAAACTTCCATTGCTTTCAGAGCGTTTTTTGTTCCACCAGCCATTGAGGAATATACTCACTGTAATCACAAAAACACCTCTTTAAATAATACTATATAAACTTCCATTGCTTTCGGAACATTTTTTTGTACGAGCAGCCATTGAGGAATACACTCACTATGACCACGAAAACATCTCTTTACATAATACTATATAAACTTCCATTGCTTTCAGAACGTTTTTTGTGGGAGCAGCCATTGAGGAATACACTCACTATGATCACAAAAACACCTCTTTGCATAACACTATATAAAATACACCTTTTTTGTATACAAGAAAATTCATTTGCATCATGATATTAATTTTTTATTACATTTTGTATCCACTTTTATGCATGATTTTTCTCACAAACTATGGTCAGAGTAGGAATTGAGGCTAACATTTTTCAGCATCCCGGGCCGATGTTCTAAGCACGTTACTATTGTACCTTGCAGTTGAATAAGCTAACAATACCACGCCGCTAAACAGACTAAGGCCTTGCTCACACTGCTTCCGCAGCGGAGCGTCAGCAATAAAAAAAATTAACCAATCAGAGCTCAAAGCAACGACCACGTGATACGCCAAACCAATCACAGGTCATGTCAACAATCTTGATATGAACGGCGGAACGCACAGCTACGCTCAAATAGATCAAGAGTCTAGAAGTCCCATACCTTCGTCAAAATCACTAAATATCCGTTGAGCGTCATGTAACATTCCGATCACTCGCACCGCCCTCATTTCCAATTATTCCCATATTAGATATCAAGAAATGGGCAAGACAAATAACGAACCTACCCTCATCGGCGGTCCGGTGTAATGTCCAAACCACACAGCAGCCACACTGCGAACAATTTTACAATTTTATTAAACATTATATAGTTGACATTTAGGATTTTTTTCCCAACTACCTAGCACGCGAAAGCCATATTATAAATGATATACTTTCATATGAATATGTAAATATGAGAATGGATAAAACTTTTATTTTTATACTTAAATGGGAAAAAATCATTTTTATATTTTGAACAATGTACAACTCTTGCTGTAAAGTTTTCATTGAAAGTAACTAAACTATCCACCAAAAATTCATTATTCTTTCAGCGATTATTCGAGGTTATAGGGGGCTTTTCAAAATACAGGTGGTTAAAAAAATACCCCAAAAATAGTGTGAAAAAAATTTCCGGTAGTCTCTTTTAACGAGACTACCGCGGGTTATTAACCTAGGATTACTTATCGTTGCTTACCTCTTTTGTATGTGTTATGTATCTATCTATCTATCTATCCATATATATATTGTAACGTTTGCCTGTGACTTTGTGTCTAAGCCGACACTCTAGATAGCGTATCACAGGTTACGTGAAAAAATTTAACAGCCAACTAAATCAGCATAGAATTAAATTGATATTAAATTTGAGTTCTTTTGATTATATGCACACGATTAGGTCGTGATCATAGGAATCTTAAAATGTACACAGATGGACGTCACTTGAGTATATATATATATATATATATATATATATATAAATTTTGAGGCATTTTGGTACTTTCCTATTTAACTGCTAACTGCTTTCCTAAGCGATGCAGACTGGGTTTGGCGCGCTGCCAAAATTATAACTCGCGACGACGGACGGTTTTAACGTCTGAAATTTCGCTTTCCGGAGGACCATTATGGATGTACGTAATCCTACGTTAAAATAAAATAAAACTTTGTATCTAGAAATATGCACAGATAATTTTATCTCGAATTTGATTTACGTAATTTCTATGTTCGAGTAATAAGTACTTCAAAATTACGTCTGAATTGGGTGCAAAATTGGGTGCAGTCCCCAATTATGATTTTTTTGAAGGAAAAAATGCTATATTTTTCAGAATTGATTTTATTAGAAAATTTCTCTCATGTTTAAACTGACATGAGTCTGAAAGGGAAACTTTTCCTAATCTATTTGTTTAGTTTTCTAAATATGCACCTGTCACTCTCGCATAAAATTAAGTTTTCACATTTTACAAACATTCCATGCCGATGACTTGCTTCGGAACATGCGCATGAGCGCTTGAGTAAGTCATCATTGTGGATATTATGCGGCATGACAACCTTCTATACAAACGCGCTGGTTTATCAATCTGCTGCTCCATCTACTACCTATAGCTTCTCATGTTCTCAGCTACTGTGACTCTTTCACGGTTTCAGTGAACAGGCGCAGTTTCGGTTCTGCTTCAAGGGCGCGTTTTGTCATTCTTTTTTGAACACTTTTCAGAAAAGATTTATAATTTAGACTTTTTGGAGCACGTTAAGATAAAAAAAAATGAAAGACAGAAAATATTACCTCGATATGAATCTTAAGAAGCCGGGTTTTGTGGGAACGCGTTGCATAATGAATGCCCGTCTCGATTTTAGTATTTTCATCTGAGCTCGTTTTTCCCTACTCTGATGACAGCCAAAGATGCACACGGTGCAATTAACTATAAATAAAAGAAATCTTTAAATATACTAAAAGGTGGGGGGATAGTGACCGATTACTTCCAAAGCAAAGCCGATCGGCAGACATTAATTACCACGGACCTTGCTTGCACACAGATAACATGGAAATCTTTATAGGGGAGGGAGGCGAGATATGGGGAGGGCAAAAACTTCTAATTAATGCCTTGGACCTAAGAATGCACTTGTCCCCGGCCATAGCGTGTTCGAAGGCCCCCTCTTGGAGCCATTAGCTAGGCCGCATTGCGTGTACTAAGTCTCTGTAGTGACAGTGTCCGTGTAAACAGGCCTAATGACAAGGTAGTATCTCCAGACCCTCAGGGTAACCAATTAAAAAGGAACTATGCGACGCTTCGATGCGCAGATAATCCTTTTTATTAATGTCAACAGATGGAATAGAAACGGCGGAGGATGCCTCGTCTACCGAAACGCAGTCTTGGTCCTTACATTTTCTTTGCTGATTTTTTTTTTTTTTTTTTTTTACGACGATTGCAGTCGATAATGATCGGATCCTTCCATTTCTCTTTTTTGTTCGGTTGCGATTTGCGATAGATTTGTCTGACTACCTCTGAGAAAGTGGGGTGATTTTGTATGGTATTAGTGGCTTTTGATTAATTAGAAAAAAATACCTCACCGCCCAAGGATTTCCCTCCGCTTTCTTACTTAAATATACCTGTACCTAAGAGAGGGAGATTGCAGGCCGTTGCACCGCTTCTTGTTGGCGGCTGTCATGGGATCTGGTCTTACTATTTCATGATAAATGTTAAGCCTCTGCAAAGATATTAATTGCTCCGCAAAGTGATCTGTGGCACAGTAGTTGTAATTAACATCTGAGAAATGTTGCGCGATCCGAAAGCGTTTTCTTTTTTCATTATGTGCTTGATCATTCCAATGCGCGAAATCCTTAAAGTTACAAAAAGAAGCGCAGGCGTTTGTTTTTTTATTAAAGAACTAGCTGAAAACCCGTACTTCACTACGGAGTACATTCAAATTAAATACAACGGTCAATGTACGCAATTAATTCCAAAAATATGTATATATATATATATATATATATATATATATATATATATATTTATTTATTTATTTATTTATATTTATATATATTTACAATAAATACAGCGATCATTATATGCAATTGATGTAAAAAAAACGGAAAAATGCATTTATAAAAAAAATCGTAACGGATATTTTTATAGACAAAATAATGTAGTAGAAAATATTCAAATTAAATTTAATAGAACATACTAAAGAATATAGGACAGTTAATATAGTACAGTTTGAGGAACATTTCTTTTACTGTATGTTAATATTTTTTGGATAATGTCCAATCGTCTGCCGCATTAGCAAGAAATTTTTTTTGTCTATTTCGCTGTTTTGCACGTGACGCAAAATTAAAAGAAAAGAAACCACTTGATCAGCATTTAATAAATTAAATTCTAAAAACTAATCTTTAAATATTCCCCGAAAATCAGAAAATGGAGGTAAAGATTCGAAAAAGATCTCATTTTAAAGGGATATTTGTGTTCTTTCTCGTGAAATAAATTTTATAAACCTCGGATTATTATTTTAAATGCAAACTTCAAAGAATGTTACAAAAACAGCTTAAAAATTTAATTTTAAAAAATCTAAAAAGAATTTTTCAAAAATCTCTCTTAGTGCACCCCTACACTATATAAGAAGAATCGCCAAGCAAAATTTCAACCCTTTATCAGTGACGTAGTGAGCCTAACTGGCGCCCGGTGCATGATACCTCTCTGGCGCCCTCACCCCCCCCCCCCCCCCGAAAAACATATAGTAATATTATATATAGAATTAGTGAAAAGGACCATTTGGCGCCCCTCTGCGAGTGACGCCCGGGGCATGATAGACCCCCCTTGCCCCTCTCGTTACGTCACTGCCCTTAAGTCCAGCGATTTGGTCTGTGCGTCTATGTCAATCAGTCAGTCAGTTACGGAACTGTTTTATATATATAGATAATCAAGCTTAGATTTAAAACAAATGGCTTTTGTTTGTAAAATATTTTTAAAAAAAACTATATATATATATATATATATATATATATATATATATATATATATATATATATTTTATCTTTCAGGCTCAGACAAGAAAATTTATAATACAAAAGATATTTTATAAGCTTTAAATTTGCTATGTATCACAATATGTAAATTATCACATTTTAAAAATATTTCCCACGTTATCTTTGATTAGAAATAAAGACTTGCCAATTTAATAGTTATAACATTGTGTATCCCAAAACTTCGTTCATGATTACCTGGCTGAAATATACATATTATTTTCTTGAGAGGCAGTCAGGAGACGAGAACGTTCATTTAATATAATTACATAGATACAATGAGTTAGATATTTTTAATATCAGTTTCTTTGTCGAAAGAAATATAGGAAAAAAATGTAGACATTTCAAATCCTTCATTCCCCTGTAGCAGATTTAAAAAGTACGGCACTTGTTTCAGACACAAATATTCATTTCCTTTCGTATAAAGTAATATCATTAAATTACGATTATCTTTTAACATTATAATGTTGAAATTCAATTGTTTCTCAATGCAGCTTTGTGATATGCTGTTCTTGATGCCAGTCTTCTACACGCAAAACACGTGCGCGTTTCTTGTCCTTTTTCCACATTATTCTCCTAATTGGGATAAATCGCATGGATTTATGTTTAAGGAGATTTTAACGAGTTTTTTTTTTTTACGCAACTTTCCATTCAAATTTGCTTTCGTTTGCTGCCAAAAATTCGTTTGCTGCCTCAATGAAAGAAAAATGAAAATTGGAATGTATGAGGTGAAGGTCTAATCAGACTTAGGCAAATACATTTACGCCATAAAAATCTAAAACAATAAGTAATTATAATAAATTTTCACTATTTTCTCCTTTCGCCTTTCTCTTTTTTTGACCTCTCCCTACTAGGAATTTTCTCAGAATAGTCCTTTCTACCCACAAATAGTGATATACTTTGCTGGCCACCTCCCCAACCAATGTAATTTTCAGCTTTCCAAAAGCATCCGCTTCGTTAGTGATCCACTCCGGAACTTTCTGTAATATCTCTTTCCCCCTGCTTTCTGCCCGTTCCTTAATATATATATATATATATATATATATATATATATATATATATACATACATACATACATACATACATATACATACACACAATAAAAATAGTATTTTCAGGTAGCCTGAACTTTTCTGCACCTTGCAATAGGATTCATTTTATAAATTTCGTCCACTAAATTGATTGATAAGCGTTTTAAACACACTACACCAGATTTTTTCCGAATAATTCAAATTAAAATATATTTGCATTTTTTTAAACGAATAATGCCTCAGGGTGTAAAATTTCTTTTGCTATTAAGGAGTATAATTTAAAAATATATATCCGTCAATCCAAGTCGGCAATCCTTGGACACATTATCTCCATAGGTAAACATTGAGGTGAACGAATCCAATAGGGTTAATACACAACAGCCTTAAGATATTAGTGATTTACAGAGAAGACTTGTCTGCAACCACCCAATGATCACAGAGACGTATTAGAATGTATGCATGTATGCATAAACTGGAACTCTAGTAGAAATAAATTTATCTACTGTTTTTCTTATTTAAGTTTTATGTTAAAGGTTGGTTGGTTTGTTAAAGGTTTGGGGTTGAATGGCTCAAGGTCCAGAGAGGACATGCTGCGCGAAACATATGGTAAAACCCAAACTGATAAAAATAACAGTCAAAATAGGGGAGAAAACCATGTATGAAATTTAGTTGGTTTTAAAAGCTAAAAAGTCATACGGTGATAAACCAGTCATGTACAAAAAGTGATGAGACAGGCCATATAGAACAGGTAAAAAACTAGTCAAGAAAAATTACAAAAGAGCAGTGATGCAAAAGAAAAATCAATAACATTACTTAAATACAAGAGTCATTAAAAAGCCGACATTGAATGAACTTTATCAAAACAGTGATAGAGCACGAAGAAATACACGAGGGTGGACAAAAGCTGCAACAGATCGAATCAAAAGAAAAGGAGACGGTGCTAAAATCAGTCAAAGTTAGGAGATTTTATGAACATTTCTATTTATAACAAGTGATAATAAACAGTCATATAAAACAGGTGATATTTTCATGTTAAAATAATTATCAATACGTAACTCTTAAGGATTCTTATAATAGAAACTTTCTTTCATTTTTTATTGAAACTTATGAGAGTAAAAAAAAAAAATCTCTCTTAATCTATACTGACAGTAATTATTTATTTTTTTCTTGCAGGAAACTTAAGTCCTTTATATCTAAATACAAGACTTAGTGATACTCTGCCACAGCCTCGCATGATGCACGATTTTTCTCCGTATGGACTTAGACCTTACGATTTTGCCCGACAACTTCTTACCTCGCAAACTGCTGTGAATAAGATACTCGGTAAGTGCCAATAGGCTTTTTTTATTTCACGGGGAAAAATCGACAATGTTTCTGTCAGATGAACGGTTCGTTTTTTCTGGTATTATGTAAATTCCAAAATTCATCAAAAAAATAAAATTTGTAAACCGCAAACATATTTCAATCAACGTGTATTCAAACACGTTGTATTACAACATAAGTATTTCTATCAACCTATTCAATAGGCTTTTGTTTTGTTTGTGTCACTTTTGCGATGAATGAATCGGCTCAATAAATTCATGCAAAAAAAAGAATAATTTTTTTTTTTTATAAATCGAACATTGCATAAATATTTTTTTCTTAATGAGTAATGTTACTTTTAAACAACTAATTTGTAAAGGTACTCTATTAAGATAATCTGTCAAGGCTGTTCAAGGCTTTATAATTCAGCTGGGTCACTGCAGCTAGGAAATCGAGGGAAATACCTCTGTTTGACTACTCATTTTCTATTGTAAATGTAGATCGTTTCATGCTCGCGTCATTTCTCTTGAATCTGTGTATCACTGATATCATCTTTTGTTCGACATGGAGTTTTGCAGATTTCAGGAAAACCTGGCGCCTTGCATTCTAAAAATTAATCTTTGAAAATTCACCAAAAATCAGAAAAGATAGGTAAATATTCGAAAAAGATTTCATTTTAAAGGAATTTTTATGATCTTTCTCCTGATTTAAATTTTATAACCCTCGGATCATTATTTTAAATGCAAACATTAAGGAATGTTACAAAAACAGCTTAAAAATTTAATTTTAAAAAATCTAAGAAGAATTTTTCAAAAATCTATCTTAGTGCACCTTTACACTATCAGAAGAATCGCCATACAAAATTTCAGCCCTTTAGATCCAGAAGTTTGATCTGTGCGTTATATGTCATTGAGTCAGTTACGGAACTGTTTATATATATATATATATATATATATATATATATACATACACACACACATTCATTCTAGGGTCCTTAATCTTGGGATACATGCTATCCCACCAAGAAAGGAAATGGTTAATATAGAAGTTTTAAATAATCATTGAAAGCTTTGTTCGATTCTACTTCAAAATTAACTTCTTTTAAACACGGTAACATTAAAATGCGGTAAATTTAAAATACGGTGAGAAAAGAGAAAGCAGCCCGTTTGTAACTAAGTTGAGTAATGTTTTTGATACTTGGCTGGCTGCGAATTCTGCCAATAATTCAAATGAGCGGCTTCAAAAATAACCACGCGAAATGACAGTAATTAAAATATTTACTGTTCCCTGTCATTCGCGAACCACTTTTTTTTCTCCTCCCGGTCTCTCTCACAACACAACTTGGCGATTATTAGTCCAGATTAATCGATGAGCGAATGCTGGCAATGAAAAAGCCATCTATTTATGCCGCTATAAAACATATCGTAATAACTCACGACCGACGCCCATGTGTACGTGAATAGTATGAATATAAATAAATATCGGAGAAACCTGTGGGCGAGAAGAGATCCAAGCCCGGGTCCGCCCTCCCTTAAGTAATGACGAGTTTTTGTTGCTTTTTTGTCGGCTACCGTATTACTCACGTCGCCCATAAAGGCCTCATTAGGTCACCATTACCATAAAGGCAGAAACGTGAGCGGTAAGGCCGAGTTTCCAGAGGAATAATGTTTGGCAGTACACACACAAGGAGAGGCAGATGATGTGGTTGGAAAAAACACGCGTGTGGGGGAAAAGAAAGTAACCGGAGGGTCGTTGATACTGTTCGAATTCAGTCTGAGGCTGAATATGTTCGATTGATAAGGATGCTAAAGCACATGCGTTTGAGATCTAATGCCGGTGAAGGTCTGTGATATTTTTCTTTTGCAATGACGCTGAACACGGGTGTTTATAGTGGATACAACTGAGCTATTTAGGTTTTTATATTCTGCGGCCGTGCGTTAGAATTGCATCAGTGTTTCGCCTATATATATATATATATATATATATATATATATATATATATATATATATATATGTGTGTGTGTGTGTGTGTGTGTGTATATGTATGTGTATATATATATATATATATATATATATATATATATATATATATATATATATATATATATATATATATATATATATACAGGGCTAGATTTGAGGCGGAACGTGCCGGAACGGCGTTCCGGTACCTCTCTTTAGGTACCTCTCTTTATCAATAATTTGGAATACCCTCCACACACCCCGGAAGGTTACCGTTCTGGCACCTCTATTTCTAGAAATCTAGCACTGTAGATATATATATATATATATATATATATATATATATATATATATATATATATATATATATATATATTCATTCATTCTAGGGCCCGTATTCTTGGGTTACATGCCATCCCACCCCCATAAGGAAATGGTTAATATAGAAGTTTTAAATAATCGTTGAAAGCTTTGTTCGATTCTACATCAAAATTAACTTCTTTAAAACACGGTAGCATTAAATTTATTATATATTTCCTCTTTCTTTATTATATATTTATTATATATTTCCTCTTCATTCTCTGACATTTGGGAACTATCTGAGTTGGTAATTTTAAAGATTTTAAAGCAAAGTACTCATATTCGTTTCAGCTGCTGAGAATGTAGTACCCATAATATGCATTAAATGAGCTTTTAGTCCGAATATTTCTAGTATACTTCAACAACCGTCAACCAGGTATAGAACACGGGTCCAACCTTGAAGCCATAATTTTAGCTAATGAATTAGAATAATGAAAATGCATTTCATCGACTGGCTAACACCATATTCTTTGAATATTTCCCTATCGTTTTGGGGACAACAGCAAAGGGTGTTAAAATACACTTATTTGCAAATAATTCAATAAAAGGAAAAAAATAATTTCTGACTATCATTCCCTCTCCCCCAGAAAAAATTTACCACATTCCCGATTTTCCATTTTCCAGCGATGGGCTGCTTTTGTAATACTTGAAATAAACTTGAGTCTCTTAACATCGAGTCTAAAATTCTGCCCAATTTAATATTTCGCCGATTCGAGGAACTGTATTCTTAATGTATACTTACACGTAAATGTGTAGTTAAAATGGACCG
The DNA here is from genome assembly GCA_907164885.2 of Dolomedes plantarius. NCBI lineage: Eukaryota > Metazoa > Arthropoda > Arachnida > Araneae > Dolomedidae > Dolomedes > Dolomedes plantarius. Next base: position 205,976,518 of record OU015491.1, on the reverse strand, counting down.
TTTTTTAGTTTTCGCTTATCTTATGACAACAGTTATTTATTTATATGTCAAATCTTTTTACATCCTATAAGGGGCCAGGCTTTCGGGTAACAGGCTTTTTACAGATATAACAATTATCTTACACTATTCTAATTTATATTATTTTTTGTCCTTATAATCCGTACAAGAGTGGGACAGGAATCAAACTCTACCATCTTTTAATATCGCTGACTGATACTAAGACCACCGGTACAAGTCACTGATTAATCTTATATATATATATATATATATATATATATATATATATATATATATATATATATATATATATATATATATATATATCTGTATCTCTCTGTCTATCTCTATCTCTCTCTCTCTCTGTCTGTCTGTCTCTCTATCTGTGTCTCTCTCTCTCTGTGTGCCTGTCTGTCTCTCTCTTTGTATCTCTTTCTCTGTCTGTCTGTCTGTCTCTCTCTCTCTCTCTGTGTATATATGTGTGTATATATATATATATCATGAGCATGGGGCCTTCTCGGAAAAAGGTCAAGCACTCACAGAATGTCGAATTCGACCCCGTCGACTTTTGACCGCACGCTACCCTGGTGCTCGGGATTACTTACGTTTTCAACTGGGACGAAAGTGAATTACGGTTCGACACTGGATGCCGCCTTAAATTGGCAGATTATTTTAAAGAAGGCATTGCCGGAAAAAGTATTATGCACACATTTATCGGTACTGACGCATTAGGACAAAATCATTGTCTCCTCTCTTTAAAAGTCTATCGACCCTATAAAGGACTCACCATTCACCACACTTCACATCCTGTTAATCCAATTTTCCTCGACCCATTTCTTACTTCTTTTTTTTCCCCTCCCTACCCACTTCAATTCACGGTTTTCCAGCATGCAGAAATGACAGCCAACAAAGCATGAACGACCAACCCGATTCATAATCATAAAAACTACGCGCGATTCCGTCACGTAATTGCACAATCGACCCAATAGGCAGCTGTCCGTCCTCGATGTGCGGGGGCGGGGGACCGTAGAGAGAGAGTGTCGCGCACTGCTAGATCCCTCCAGTTTCCATATGCTCTCATTGGTCGATGGCGGATATGATAATGAGATGTAAAGGGGGGGCCTCTTTACACTCAGTCTGTCTGTCATCGACCATGTCGGAGATGTATTTATTGCGCAATTATTGTTTCCCGGCTGGCAACGCAGTCATGTCATTTTTCGCTTCCGTCATAAATTAAGGCGATGCGTTTAGCACCAATGCACGAGGAGAAACGAACACTGATTTTTCGCGAATCATCGCGGTACAAAGGAGAAATGAAACATCTACATATTAGCTTTTGAGAGAATGGTCTTAATTAATTTGAATAGAGGAAGAAGCTGTGTTTACCTTACAACGAACTCTCAGCTACTGCTGCGTATTGTAGTTTAGTTCGTTTCAAAACAGACCCATCATAGGAGGGTAATTTGACCTAGTTACCGCAAATTTGCTAATATCTCATGAACGCATTTGCAGAAACAGGATGCTTTGCCTTCTCTTAAGTATTAACCCTATTGGATTCACTCACCTCAATATTAACCTATAGAGAAAATGTGTCAACTATTGACAGCTACATAAATGCTGATAATCCAATAAAAATGGTATTTCCAGATAGACTGAACTTGTCTGCACCTTGTAACGGGATTCATTTTATAAATTTCGTCCACCAAATGAATTCACGAGCGTTTAAAACACACTATAAAAGAGATTTTTCCCCGAATATCTTAAATTTAAAAATATTTTCATTTTTTTAACCCTTCAGCGGGCGCGGCCGTGTATAAAGTGCAACATATTTTAATTTTGAATGGTTTGTTTTTACAAGTAAGGTTTGAATGTTCTAAGCAGTTTCTATTTATAGCTACACCCTTTCTAATGCAGGTCGGATTTTCTGACCCTTGTATTCCTTTCCATTCATTTGTTAGTCGCGATTTAACCGTGGTAAACCAGCGATTATACTGGGTTGCAATACGACAAAATTATGAGTTGATGTAGTAGACGAAATGTGCAGCTATTACAAGGTACCCCGCATATCACGAAGATGGACAATCTCGTTGTTTTTTAGGTTTTTGGACATAATAGGAATCGATTCGCAAGTTGCCCTTAAATGCATTAAACCAGGCAATTTTGAAATAAGGCTATTGTATCTGCATTCTTTGGCCTTTAATTATAAATATATCTCAATATTATCGACATTTTATATATTGTCATAAAACGCAGAATTATTATTTTCAATTTGAAAAAAAAAAGTTTATTACAAAAGGAATAATCAAGGTTGAAAGACACGTTGCACTTCATGCAACGCGCGCTTGCTGGTGCTCCAAAAATTGGCGCGCCCGCTGAAGGGTTAAACGAAAAATGTCCTAAGGTATAAAATTCCTTTGGAGTGCAATTAAAAGAATCTTTAAGTCCTAGTCGGAAATCCTAGCACAAATTTTCTCCATGGGTTAGCATTGAGGTGAGCGAATCCAATAGGTATTGTAAGGACTTCGCCTAAAACCAAGACTGACAGCCTTTAATATTTACAAAATGCTTTATTGGCATTCTAGATTAAATATAGGCTTTATACAATAATTACAAAATAAACATTTTCTAAGTATGATTCGCGGGTTCAGGATATCATGATGGAAACCGGCAGGCTCACGATATCTGGCACGCGTCCGTCGACGAGGGTTGTCCACACCTGCAAAAAAACGTCAACTGCCCCCATTTACATCAAGGTGGCGAATATATATCCTCGCCCATCTCTGTGGGTGGTTGAAAGCGTGCTCCCTTTGAACCCTTTCAGAAACCGTCTTCAGACCGTTCCGCGTCTTCCGCTAAATGGCTAGGTGATTATCCTCTGGACAGGCTTTGTCTGCAAGCAGGGGGGGATTTCTTAAAGATGACGGCCTCCCAAGTGTCCAACGGGCGACGCGGCGTCTGCCACAATTTGGTGACAAAGCGACTGTCACCGATGAATGCGGTAGATTGATAATGGACGTCTTGCCGTTAGGCTCTCTCAGGAATCCCGAGTGTGAAAGGAACGTAAAGTCATTACAGTATAGTACATAGCAGCCTTAAAATCCGTGCCAGTCTGGAGATCTTACTGATCCCACAGAGTTTCCGTATTCACACTTCACACCGGGAGGATTAGAGAGACACCTAGATGGGATCAGAACTGATGACACTTCCAATTGAAAAGTATCCTAAGTCCTTTATCGATGAATGACTTATAAATTAATATTCATATTTTTATCTTTATGGCAGCATTAGACAGACACACTTTTAGAAAAAAAATTACATTCATGGCCTGGTTCCAGCGGAATAACATTTCAAACTTTCACATTTATAAAAACTTCCGCAGCCACTAAACTACGCTACACAAATAGTCCACCTGAAATATTTTCGTGTGCAAATGGTAAAAAAAAATAAAAATAAAAAATAAAAATGCGATAAATAAATGAATTTAAAAGTTTCTTTAGATGGAACATTTAAACTTGATAACGGCGACAATTTTAAGCTCACCTGTTTTTTGCACTGGCAAATTGAGAATTAGATACAAAAGATTTAAAAATTGTTATCGAAAATTTGGGGAAAATTTTTCAAGTATAAAACTTCTAAATCTAGAACAAATTAGCGTCCGATCATGTTACGCTCAGCATTATTAACTGATTAAGTGTTTATTATACTCTACTGCCGTTTAACTAGAATTAGAAATTGTAAAAAGTCATTTATGGACGCGAACACGTTTATTGACCGTGGGACACATTATAGCCCGTAAATATCACCCGGAAAGAAATTTTATTCACCACAAAATGAAATAAACATCCAGCAAACCAGTTTATGTTATCCTTTGTATAAGTCTGAAATATCATTTAACCTTTTAGAAGCATTCAGAAGAATTGTATAAGTATACTCATTATTGAGTTATATTTAGTACATAAGGATAGTTTAGTTATTTGTTTTTCAGAAAATTTTGTATTCATGTATTTCTGCCATAAAGAGAAAGACTTATTTATCATACATTTCATTTCCCTTTATTTTTTTTTTAACTTGAAGTGCGAATTTCTAGACTCGAAGTTAATACATACTAACAATTTCGTTAAATTTAAGGTTAATTACGCTTAACTGAAAGTACTAATCCTTTATTTGTTTGTTTGTTTCAACACTTTAAAAGAAGCGAAAAATGGCATTTCTATAGACGTGATTTAATTAAGTTTTAAGATTAAGTTTTGTTCAGGATTTGAGAGATCACTGAACGGACATAAAATGATTTATTAACAGCACTTCTGAGAATTGTTTTGGAAACTTCGAAGTTCACGATTCCCTTTTTATTTTCGCGAGTAAATGGAAGCTTTGCTTTTGCTACATAATTTAAAATTACTTTTGATGTTTGCGTACTGGTTTTTTCTCGAGGATCTTTAGTCCCATTTAATGTAAGTCGTTTCAAACCTAGACTATGAAGTATACCGTATTTACTCGTGTTTAGGCCGTGTGCGTGTATAAGCCACACCTGAATTTTGAGACAACATTTGGGGAAATTTTTTTTCTGAATTCCATTGTAGACTCAAAGTCGCACCGTTCTGCGAAATGTAACAATGTCGTACATTCCTTAGAGTTCAGTTCTCGCCTAACAAAATCTTGTAAAGCCTTAGCGGATGGTGGTGAAACTACAGTGTAAAAAAGATTATTTATTTATATATATATATATATATATATATATATATGTGTGTGTGTGTGTGTGTGTGTGTGTGTGAGAGAGAGAGAGAGAGAGAGAGAGAGAAACTCTTGGGAACTCAAAAGAGTTTCATTAAATAGTCCTAAGGTATAATATATACAAACAATATTTACAATACATTGAATTGCCATGGGCATGATACGGTGTAATAGGTTGTAAGGTATATAGATATTAATGTTTTATGATAGTAAAGTGTTCTAAACTAAAGAGTGATTACTGTATTTAATTTTAAAATTCCGTGTATAAGCCGCACCCCATTTTTGCCAACCTATTTTATGGAAGAAAAGTGGGGCCTATACACGCGTAAGTACGGAATTTATTCGTTTTTTGCATATTCTTATCAACTATAGTCTCATCGGAAACTCACTATTTTGTTTGAAAATCAATTTTATACCTTCTACTTTCTTTATGAAGGCTTTCTTTGCCCCTCTCTGTAATATATGCATATGTGTGCGGTGCAAACAACTATTTTTATTACAGACCACACGAGAGTGCCTCTAACATTACCCAAAATAACAGTGCATTGGTGTATGAGAAAAGGGAGGTGAACTAGCATTTTTCGCTTTCAAATTATCTCACGGAGGGAAAAGCCGTCTGACACAGATAAGTCATCGCATTAAACGTCAGAACCAACGCCTCTAATTTTACTTCTCCATACAAACTGTGTCACTGTTAACGCAGCGTTCTCCGCCGAAAAATCTCAATTTTCCATCTTAAAACGGTACTTATGTACATAACAGGGCGGGAATAATAAATCAACGAAGGCCTCAGACTTACGAGCAGCGGGCGCTTTGAGAACAGCATCTAGAGTCATCGTATCATTAATCTATTGGCAGTTAAGGTCAGCATTAAAAGTAGGCCTCCTTACTCAAATATTTCTTAATAAGTACCGTTCGCAGAGACATTTGTCTCTCTCGCCCAGTCGTATATAATCACCCGGGCAATTTTGTGCAAACCATTTAGCAAAACTCTCTTGAATTGAAAAACTATCATCAAGGACAAATAGGAGTATCGTGTGGTCTTTTTCTTTTATGTATTTTTTCTAAGGGTGATTAACAGACATTAAAAGCTATCAGGGCCCCTGATTGGGTAGGTTTCATTGGGTTCCGTGCCATCTTCATTTCAAATCAGTCAGCTAGATATTTTGTGATACAGAATCGTATTTTTTTTTTAATTATCAGAATTAAAATGCTGAAAAATTAGCATTTTTCAAAATTTATCTACGGAATTTTCTTCTTTACTTTTCTAATATTAAATCTGCTTTAATTTTAAGTTTCCTCTTGGATAAAGAACATATTCTCGAAGCATTGTATTGAATTGCATACATTGCAACGTATCCGACTATTACTTAAAACTAACGCATGGAGTTTAGAAACAGAGAACAACCGAACTTCACAGTTTACTCATAGTTTATCAGAATATAAGAAAAAGAATTGTAATGATGTTTATGATGGTCACTCTGCCACACATGCTCGCACTATTCAAATTTGCCCCTGAAAATATAAATAGTGAGCCTGGGAAATAAACCTAGAACTATGTGTTCTAGACACGAGTATGGACCAATACACTACCACAAGCCATCTATCTTCATTAATAACCCTTAGAAATGCATTTACTAATATTTGTGTCTTCACCAATAATCTTTGCAAATTACTAGTATATATCTTACTATCACTATTATCTAGCTTAATAAATAATCCTCTTAAATGACTTAGAAAATCAGATATTAGGTAATCAGACTTTTACATATTACTATTGAGACAAATGGGCTTGTGGCGGCCCAGTGGTACAGCGCGCTGGTTTTCGGTGCTGAGGGTGCTCAGATCGAGTCCCAGCGTTGAGCCACGAAAAATGCCTCCGTTCGTGTCGTCCCTTCATAGGAGGTAATGCTGTCCGCCTATATGGTGCCCCCACAATAAAATGGACAGTAAAACTGCGGCGTAGTAAGGGCCAATGTTTGAATACAAGTGCCTCCGCATTGGATTTAAAAAAAAAAAAAAAAAAAAAAAACTATTGAGACAAAAGATAGAAGTTTCACAGTTGTTACTTTCTTAAGTTTGCATCTTGATATATATCTTTATGTTGTGTATGCATTGTTGAGTTCACGGAAAACGGTTAGGAAAAAAGCGATTATTTAAAATGTAAGCTATCTAATAATTTCGAGTAAAAGTTCCTTGTCAAAGTTTTGAAAGAATTTATTTTAACCTCACTTTCTTATATTAATTATTTATACAATGTATGAAAATTGCACATAAGACAGTAATAGAAATGGAAAGTTAGGCATGATAACATTTATTCGACGAATCATTTGTAACATTCAAATTTTTGACATCGTTTGTTCAGTTAACCGATACTTAATTCCAGTTTTCTAATTATCAAATAACCACAAAGAGACACGGAGACTTAAACGGTGGCCTTTATTTGTATGTCCCGATACATAAATCTAATGTGATGAACATAAATCTAATGTGATGAATTTCGTTGCACTTGCTTAACAGATTCCGTTTTGCAATACCAGCCAACAGATAGTGCTTTCTCTGATAGAGTAGCCATTTTATAACATTCGTTTTCACGGAACAACTAGCACCACCTATTCCAATTTTTTTGACACAGAAAAAAAACCCGTAATATATACAGTTACACATCTGTGAATTTCCAGTTCTTACCTTGTATACTTTTTCTTTGTATATAAATTTTTAAAATATGTTAAGATTTTTTGGGACACCCTGTACATTTCCAACATACCCAGCAGCCTAGGACCGAGGTTTCTCCTTGTTAATGGCTTCTCCGCATGACACAGCCGACAAGCACGCGGGATGAAAAATGATTCCAAAAACGGAATGAATTTTTACTGGCGATTGACAAAGTTACATTTTATAAATGCAGCTAACAAAGGAAAAAATGACGTCTTGCGGGGAAGTCTTTATTTTTTAACCCTTCAACGGGCGCGCCCGTGTACAAAGTGCAACATTTTCGTAATTTTGAATGGTTTGTATTTACATGTAAGGTTTGAATTTTTTAAGCAGTTTCTATTTATAGCTACACCCTTTCTAATGCAGGTCTGATTTTCTGATCTTTGTATTCCTTTCCATTCATTGTTAGTCGTGATTTAAACTTGGTAAACCAGCGATTATACTGGAATACAATACGACAAAAGCAGGAGTTGATGTAGTCGATCCAATGTGCAGCTATTACAAGGCATCCCGCATATCACGAAGATGGATTCTCTCATTGTTTTTTAGGTTTTTAGACATAAAAGGAATCAATTCGAAAGTTGTCCTTAGATCCAATAAACAGGGCAGTTTTGAAATAAGGCGATTGCATCTTCATTCTGTGGCCCTTAATTATAAATATATCTCAATATTATCAACATTTTATATCTTGTCATGAAACGCAAAATTATTATTTTCAATTTGAAAAAAATAAGTGTATTGCAAAAGGAATAATCAAGGTTGAAAGAGACGTTGCACTTTGTGCCACGCGCGCCTGCCGAAGGGTTAATGAACAGCTTATTTTTGAAAACACAACAGTCTGAAACAGACGAAAACCACGAAATCACTGCTCAGCTTCAAGCAGTTTTCGAACGAATCGTCCCTAACCCCAAGCCAAGCCAAGCCAAGTCGCAGACTTGTTTGCCGGCTGAAGTTTATATCTCAATATAGATACGAAATGCTTATGCAATGCGCAATAATGGCGGGGGAAAAAGCTCTTACAGAAGACTACCACCTGAAATTAGCAGATCTCCTCATCTATACCAAGATTCTTTAGCGATTCTTCCACTCGAGGACCCGTCTAATTTTCTGTCGCAGAAGTGGAAGAACTCTGTTAATTGGGGATAAGGCTGCATATTTCAAAGGAAGGAGAAAAATAAAAAAGAAAAATAAATAAAAGAGATGCTTTACTGACTTGGGGGGGGAGGGGGAGAGGGGAGTTGAGCCCGTAATGACACACTTCTGACTCTCCAAGCCCGAGGGGCTGCAGTTGGACAGCTAGCAGTAAAACTATGACGAATGTGTCGGATAATTTTCTCCGTGGACGTTAAATTTTGCCCATATTTCTTTTGCAGAGAGCCTTTTCTTAGTTAGTTTCTTTCTCGGGTTTTTTCTCCCTCCCCCCCACCTCCCTGGTACGGAAAGCTCTCGCGTCGCGAAAATTGTACGCTTCAGTCCAGGAAAAGAGAACACAGTCGTAAGGGGGTGGGTTTGGAATTATAAGTGTGCGGCCTACTCATGTTCGCTGCCTCCACCGTATATCAGACCAAATTAATTTTCTGGATTCGGCCCCCTTTTTTTTTTTTTATCTTTCGAATCCCCCCTTCCCCTCCCCGCTCCAGTCTTCACGGTTGGCCGAAGTTATGAGACTGCGCCACGTAGATGCGACCATCCCAAGCGATCGTAAACGCACAACAATGACTGTAATAATACCATGCATAATACCAGATGTGAGGCCGTACAACCACAGGGCAGCTGGCTAAAACGCTCATTTCGCTAATTTTTTGTATACCCACCATTTGATTACTCGAAAGTTTTCTTTTATTTTCGCATTAGGTCCCAAAAACAGCGCCTAACACTGCGTGAAATCTCAATTTTGTTTTGCCAGCAACAAAAAAGAAATATTCCATTCTTTTGTCAAGCGCTTTATTTTTCGGTTGCAGTTGTTTACGTCAAACTCGGTTTTGTTGTTAAATTAATTTTTCATTTAAAAAAAATACATCTATTGTATTTTTTAAGTCTGCAAATAGGGCACCTTTTCATACGTTCATTATCGGAATTAAATGTGAATGATTTAAGGTCATTATTTTTGGTGATGTATTTAACGTGATTCTTGATGCTAGCAATATTTCATCATCTCCGAATAAATGCATTTTTTTATCTACGTAGGCTTAAATACTACTTTAAATAGCTATCAAATGCAACTCTGCTTCTTTACTCTCAAATTTAAATGTAGATAATTTATCAGTATTTTTCTGTAAAAAATTTTTCTGTAAGAGGGAGTAGTTTATCTGTTTCTGAAAATTTTAAATGAAATCACCTAAGAGAATTTTAAAATTCAAAATATTTTCTCTGTGATTTGTGTCTTCCCTTATAAAAATATTACAAAACGTTAAAAGCCCAGTTTCCGATCAGTCTTTCAACTTTTAGTGTGCATATAGATAATTAAAAAAAGGGGGTACCTTTTTAACTAAAATAAATAATTAAATTTAAAATTAATAAATTTTGTACAGAAAATACCTTTTAACAATAATTCGTTCTTAAAGTTTCTCGTAGACAAAAAAAAAAAAATTAAAACTCAAGGAATTCCTCTAACTTAAAAAAAATTAATTGTTCAAAAATAAATTTTTAGACAAGTAGTACATAATTTTATCGCTGTTACAAGTACAGTCGAATCCCGTTATAACGAACTTCAAGGGACCAAAAGTTTTGTTCGCTTTATTCGGTGGTTCGCTATATTCGAACCGTTAAAAAAAAATGCTAGAGTTCACAAAATGTATAACTCATTAGTTGCAATATGTATTCAATAATAATGTATTAAAAATGATCATTAATGAATTAAATCGAATAAAACTGATTACATTCAACTGACAGACTACTAATTAAATTACGTACAATAGGAATACGGCGGCACCAAAATTTTCGTTCGTTATATCCGTGAGTTCATTATATACCGGGTTCGCTATGACGGGGTTCGACTGTACTAATATTGTATCAGAAGTATCATTCAGAGCTAAAAGTAACTTATTCTGGAAATTTTGGCGAGAACGGATTTTATCTATTAATCTCCGAAAGCCAAATCCGAAAGCCAACAATCTCCGAAAGCCAAAGCTCCTAAAGTTCTTGAAAGAGATACGCTTAGTTTAAAATACGTTATCTGAACTCGGATGTGTGGGCTAAATATTTGTCTTGTCGGGAAGGGAATACAGACAGGATAGATAAACTTAATGTTTATATAATTTGTTGCATTGTTTAGTACACTTAATTTTTTTAATAATTTAATTTATGTGATGTTTTATTATAGTTTCACCGTTTATAATAAAAAATAACAGTACACAACTAGCGAATGAAATAAAGTATTTACAGTCGAAGCCCGTTATAACGAACTTCAAGGGACCAAAGGTTTTGTTCGCTTTATCCGGTGGTTCGCTCTACCCGAACCTTTAAGAAAAATGCTAGAGTTCACGAAATGTATAACTCATTAGTTGCAATGTGTATTCAATAATGTTGTATTAAAAAATTATAGTCTATTAAAAATGATCATTAATGAATTAAATCGACAAAAATCGATTACATTAACTGACAATACAGTCGAACCCCGTTATAGCGAACCCGGTATATAACGAAGGAAAATTTTGGTCCCGCCATTTTCCTATTGTACGTAATTTAATTAGTATTGTGTAAGTTAATGTAATCGATTTTAGTCGATTTAATTCATTAATGATCATTTTTAATAGATTTGATCATTTTTTAATGCATCATTATTGAATGCACATTGCAACTAATGAGTTATGCATTTTGTGAGCTCTAGCATTTTTCTTAACTGTTCGGATATAGCGAACCACCGGATAAAGCGAACAAAACCTTTGGTCCCTTGAAGTTCGTTATAGCGGGGTTCGACTGTACTAATTAAATTACGTACAATAGGAAAAATGGCAAGACCAAAATTTTCGCTCGTTATATCTGTGAGTTCGTTATATACCATATTCGCTATAACGGGGTTCGACTGTATTCATCTATAATTAGTCTTTGAAGTAAAATGAGAAAACTAAATTCTTCAAGACATCTCTTATGTCTCTTCCTACTTTCAAATTTTCTAGTAAAAGTGAGGGACAGGAAAATTCAAAATGAGGCGGAAAAGATGTACATCTCAACTTCATTCTTATTGCCCCCTGTAGTTATTTTTCTTTTTTCTAAGTCAGTGGTACTTAAAAATGCCTTTTCACTCCGACTCGCATCCAGAAGAGTACAACGTATATTTAAAGATGTCGCTAACTACCGTTATTCGAATGTATGTTTAGGGCATGAGGAGGCCTTCCACGGGTTGGCGTGGAATTACATGTCGAGTGTAATTTAGGCCCGATGTTATTGCAGCATGTCGTGCTTATGTTTAGCGTTAACTGCCTGGATATAAATGAGGAGCTACGGTAGGACATACTGAGGGGGGAATTTCTTGTGGTAGATTTCCAGGGTCTGATAGCACCCTTAATTGCTCCCGAGGGATCGCGTTTCGGATCGCATTCGTTGCTTTAATGCTGAAGATGAAAATGTATTTATTGAAAACGGATGCGGGTACAAGATATTTTACAGTTACGCTTAACTTTGTATTTACTAACAAGTATTATATCATAGTAAACATGCTAGGATATGTGCGAGAATAAACAGGTTCTTCACCCCCCCCCCCCAAGAGAAATGAGCCATAGTAGCATCTGTGGTCTAGCGAATGTGCACCCGGGAAGGTCTTAGCTGGAAAATCAAAATTAACTAATAAAGAATTATGGTTAGGTTCTTTTTTTTACAGGCATTACGTTAAAACTGTTAAATATAGTACTGCATTCAACATATAGTATTATATTGATCAGATAACGTAAAATAAACATATATGTACGTAAAATTAACATACGACAGAAGTACACTTCTCTGATTGCTGGGATAGAGTGGGTAGAATATGGGTCTCGTAGCTAGGAGAAGTGGGTTCAAATCCCGGTACTGTTAAAAAAAAATTCACCGATTCCTGACCATTGGGGAGTATATAACAAATATTCACTATGGGAAAAATTAAATTTCTGAAGTATTTTTTAAAAATAACATTCTGTATCATTGACCTTAAAAATGGGAAAGTGATATGTGAGTAAAATACAAGAAAAAAAATCACTTCTACTCATTATCTGGACAACTAGGTAGAATACTTGATCTGAGATTCGTGAATTGGGGTTCGAATCACGGTCCAGATAGACGATTTTAATAAATATGATAAGGGGTAATATTTTTCGAGCTAAGCAGTTTTAGTTAAATTTGATAGCATAGCTTTAACCCTTCAGCGGGCGCGCCCGTGTACAAAGTGCAACATTTTCGTAATTTTGAATGGTTCGTTTTTACATGTTTTGTTTCTATGCAGTTTCTATTTATAGCTACACACTTTCTAATGCAGATCTGATTTTCTGACCCTTGTATTCCTTTTCATTCATTGTTTGTCGTGATTTATCAGTGGTAAACCAGCGATTATATTGGATTACAATACGACAAAAGCAGGAGTTGATGTAGTCGATCAAATTTGCAACTATTACACGGTATCCCGCATATCACGAAGATGGACAATCTCATTGTTTTTTAGATTTTTGGACATAATAAGAATCCATTCGCAAGTTATCCTTAGATCCAATAAAACGGACAGTTTTGAAATAAAGCGATTGTATCTGCCTCCTTTGGCCTTTAATTATAAATATATCTCAATATTATCAACATTTTATACATTGTCATAAAACGCACAATTATTTTCAATTTAAAAAATTAATTTATTACAAAAAAAAGGAATAATTAAGGTTGAAAGAGACGTTGCACTTTGTGCCACGCGCGCCTGCTGGTGTTCCAAAAATTGGCGTGCCCGCTGAAGGGTTAATGGAATCAATTGATCTGTGTGTTAGGAATGACATTTAAATGGGGAACACATCCAAGGTAAAATGCACAGATGTTGCAGAAAATTTTACCAAAATTATACCAACTACTGATTGATTCTTTAAGATCTGTAGTAATAAATAGACCCGATAAGAGTTCTTTACTAAAATACTTTCCCTCCCTTCATAACTTGTAAAGTTATGTGCCCTGACAAGGAAGATGAAATCTGGACTGCAACTAACGTACCGCATTCTGGATGATTTATAGGAATGTTGATAAGAGTCGTTTGTTTGCTCAAGCAAGCAAGTTAAAGTTGTTAAACACACATAACAAGATCAAAACTGATGCTTTTTAGTAAAAGTGTCTTGCAGATGGAGGAACTTGACACGCTGATGACTTGGGCTATATCTCCCCTCTATCAACTCGCTTTCTGCCGACACTCAATTACTTCTTTCCCTGAGCTCCTACAAGGCAAAAACTTATCTAGTGATTCATCGCTTTGAACTATTGCCGTCATGTGTTTTGGTGAAAACGTTCAGCTTCATTCAGAAATGACTAAGGATGAGTAAAGTACTGCAACTACAGAAAATTTGGGAGTGTGTGTAAGCACAAGTTCTTATATGTGGAACACACACAGTTTTCAAGAAAATAAATATTGTTTGAAAAAGATTCACGAAATTAAAAGCTTATTCGTAAGATTTCCTAAGCATATAATACCCTAAAACAAGAGTAAAAATATACATAAAGATAATTTTTTGCTGGTAGTAGTTTGCTGCATATGTGTGTGTATAGGCGTAGCGTCGGAGGAAGGGGTGGGAGCACGGGTGAGCACGTGCCCCTTCCCCCCCAACTTAACTTGAAATGCATTAAAATGTTAATAGAAGTTCAGTTACAATCGGAAAATTGTAGAAAACTTTTAAGAAAGTTGTTTTTTTTCTCGCTTTTTCAAACTATGAAACTGAAGATTCCGATTATGTCTTTAGCCTTAACATAGTTTTTTAACAATGATATCATCCATAACAAAAATTCGATGCTATATTTTTTTTTCTCATTTTATTTATATTTTACATATTTTTCTTATTGCATAACTTTTGAATACTACTCAAATATCAATTCTATTGTTATTTAATTTTTATGAAAATCCTAATATTTCATATTTTAAGACAGTCCGGCAGTCAATGCGCTGAGAAGAGCCCAAACTGAATTGGATTCGTGCCCCCCCCCCCCAAAAAAAAAAAGAAGCACGCTACGCCTATGTGTGTGTGTGTATACATAAATAATTTCTATTTTCCCCCCGTACAATATAATATTAATTAATGTTTGGGCTTTTATTTTGTGTTCATAGTTTGGTTTATTAAAATTTTATGAGAGTCCATAAAAGCTATTTGTTTAATATAAACATTGCTTTAAAACAAAATCTATAAAACGTACCTTTAAATAATACTAAAATGCCCTTAAACTAAGCTACTATAGTATGATACTGAAAGATCTTAAATTATCAAGTCAAACCTAATCATTTGTAATAACTTTTTTTATACATTTTATACATACATTACATAAGTTATATTTTTCAACTTTCTTATATATTATCATTTTAAGTTCGAAATGTAAAGATGGTATCTATTATATACAGTCCAAGTTTTCCTTACACAATAAAGAGTTCGAGTAAAGTGTAAAAGGTTTATAACATCGAAATCATTTTTATGTTTTAATACAATCAATGATTTGAAACATTACATCTTTCATAGTCTGAATTCGTTATTATATATAAAGAATTTCTGTAAACCTACGTTTTTCTACCGCATTTTAATTCTTTTAACACTTATTTTCTTCTCCTATATTTCTAGGTCGTTATTATGAGACTGGCTCTCTGCGACCCGGTATTATTGGTGGAAGCAAACCAAAGGTGGCCACGCCGGTCGTTGTTGCCAAGATTGAACAGTACAAGCGCGAGAACCCTACAATTTTCGCCTGGGAGATCAGAGAGAGGCTTATCTCTGAAGGTAAGATACCATCACTCCTAACGCATTTCTCCGCTTATCTAAAATACTAGGGTAGCGTGGAGGATATTACATGTTTTATCAAATATAAGGGTGATATAATTGAGATCATATACTAGGCTCGTAAAACCTTAAACATCACCTTGATACGCTTAATTTGTTAAAACATGTAATAGGCAATTGCGCAGTCTAACATAAATTAGCCAGAATGGCACAGTGATGAAACGATTTTTATGCCTTTTATGTCGGTATATAATCATGGCGTAGGTCTACTTACATGGGGCAAAGAGAGATCTATATCAGTATGAATATTAAACATGGGACAGGTGACATTTCGTGATGCGAGGAATATTGCTAATTATATGCATATATATACTAATTATGAAATTATGTAATATAGAGTAATGTCTCGTTAGGCCATTGGATTTGAATGGCTCGTATTTTATGAAGATGCGTGCTCCTGTCTCCATACTAATTAGGATGCGGGCAACTCTGATAATGTCACTCCAATAAAATTTAAAAAGAAAAAAAAACAAGAGTATAAATATTGTAAGATGATGTTATAAGAAATGATCATATATTCATGCATTGCGACTAAAGTTTCCCAGATCTCCTAACTGAGTCAAATTTCTAGAAAAGCCTTTATAAAATAGTACCTTTTTGCGAACTGTATAACCCTCTTTTACCTGTTAATAATTTGTTTAATTATGACAGGCTAATTTTCGAAAGCAGTTCAATTCGAGATGTTTTCACTTCTGCTATGAACCATATTTTTGTGTCAAGCTCAAAGTTTAATGTTTTTTTGTCAATCTAACCATTCAGCTATTAACTTTATTCTGCAATTGTATTTGAACAACACAGTGGCCATCTTCTTAGGAAATTCTGGCCCCAATCCCCCTCTCCCCCCGGCATTTACAAACAAGACACATTCGAAATTGAATAAATACCCTCGTCCCCTCTCAAATCAATGTTTAAAACGACTTTTCTTAATTTTTCCATGTGTTACTACAATAGTAATATCTCGTAATTTCCTTGAATTGCTCCATTTATTTCAAAGAAAATTTACCAATAACACCAACATTTCATCAATATCTTTGGACTAAAGTACCACGAGACTAGGAAAATATATACAGAAAGGCTAAAATGTCGAAAATTTTATTTCTATCGCATCTTCAAAATGTTATCTTAATGTACCGCTTAAAAGCATTTATTTTCTTAGTCATATCCATCTGCGCCGCTTTTTCAAATCAGCAGTCTGTTACCCAAAGAACTTCTAAGGGTAATCGCGTCAAACAATATATTCTGAATTCTTTGTTGGATCGTCTCCCCTTGTTGTATAAAGTTCAACTAACCTTACTCAAAACAATCATGTTTTTGAGTGCATTACGTCTCGCTCTTGTTTAAATACTTTCATTTAAAAAATAGCTGAGTGTTTCGCTCTCCCAAACTGTCTTAAGGTCACACCTAATTCTATTTGTTCATAATTTGTCAGAGGCGATTGAGTTAAACGCCTGTCAACGTTGGAAAGATTTTGGTGGGTCAATATTTGCACGATGAGAAAAAAAATAAGAAAGAGGGTAGGGAAAGAAACAGAAACAAAAATACAGTTTTTGCGCGAGTGTTTGCTGATACGAAGGACCCGTTGTTTCGGAGAACGAATGGAACCCATCGCTCATTGTTATTTGTCATTTATTATGGAGCTGGGCCACATTAATGATAATTAAGATTTCGTACGGTGATTTGTTTTTCGCTGCTCGCCGTCAATGCTCTGAAGGACGACCGAGGGGTTGTATTGGAATCTTAAAACGTTTGCATGTAGCCCTCTTATCAAGATAACGTTTCAACTTTATCATGTAAAGTGATCCCAATATTCGGATGGTATAGATGCAGCAAAGAAATATTAAACAAACGAGCATTTCATGATATTGAGTCAACTGACAAATGCTGTTGGGATAAATATCTTAAACGGGCCTGAAAAAAAAAGTGCAACTTATTGACAACAATTAGGATTATCTCCAAAAATACGTAACAAGTTATAAAATTTGTTTTAAAAACTTTAAAACTACCATTTTCAAACTGACATCTGTTTGTCATACCTTTGTATGAAGAAATCAGATTCAGAACACGTTTGTGTCTTGACATTTCTGCGTACTTGGCCTGAGCATTAATGATTTTCAAGATACATCAACCCCTTACTTTTTAAGCCATAATTTAGATATATTTTTACACAGTCCTTGATATACCGCTAGAGAAAAAAAAACTTGTCATAGCTAGTTTTTAAGTAATGTAATAAATCTCTATTCCCCTTGCAAAATGGTAATTCATGTATCCCATGGATTATGAAAGACTTATTGGGGTTTTCTATGTGAGTTTTTTTGGTATGCGCATTGATATCTGTAACAGTGTAACGATGCCATATTAATATAAAAAATTTTAAATTTGAATTAGTCAGGGAGGGAAATAGAATAGTCGTATGATATTTGAAAGTTAGAAAAAAATTTGGCTCTTCTCTGGGTAAACTTAAGAAAATATAACATCAACGCGTCTCTTTCAGTTTAACGAAATTTAACCGTACCACCTTTGAATATTATACCAAAAGCCTTGTAATAAAATTATGATTAAATTTTTCAAATCTTGTAAAAGATATCTGTATTAAAGACAAAACTACATTTTATTAAATATCATCTATAAATATCTTTAATTGGAAAGATTAATTGAGATAAAAATATTATTACAAAAATGTAATTTTTTTTTTTTTTTTTTTTTTTTTTGTCAATCAAGGAGGTTAACTTGTTATGAAAAGTGTAGGCAAGCCAAAATAGTTTCTCGATTCAAACTAGCAAACTCTTTCATTTATGTATGCCATTATACGAACTTTATGAAAACAACTTCAAAACAGGTAGAATGTTTATGGCAGTAATGAGCATATCTCTTACTACATAAAAAATGAATTTACTTTTACAGTTTTTTTCAATAAGAATGCAAGTTTTCAAAACTAAAATTGTTATATAAATACAGTAATGCTTTGAGAAATTTCCTTTGAGAGTTTGTTTATAAAAACAAGAAAAACAATCCTCTAAAAGGAGTTGGGATGAATAATTATGGTATAATATCTTTGTAAATGGTTTTTTAGGTGCGTCGTGAAGATCATAATTTCTTTGGTTGCAAAGATCATAGTTTCATTACCAGATTATGCATGTATACTCTTCCTTAAATTACAGAATTCTTTTCCATATAGGCGATAAATATTAAGTAAAGCTGATATTTTATATCTTAGTTGCATGGCATTCATTTATTGTAACTTATGAGGGCAATGTTTAAATCTATTAAGAACTTCAAATTGTTCCTATCTAACTACTCTCTTCAGAAATTATACTTTCTCGTTTAGGATAAGAATTTACATTTTTTTTTTTTACGATACAATAGTAAGCTGAATACTATGTTTAAGAAAAGAAATATTTCCAATAGGACATCATTGTGAAGAGGGGGAAAATACTTGATTTGAGAGCAGATAAAGAAGAAGGTCTCATCTTGCGGCTTATGCAACCATTTATATTAGTACGCCCCTTACTCTAGACTTATTTCCCATCCTACCCCAATAATTACACAAGAGATCGAAGCAAGCAATCGAAGACTACTTCTCCGGGAAGACAAGGCTCCAAGATTTTCACCCTCTCTCGAAAGTTTACACCGTCAAATCAATTACATCGCCCCAGACGACATCAGAACTTCTATTTCCCCTGTCAACCACCCATCACTTTGCCAGAAGAAGGTGGAGGGAAATAAAAAAAACGAAAAAAAATAAACGCCTCTAGAACGATGGGCACTGTCATTTCTCGCACCGTAATTGAAGGTTCTTAGCTACCGTGCTGCGGACGAAACCCCAGGGTTTTTCCGAAAAGGTTCACAGGTCAGGTCCTCTGCTCAAACACTAGAGAAACACTGCCAACGTCGAAAAGTGCCCGAGAAATCGAGAGTTTCAGACAATAGAGGTTTGCAGATAAGTTAACAGATTCCGATGAGTGATTTTGGCATCTCCCGCTGTTTTATTTATAATTTTGCTCGTCATGACTTCATCTGTTCCCCAGATCAGCTTTCGCTCATCGTTTCAGCATAGATAGATGGAAAAAATCTCACATTCATGGCCGCAGAGAAAATCCCGCACATTAACGGCTTACATGCTTACATCTGAATTCTTGATGTTTTTAATCCAATTTCGGGACTGTGATTTCCGAATAACTCTGAAGGATAACACAGAATTTTTTTCTTTTTTTAATATGATCCAACATTCATTTCTATCTACATCTATGAAGAATTACAGTTGATATAACATTTACTTAACAATAGGATTTGAATTATAATCTATTTCTATTAGATTGCAGTAATATTTCTGTCAAAAGGTCAGATTCCTTAGCAAATGAGGCCTAGTTAAAAACACTTTTGGTGGCCATTTAAGGCTAAAGCATTCCTTTAAACTGGTATTTATATACCGGGAATATTGAAATGTTTTATTCAGTTTTCAGACTTTAGATCAGTCTACTCCAACTCTGCTAAAAATAATTAAATTATCATAGAAGATACAGTTTTCTAGTCGAGCTAACACTATGCAGATTAAAAAGGTTTCGTGCCATAGGCGGAAAAGGACAATTTTATCCCTCTCCATAATGCAATCGAGCTATCATGTTTGTGACATAGTAAAATATTTTTTCCACTTTTTATCTAGTAGGAGAGCTATTATTTTTCTATAAGACAGCTTGTGAGTCCACAGAGCTTAAGTTCTGTCTCAGTTACCGAAGCATAACTCTTCAAGAGTTAAGTTAAATACCTTTTTCCACTTTTTATCCAGTGAGAGAGCTATTATTTTTCTATAAGAAAGCCTGTGAGTCCAAAGAGCTCAAATTCTGTCTCAGTTACCAAAGCATAACTCTTCAAAAGTTATTTCGTATTTAGGATAACAATTCTGCTTTCGACATTTATTCTTTATGGTTAAAGGTGTTCAACATCAAGTCATATATTTACATTCTCTGTAATATTAGCGGCTTTTCAAGCCATACATGACCAACCTCTGGAAAACTGATATTTAGCACTGATCCCAAAAATTATTAGAGTTGTGCTTACGGCTCATGGTTCAATATACTCCAATGGACATGATACCAACCATTAAGAAAACATGTTATGGGGCACGATACCCGTGACAGCTGAAGCTCATAGCAGTCAGCTACTGTAGTGATTCAAGAGAGAGAAAAACAATCAGATCCATACATACTCAGAACTGTAACAGAATTTCTTCCTCCTCTACTCAGATTAACAAATGCTACAATTTCGTGTTATCCCAACACACCCCACCCGTTTTTCATACATCATTTATTCACAGATCAAAAGTAAATTATAAAACAATCTTTCAGAGAAACAAAACGACAGCTACTCCCACTTTCTTATGAGACTCCGATACACACCCATGCATTAATCTATAATAAATACGCGACTACCTAGGTGGCTCTGCAAGTGAATCTCTGTTTTTTTTCCCCTTCCCTAGAGTGAAACACCTATCAAAATACCTCTTTCCGATTCCATTTCCTTATCTGGTGTGCGCTGGTAGCCGTTCGCTTTAAGCTAATTTGCTTGAATGACCCGTAAGCACATTTTAATTGTTTTACCGTCCGGAGAACCGAATCGCAAGCAGCTACGAGAGGCACTCAGAGCATAAATAAAATAGATCGAGGAAGAGATTACGGAATAATCTAGCCCACAAAAAGCCTATGATTGTGACTCACAATTATACGATTCGAATGTAGAATGTAATCGGCCCCTCCCGTCGGAATTATTGTGCGGGGAATCACGTTTTTCGAATCGGAAGCATTAAGAGATACATAGAATAGGAGGGGAAGAGACGCAGGTGGGGGTTTTCTGAGGATCACGATTAACAGGTGGAAACAGCGGTGAAAAAATAAGGCATTAGGGAGATAAATCAAACTTTAACTGTTGTTTTCATTGGCATAACTTGCAATTTAAACACCCAGATATTTTTTTATTGGCGAGATTTTCATAGAAAAGGAAAGATATAAAGGAAGGAGAGAGATATACAATATTCCGTGTGGTAAGGATTTAGTTTTGAGTTAATAACTCAATTTAAAGGAAGAGCAGGCATTTTGTTCGCAGGTTGAATATAATGTTTTTTTTCTGAGTTAAATAAGAGGTCTATCTTTTGACAGCTATTGGGGGAATTACAAGAAATAGTGAGTATATTCTCATTTATTTTCGGCGTGACTGAATGTTATTTTCTGAAGAGAGAGTGTTATACATCTGTGTATTTCTCTTGCAGGAGAAAGATACTGGCATAGAAATGCAGATACTTTTGATGAATAAATTTATATTTCTTAAAAATGGGTTTTCGTTTGATTTTTTCAATTGTGGAAAAAGAAAGGAAAGGAAATTGTAGGGTAAAATGCAATGAATTCGAATATAAATTGTTTTCCCGCAAATGTCCTCCGCGTTTTTTCTTTTAATACTCCAATTGGTTTAGATATTCATTCGAATGGATTAAAAAATTTCCTCGAATCAATTAAATTTTTCAAATGATAATACTATATAAATATTTCGGAACTGTACTTTTAAGTTCGATTTAAACAAAACAAAAATGAGGGCACATGGTACGTCTTTTCTTTCATGCCATATAAGAAAATATTTCAAAATTTTTAATGTAGGATTACGTTCCTTCATAACGGTCCTACGGAAAAGTTAAAATTTCAGATGCTAAAACCATCCGTCCGTCCGTCCGTCCTCGCGAGTTATAATTTTCGCAGCGCGCCAAACCCGTTCTATCGCTTGGACAAGTTAAACAGAAAAGTACCAAGATGCGTCAAAACTTTGACATACATATATGTATATATATATACATACGTACATATATATAGATACATATATACATACAAAAGAGGTAAGCAACGATAAGTAATCCTACGTTAATAACCCGCGGCAGTTTCGTTAGAAGAGACTACCTGAAAATTTTTCAATCGTTAGGACTTAAATTTTACCTTGTTTTAATTTAGAGAAGGGGGCGGGTAACAAAACATGATTGCTTTCTAGCGGATCAAGTAAGTTAGATTACGGCGTTTTTAAATATAAAAAAGACATCCAATGGCCAATCAATAAATAAAAATTTAGAAGGAAAAATTAATAGATACCGAGGCCAACATTTGAAAGGCAATATCGGGCACGTCACAGTCTTTCTCCACTAAAAACAGTCTGTTATTCGTACTGCCACTAAATACAATTCTACAGAGACATTTCCATAATCCCCAATTCTCTTTGCTACCCACATGACTGTTTTGCATGTTAGACCTCTAATTTCAAATTATCAAGACTGCAGTGACTAACCGATAGATTTTAACAATAATCTCTATGACTTCTATCAAATAAGTATATATCCTCCCCCCTTTATATCTTTCCAGTTAATGAACTCGCTGGACATAAAAGGGATACATTCTGATCGGATTGCATCAGACCATGAGACCACCCTAATGTTAATCCCAAGAGAGTTTAGCCTTTATTTGGTTGGATTTAGTGGCATATACGCCATCTATATATTTAAGTTGCTAAGCCGACTTTTTCGGCAGTCCGTGAGAGAAAACTACTGCATCAATTTACTTCATTTTGGTCTTAAACGAAAGATTGTAATCTGTAGATGTGTCAAATTTGGTTTTTGTAACCCCAATTTCAAATTAATCAGCGATAATTTACAATTCAAAAATTGATTTCAGCGCATGCTCAGTGGCATGTTTAAATCTGTCTTTAGAAACTCACTGTTTCTGCGTATGCTCAGTGACATGTTTTAATGATAAACACGTTTATCCCGAGGAGTCTCTCTAGAGCTCTCTCTGCCATTTTTATTTTATGATAATTTTGTTTGTGAAATATAAGATAAAACCTGATGGAAATTGTTTATTTCGCGCTGTTTAATAAGCGATAATTTACAATTAAAAAATTGCTTTCTGCACATGCTCAGTAATATTTTAAAATCTGGCTTTAGATACTTACTAAGTACTAGGCTGCTTAAGCACTTTAATTTGTTTCTGCGCATTATGATTTTCAACATTTGGCAATGATGTGTTAAGTATAATTTGTGTATTAGTACATTTATTTACTATCTAGCCGTCATGTTTTGACGGGTACCAACTAGTATTAGGTATTCTCCATTACAATGCTCTAAAAGAATTATTTTATTCCAATCACAACAATACTACTCTCAATAATTTTCGTTTAAACTTAATCATAAATAACTCTTTCGCATTGGAATTTTGCATTCATGCATCTTCATCGCATAAATGCAGAGAAAAAAAAATGAACTTTTAAATAACCATCTGGCATCGAAACATTATATTTCAAATTTCCACATCCTCCATACACTGGCGAGTAAAAAAGTTTTCGAAATTCCCAGCTCTTCATTCTCCACCGCGTAAGCAGCTCAGGCAGTCGGCAAACCATAACTCAGAACAAACGCATCGATACACTATAATTATCGTGAAACAAAGTGCGAAAAAATAACAATATCCATGTGGACAACACAAACAGGAGGAGGGCTTGCGCGGAAGTCGTTATTTATGCCGTCTCCTTGGGCAACAGTGATAATAGTTCAGAGAAAACGTTGCAATGAAAGATATAGCGTCTAATGGAAGGTCTATTGGGGAAGGTTAAATCCTGATGGTAGGTTTTCACCGGAAGCTACTTGCCCGGTTTGTAGGCCGTAACGTGGTATAAAGCTTAGGAGCTGCAGTTTTCTTTTTCAACACAAGAGTCGGTAATATTTATTTTTATACTTTTTTTTTTAAAAGAGTTGTTAACATATTCGATGCCCATCTGCCTCTCGCATTAGTTTTGAATTTTATAAAAAGGCAATACTGATAAATAACAGGATAACATTATTGCTCTGTCATTAACGTAAATGTATGTAAATAAGCAGGCGAGGAAGAAGAAAAAAAGTTATATTATAATAGAAAATTAGAAATATAATCAGAGTTTCGATTACATTATTAAGATATTTTGCTCTTTTTTTTTTACCTTTTTTATGCAGAAAGCCTGATAAAAACAAAAGCTTGCAATGAAAAAGGAGAAAAAATAAAGCATACACAGGAAAATGAAAAAATAAATCACGAAAATAAAACAAAAGTTCTGGAGATGAAAGGTTATTGTTTAAATCAAAACCACAAACTAGCTCTTGTTGTCCGATTTTTTTTTAGCAAAAACGAAGGACTAAAAATTAAACTGTATTTCACCCCGCTTATTCTTTTTACAGATGAAATTCTAGCTGTTTCTTATCGTACTAAAGAGATTTCCTAACAAGTATAATTCTTTTTTATTATTATTGAGGGTACTATTTGAACTTATAATTTGGGTTTCAAAGCAATTGACGAGTTTCATGTTACTCGTGAATTATCTTATCCTTATGGATAAATTATTGCCACATGCGATTGTTTAACTCACTTGAGTCAGATTTTACATCGTACGTTCTATCCAAGTTTCTGTTGCGCATTTTCGAATGGAATCGTGTAACATACCCGGTGAACTTTAAAATTAACTTTGAACTGCAATTTTTAATGGTTCTTTTTTTTTTTCAAGAATTGGCAGCAGAGGTCCTAATGGAGAAGAAAGGAATTTCGAAACTACCTTCATCTTTAGTGCGCAAATTTCGGTAGGGATTGCATAAGAGAGTTAAATAGTTAGAAATTTAATAAATGAATTATTTTATCGTAGATGTTAAAATTGAATTTCCAGAGTAGATCCTATTTTCAAACATATTAAATTCTTCCGGATGTAGTTCCATGGTTTCTGTTTCAAAAGTCTCATAACACTCATTAAAAGAAATGTAGTCGTCATGAGGTTTGACCTGATTTTAGAATAAATCTCCATTATTCCGTAAATGTTACTATTAATAATCTTAAAGCAAAAATTAAAATATCCAGCTTACAGGTAGCACTTGACCAAGGCTGTCTGTACCAAGACTACCTAAACGCCGGAGATGTATATTATTTCTTTAAGCACCACCCATTTAGCAGGCTTCTGTATTTGTCATCTTTCGCTCTAAATTTTGTATCACAATTCGTGACAGACGATGGTTTCTTCAGAAGTGAGTTGGAGATGACTTCACTTTGTAAGTCGCCATTGAAAATTTAGAGAAATTCCATATCAGGAATTCCTTCCCTCCAGTGTACTCATCGTATATGCCTTGCCGAGGAGCCCCATACCAAGGGCAAAACCTAGGTCCGAAACTGCTT
The DNA here is from genome assembly GCA_907164885.2 of Dolomedes plantarius. NCBI lineage: Eukaryota > Metazoa > Arthropoda > Arachnida > Araneae > Dolomedidae > Dolomedes > Dolomedes plantarius. The sequence goes on along the minus strand of OU015491.1, from coordinate 205,950,891 downwards.
GTCCGATGGAGGTGTATATTTTTGCTTCAAGTACCGCCCATTTGGTAGGCTTTATGAATTTTACCAATAATAATCTGCTGCTGATGCATATAATTGTTTTCTTTTAAGAACTACATTTAAGGGCTAATTTTTTACTATCTGAATTCCCAAACTTTGAATATTATCATTGACAAAAGTTAAGTATCTGTCTTCAACAGCACCCGTTTCGATGACTTCTGGTATATAATTATTTTATTTCTAAATGTTCTACTGTACATTGTATTTTTTTTTTCAAAATAAGTAAAAAAACAAATATATGCACATACAAAGTAACGAAATGCTGTCAAGAAATATGCAAGTTATAACGTAGTAAGTTCGTTGTGAAAGGATTTGGTAGAACTTTGCCATACCTTCCCTCCACATTAAAAACTCGGATTGTAGAATAAATTTCCATTATTTCGTAAATGTTGCTGGCAATCATTGTTTACGCCCAACTTATGTGAAACAAACTTTAAGATTTTCGTACCCATGAAATTTGGAGATCGAAGTAATGACAACATACTGTTGCATACACGAAGTAATATGTGCCTCTTCTACTTCTTCAAGCGAATAATACATCGAATGGAAGCCATCATACCCTGTGTTTTTAACCAGAATTTCCCTCCCGGCTCCAGAAAAAAATCTTTTATAGAATGTTAGAATTTGATTTTTAGTTTATAAACGAAAAAATGCTTATCAAATTCATCTTATCAGTTATCTTCACTTAGATTCTGTTATCTTCTCTATGCATGCTATGATTTCATCTCAATTGACTTACTATATCTCTCCCATAACTAGATATCTCGCCTTGCAGATTCGAAGCCGAGAATATTTAAATAGGATTCATTCTTTCATTCTCTCATTCACTCTCTCACTCACTCTCTCTCTCTCACACAGACACACACCAGTGATCATTCCATTATTGTACAGTTAATAAATTCATGTTAAGGCTTTTAGAAGGCAAATTCTTTTTAGAGTTGTCTTTTTCCCTTGAATCATAAGTTTCTAGTTATGAGCATCTGAATATGGAAAAAAAATCTTTTTTTTTAATTATTTATTTTAAGGGACGGGAAACTTTAAAACTACTTTTATCCTCCTGTTTCTTTTATTTTTTTAAATCTTCAACTTTTATTTATTTTTTAACATTAAGAATCCAATAGATACATTCACCTCAGTAAACTAAACTCCAAGGCAATTAACTGACCGACCGACCGACCGACTTAACGTGTCCCTTTCGCTTATGTTTCCAGTAAAATTGCTTAGTGCTGCAGATTACAAACAATTCAACATAAATAGGGAAGGAAATTGCTAAATTTAATAACTCTTTTTCAGAAATCGTCATTTTCTTGAAAACTAACTCTTCCCAAATGTGTTCCTAGTTTCTTGGAATAATTTAATGCAAAAAAGGGGGAAAGAAGACGAAAGCATAAGCAATTTTACCTACCGCAGGTCTTCGTTTAACTGGAACAGTTATAAAGACAAAATCAGTGAGGGGAAAACATAAAAACGGTCCCAGGGATTTTCTTGGAAAAACTCATTTAATTTAATAACTAAACAAGAATTTCCAGTCCAAGGTTCCTCGGATTTCTCTCTCTTTTTTTTAGTATTATTCCCTAGCATTTAAATGGGCACGCGGCAACTTACGGAGGGAGGAGGCACGTGCCTGAAATCCATTTTCTGTAAAGATTTTGAAAAAAAAAAACAAAAAATTAAAAACAAGAAACATCTTACAACAGCCACGATGATGTTATGGGATTTTTTTTTTTGTTTTAAGTAATCACTTGAAATGGTATTCAACATCGCTGATAACATATTTTCGAAAGAAAACACTTGGATATTATTTATGCATGAATAAAAACGTAGACGAATCTAGCGTGTAACTGCAAGTAGGAGGGGAAAGTTTGTGAACGGGATAGATGCAGGATACCAATTTTTAACGTATTCCCCAAGCATATGGTGATTTTCGACACAAGTTCTCGGTAAAGACCGAATGAAACACTGGGATTGTCAAAAATAGGTACAATCGAAATGCAAGTATCCTTTATTTAAAATATCCATGTATTCGTTGTCATTTATGCCGTAAAATGGGTGTACGTATATGTATGTACTTGCACAGCATCCGAAATTGTAGATACGAAATTGCTGTTATAAAAATCACACCTATACAGTCCAACCTGTTTTTGTGCGGTAGATAGGGACCTCACAAAAAAAAATATTCAGAAACTTCATAAATAGCTATAAGAAATAATTTTTCACAACATATTAAGGGGTCAGGTACCTTTTAAAGACCAAGAGACCCGACAAACATATCTCTATTTTCAATCCTCAATAGTTCGAAAATAATTTATTCAGAAATATGAAAATTGTAAGATGAGTCAAACATTCTTTCTTCTTTATAAATAGGGGCTCTCATTTTTTTTCTAGCTTTAAGAGAAAGTTTTTAATTGTTTAAAACGTCAACCATTGTTTTTTCATTATTATGTCACTACGCACATGATATCACCAGAACAGCTGGCTAGAATACCCTTAAATTTTATACATGTACATCATAATCATGTATAATTAAAATGACCAACTATTATGTCGTTCCTATTATAAAAATTATAATTACTGTAAAATTAATCAAAAAGTTTTTGAAATTAAAAAAATTAAAAACTTTTTTTTCCTATGAAGAACAAAGAATTTTAATTTCAAAGTTAGTCATTTATATATAACTTAATTCTCAAACTAAAATAAATGTGTGTATTCATTAATATACAGATTCAAGTCTGCGCGCAGTGATATAACATTGAAAAAACAATGGTTGAAATTTTAAAAAATTACAAAACTTATGTTCAAGCTAGAAAATTTTGAGAGCCATATTTATAAAGAAGGAAGTGTGTTTTAGATCACATTAAAATTTTCATATTCTTGAATAAATTATTTTCATAATTACTGATGATTGAAAATAGGGATATTTTTGTCGAATCTTTTAGCTTTTAAAAGGTACCTGACCCCTTAAGGGGAAATATATATATATATATATATATATATATATATATATATATATATGCGGTGGTGAGGGACCGCATAAAAATAGTCTCGCTTAGAAAGTATGTCAAAGCTTTACGAAATATCGAGAGAGTGTTTTCTAATCAAAATAAATAATTAAATTACACGTGGAAACATTTTTAAAAATTTTAATTTCTCATTTTAAACATGGAAATTTTCAAAATGTACATAATTTGATACTACTCGTCGTAGTCCAAAACGCGCATATTCTTCTGATGAACTGGTTCGTAATTGCTTTCGTCACTTGAAGATGTCAGAGTTGATTCATTTTTTGTTACCATGTAGTCGGTGATAAGTTTTTGCGGCGACGGTTGTTTGATCAGCTTCTTGTAAACGTCACGATAGCCAGATATAGACGATAGAAGCTCTTTTTGGAATTTCAAATAAATAATTTCAAAATATAATTTAAATTTTTTTCGATGCATATTCATATACCACATAAAAAATTCGCACAAAAAAAATCGCATAAAAAAAGATCGCACAAAAACGGGTTTGACTGTACATGTTTGTTAATGCCCATACAGCATTCCAAATTGCTAATAGTAGAGCTCTTTATATCCTCCTTTGAATTGCAAATAAAGCTACCTATAGTATTTCAATTTTGACTTTAGTGTAAGTTATACCTGAATTACTTCGGAAATGTTGCATTTTCACCTGTCTGTAGTTATTTGATATTATAGTTATTGGAAAGACTTTGAAAATGTGGTGTGCTACCATTACCAGAGGGATTTTGATCGAAAAGGACTTGCGTAAAAGTGAGGACAACCATGTTCAAATCTTGGCCCAGGAAAGTGATCATTACAGCCTTTCAGTGCTTAACTTCGAATGATAAAATCCTTAATGTTATGACAACATAACCACTCTCAGACTTTTACATCTTTTATATACACTCTTATACTTTTATCACTTTTATATACTTAACGTTATTATAATGGTTTAATATATTGATTAAGTCTTTGATATTTTAACGCTTTGGTCACAAAAAAGCTATTTGTGATGTCTTTTGAAAAGGCTGTAGTAATGTATTCTTTGCTTTATCGTTGTCTAGTCTCTAGTTTCCATTGTTCTGAAAATGCATTTATTTGTAATATCTTACGATTGCAATAAAAATTAGATGACAACGAAGCGAAAGGAAATATGCATTACTGCAGCACTCGCGGAACAAATAACACACATTGCCGAGTTCATTGCCAATATTATGTTGTCATGCGATAGCGTACATTAATGTATTACACACAGGTATGGGGGAGAGAGGGGGCAACATTCTTTTCAACGATAGATTTTCAAAAAATTGATTGACTAAATATTATGAAGAAAAACTTAAAAAGAAATTAAAAATATTCTCTGAATCTGCTATGCTTCTTATTCAGAGGGTTTTCATGCTTTTGTACTCAAAGCTAAATGTGTGTTTATAAAAGACGAACTTAATTCCCGGTGGAGGAATTAGCTGACGTTCTTTTTTAAATCGAAACTGAATAATTTGAAACTAATATCTTTTGGATATCAGATTTGATAAGAAAGCATATTACGTATAAGCAAAATAAATTACCATTCAGAAAAATTGTTTAAAATGATCTTAGAATTGACCATAGTATCTTTTAAGTATTACCGGAGTTTTGAAATATTTAAATGTTGTTACTTGTAATATGTAGAAAAGACAAAAGTGCATCATATTTAATATTTTTGTTTAAATTATTTGTTCAGTAAAGAAAAAAAAACATTGTGCTTCCATTGGCTTTAAAAATTTGAGTACCGTATAATCTTCATGTCATCTTCACTGATGTCGTGATCAATGAAGATCGGATCTTCAAGTCATCCAGTCACTGATTTCTAGATTAACCCAATTTGTCATCTTTAATCCTTCAGCTGGCGCGCCCGTGTACAAAGTGCAACAGTTCCGTAATTTTGAATGGTTTGTTTTTACATGTAAGGTTTTAATGTTCTATGCAGTTTCTATTTATACCTACACCCTTTCTAATGCAGGTTTGATTTTCTGACCCTTGTATTTATTTCCATTCATTTTTAGTCGTGATTTAACTGTGGTAAACCAGCGATTATACTGGATTACAATACGACAAAAGCAGGAGTTGATGTAGTCTGTCAAATGTGAAGCTATTACACGGTATCCCGCATATCACGAAGATGGGCAATCTCATTGTTTCTTAGGGTTTTGGACATATTAGGAATCGGTTCGCAAGTTGTCATTAGATCCAATAAAAAGGACTTTTGAAATAAGGTGATTGTATCTGCATTCTTTGGCCTTTAATTATATCTCAATATTATCAACATTTTATATCTTGTGATAAAACACAGAATTATTATTTTCAATTTGAAAAAATAAGTTCATTACAAAAGGAATAATCAAGGTCTAAAGAGACATTGCACTTTGTGCCACGCGCCTGCTGGTGTTCCAATAATTGTCACGCCCGCTGAAGGGTTAAATCAAACATTTAAAATATGTTTTCTTTGTCATAAATTTGTGCGATTGATTATCATTATTAAATACTATTAAATCTAAAAGTAACAGATCAGTTCTCCGTAGGTCTGTGTCGTCTAGCTCCACTGGGAAGGTTTCAAACGAGAATTTCACGAGGGTCGTCATATTCAACAGTTTGGCAGAAGCTCGAAAGCAACTTAGGGCTGGCTGTGATCCATTATCCCAACATCTTGATCTTCCCATCCCACCATTCTTTCCCCCTCCCTTCAATTAATAAACCAAAGCTCGAGCTCCCCTCCGCATCTCCCACTCTCTTAACACGTTTCCTAAATGATCCCGATGCACGAGCAAAAGTTTAACCTTCTTTACTCTCTGGCCGCAGGCCACGCGCCTCGGGAGCACGCCTACTCGTGATTAAGACAATGTTATCTGAAAGATAAGGATAAGGGAGGGAAGTGATTGCCAGGAAGTGCCGCGGCACACAATGCCAGTGCGTGCGTAACTTCGTGTGTGCCGGGAATTACTCCAGCTTTTTGCTGGAGATGGTATCACCAGAGAGAGTTCAAGAGCTGATGAATGTTCAACCATTTTAAGGTATCTTACATTCGCGTGATCATTTCGTTGATTAAAAGGACCGTCGCGTGATGCGAGAAGGAATAAATAACATACAGGAATCGAGAATTGCTGCTATTGCTTTTATTTCGCGGAGGGAATTACACGCCATTGGCTAAGATCGGGGCTCGCATTGGAGATAATCAATGTGGACCGGAAATTTGATTAAGTTTTTGTTTTCTTCGATGGTTTCGGTGTAGTTTAAGAGACTTAATTCGATTAGGATGCAATTTTTCAGTCTGAGTATCGCAGCCTTGATTACAGCGGTTGATTAATGGTTTGATATTAAAATGAAGTCAAATTCTTAAACTTAAAAAAGAGAATAAATTAGATCACTGAAGCCAGAGTCTACTTTTTTATTTTCCTCATCTAATTTCTCGGGAAATCAAAGATAACTTTTGATGTTGCTGTTCCTATTTCATAAAGCGTTTGAAATAATGGGAAAAATTTTTGCCGCTGTTAATCGATACAGGAATTTATTTACTGTAGGTATTAATCCAGATTATTTTATGAGACAGTTTTGTAATGTCCAAGGAAAATCATCCCACAGTAAATTTAAAGAATCTGTTTACATTATTAAACCCCCGTATATGTGAATACAAGTAATAACAGTGAATATTATGGGATTGGAAACTTAAACAGCCAAAATTAATTTCAATTTGGGTCTGCTGAATTTTTCAGAATCGTACATACCTGCTTTAACTATAACATATTTCAAAACATTGAAGTTCCTTAATATGCTATTTTTACGCAAAAGAGAGTCAAAAAGCTATTTATAGACACATGCCTTCAGTCTTTTCTTTCCTCTGCAGAATTTCCTGTGATATCCCCATTTATTAACAAAAACTATAATTCATTCGATGTCAGCCTTATTAGGCCTTTGATCTACAATTTATGAATACTTGATCTATCTTATCTCTTCGTTAGAAAACACTTAAATTTATTTCTAAATTCGAAAGAAAGGTTTTGATTTATAAAATTTAAGGACGTTATAAATTGAAAAACTGATACAAGCAATATATATGATGGCTGGAAAATTCAGAAAATTTTCCGGTGAATCAATTTTCAGATTACGTCTAGGTAGATCATACAGTATGGAGTTTCTGGGGTTTAATTCGGACTTCAAATGAGTAATACGGATTTCGGAAAGTAATTTCAATAAAACTAATCGATAAATTTACCATGATAATAAATTTGGATCAAGGTATTTTTAACAAACGCAAATATTTACTAAACTGACTTTCATTAATAAATTGTTTAATTGACATTATTTACAATAATAATATTAAAAGAAATTATATATATTGCTCATTAACTCGAAACAATCTAGATATTGACTGTTTTCTACTACAGTCGAACCCCGTTATAGCGAACCCAGTATATAACGAACTCACGGATATAACGAATGAAAATTTTGGTCCCGCCGTTGTCAATGGTCATGCCATTTTCCTATTATACGTAATTGAATTAGTATTGTGTCAGTTTAATGTAATCAATTTTAGTCAATTTAATTCATTAATGATCATTTTTAATAGATTTTATCATTTTTTTTCATACATCATTATTGAATACACATTGCAACTAATGAGTTATACATTTTGTGAACTCTAGCATTTTTCTTAACGGTTCGGATATAGCGAACCACCGGATAAAGCGAACAAAACCTTTGGTCCCTTGAAGTTCGCTATAACGGGGTTCGACTGTATTACATAAATACTCAAAGATTATTCTCCTAAGAAAAAAATATTCTCTGCAATTTCCCTAAATTTCTTAAAATAGATTAAATTTTAAAGCATAATTTCAAGTATGTGTCCATGACTTGAGGAGTCCCTAGTAATTTCGTCCTTTCTCTACTTAGCTACGCCACTTGATGACAAACAATTTTTCCACAACACTGTTTTTGTTGAGAAACCAGGATTCTTTAGGACGTCGGAAAAAAGCAACAAGATTTCAAAATATCTGCTTTTTTCTAACCGTGAGATTAACAGCACTCGGCTGTCATATCCATAGCAGCTGCTTCAGGCATCACCATCCAACAAGAAGAGATGCTTGACCATTATTTCGGGAGAAAAAACTACGCTTCTGTGTTTAGGCCGCTGCCTGTCATTACAGATATTCCACCCACCTGCTCTTGGGCAGGTGGCAGGCATTGCCCCGATCATTCCACCTCCTCTCTCGAGAAAAAAATATCCTATGTATAATTTAGGAACTTTCTTGCTCTCTTCATACCTTTTAAGATTCTTAACTGTCAGCTGTCTACATAGGATTACAATGTACGTGTGTGTAAGTCCTGTAAGAAGATTCTCTAAAGGAATTCTGCAAGGATTAATTGTAGAAATCCTTTATTTCTACATTTTAGAATTAAAGCAATTATTACCTTGATTTCTTAATTGATATAAGCTTTTATTTCGGAATTTGTAAAGTGGAGCTTATATAGTCGAACCCCGTTATAGCGAACCCGGTATATAACGAACTCACGGATATAACGAACGAAAATTTTGGTCCTGCCATTTTCCTATTGTACGTAATTTAATTAGTATTGTGTCAGTTTAATGTATTCAGTTTTAGTCGATTTAATTCATTAAAGATCATTTTTAACAGATTTTTATCATTTTTTAATGCATCATTATTGAATACACATTGCAACTAATGAGTTATACAATTTGTGAACTCTAACATTTTTCTAAACGGTTCGGATATAGCGAACCACCGGATAAAGCGAACAAAACTTTTGGTCTCTTGAAGTTCGTTATAACGGGTTTCAATTGCAATACTTTTTGGGAATGATTTGTCAAGTTTTATTAATTGCTAAGTTTTCATTTATCAAACCTTCCTCAAAGTATCACTTATGTCTTAGCTTGCGTAATTGATTTCTCTAAAATCAGAAAGCTTTTCCTTTAAAAGATACCGTATAATTTTTTTAAAAACTATTATCGTTTTACCTTGTTAATTTCTTCGGAATCCCAATTTGGATTGCGTTACTCATTCATTTAATCATTCTTAATTTCGCTTTGCTGTCTACTTTACAACAAAAAAAAGTTTGAACAATGAAATTTTGATTAACAAATGCGTAAAGAATGCGATATAGGGTTCAAAGCAATGAAGTCAGAAGGTATCGATCAAGCAAACAAAATGTTTTGCTTGAAGCTTTCATGAGTACATACATACTCTATTCCTTGGAGCATAACCGTAAATTTACTGGCAATGATGGATGCGGATCCTAAGTAATTCATTTATTTAAAGTAAAAAGACAATATATTAGTGACTTCTTATTGTTTCTCTTTATTTTATATTTGTAATTCCGTTTCCACGATAAAATTATTCCAACTGCTGTTTATTATTCGAGTGAAGAAACTGATTAATTTAATCGATACTATCTAAATAATGATAATGAATAATTTTTTCGGCTCCTGGGTGTCGCAGTTTCCGTCAGATGACATTTACCAGCACTTTTAATACATTTGCTAAAATAAAGGTTGTCCTAGCTAAAGGTATCCAAAAGTCATGACTTATTTTTACGGAACTACCCATTAGAATTAAAAAAAAATTATTTAAATAGAAAGAGCATCTCACCAAGTTTTAATATCAATCATAGATTTCTATCATAGTATGATAGATTTCGATGTGTGCCCCTTTTGTAGCACGACAAACGTCTAAATAGTAATTCAGTCTCTCCAAGTGTTTCGTGGCATATCAGGCGTTATTAGACTTTTTTGCTTGGGGATTCATTAAATCCATTGTATATAAACAAAAAATTAAAACTATGGATGAGTAGAAGAAGCGTTCATTCAAGCAATTCGTGTAATTGCTCCTGATATGCCACGCAACACTTGGAGAGAACTGGATTACCATTTAGACGTTAGTCGTGCTACAAAAGGTGCACACATCGAAATCTATGATAATATGATCAAAATCTATGATTGATAATAAAACGGTGAGATGTTCTTTCTATTTAAATAATTTTTTTTTAAATTCTAATGAGTAGTTCCGTAAAAATAAGTCATGACTTTTTGATACCTTTAGCCTGGGCACCCTGTATTATAAGTCAAATCGGAATGAATAATCAATTTATTAGTTTTGTTTAACATCTTAAGCCGCATAAACATTTTTGAATTACCATTTATTACTATAATAAAGTTATATGTAAAATTATAAAAAGTAAAATGCTCCATAATTTGACTCATGTACTCCTCTCAGAACATCTTTTAATTCAGAAATCTATTAAAAAGTTCAAGTAAATCACATTCTGAGACCTCTCAGTCGCTGCTACCCTACATATTACGGGTAAGATCTGGTTTAAATATTTCACGGTGGAAAAATTATCGAAACAAAACTAATATATTAAAAAAACTGAGACAAATTTTAATGTACATTCGTATAACATGAGACGTATTACTTCAGACTGTCAAAAGTAGAGAAATATGTCCCCCATAACTTACAAATGTTTAACAACCCTGTAAAATGATTAAACACCGAAATAAAGTAAGTTATACCTTTCTAAAAAACCGATAGGAAGTCAGAAATTGATGAAGCATTGCTAAATAATGGTAAACTAATGATACATGAAAAAAAGGTTAAATATCCTTCAACAATTGTGAATTTTGATTTTACTACTTCTATTTAGAACCACCACAAATTATAAAACCATGACAGTTAAAAAATAAGAAACGGCAAAAGTAAAACTTGTCAATTAGTTAAAAATTGTTTCATGCAAATTTATCAAAATTTACCCCATTTTTCATTTTGAGAAATTCCTTAGAAATTTGCCTAGGCAAATTTGTATGAAAACTACTCGTATTTCAGATATGTTTCTGATATTTTTTTATCAACTTGTTTTCACTTTTTTCTTGTCTCATTATTCTACAATAATTTTTAAAATAATTAATTGAAATTTTTAAAAGACACGTAGAAAGAATTTTTTCCCTAACATATTTATATTGAGTACTGAATAAATTTCCTATTATTCAGAAAGAAAATTGTTTATTGAATATTTTACACGACAAGCATTGTTTTCAATCCTATATTTGAGAATATCTTATAATACCCAATCCAAATGCGATAAAAGGATATTCTTGGACAATTTACAGCACATTGGACACTCACTTTGGGAGTGCCCGCTTCATTTGGTGTTTCTATAGTATTATTTCTACGCATATCTATAACAATAAATAAACTATACACGTATTTATCGCAAGTTCATCGACTTGAATTGTTGCGTCAGTCTTCATAAAGGTCTATAATCAATTCCTCCCTATTGGACGACTCTAAAACGCTTTTGCCAGAACCAAACGGAAATGTTTAAGAACCTTTAGCAACAAATCGTCGCATCCGCTAACATACAAAACAAAACAACAAAAAAAATCTCTTAAGGAAAAAAAAAAGGCAACAATAATTTAAGATTCAACTTTAAAAGAAAAAAAAATGTCGGATAGAGCAGAAGGGGTGGGGAAGTTAGAGACGAGAAGCTACAATTGCGGAATCACAAGAGCGGAACGAAGTCTCGTGTTCGTGTGAGTGACGATGGGCCGTGATTAAAGGTCCTGCTATCTCATATCCGGTGCGAGCCCCTGCTTGACCAGAGACGGGGTTAGCAGACAGACCCTTTTGCTTAAACGCGTGCAGGGATTGCTTAATCGGGTACGATTCGCGTGGCTCTTCTTGATGCTGGAGATACGGATCTCATGTGTCGAGATGCGCAGGTTGTCCACCTCTCGGACTCTTGATGATGACTGAGAGGATTGTTCTCTTTCTAATGGTGGATGCGACTCTTGCGTGAGGTGAGAATTGTTGCTTACATCACATGTGGAGGTTGAGAGGAAACTCGGTAAGGAATTTGGTCGGAGGATTTCGTCGGGCACAAAGAGTTTTCTCGAAAGGAATGCTTAATACCTTCTGAATAATGATTGGATTGTTCATACATACATATGTTTGGAAAAAATTCAAAGTTAGATGTTTCTTAGAATAAGGAGTGAGGGGAGCCTGAATAGGGCAATGCACTTTAAGGCTGCTGTGTACTAACCCAATTGGCTACGCTCACCTTAATGTTAACCTATGGAGAAAATGTATCCAAGGATTGCCGACTTGGATTGAAAGATTTTTTTAAAAATTGTTATCCGCAATAGAGAAAGAAATTTTACACCCTGGGGCATTTCTTTTTTTTAAATAAATAATATTTAAAATTTTAAAATATTCCGGGGGGGGATATGGTATAGTGTGTTTTAAACCCTCATCATTTTCTTTCAATGGTGGACGAAATTTGAACCTGCAGTTTGAAGAAGGGAACAAGCGCCAAAAAATTGGAATTCGTTTTTTTTTCCGCCATACTGTTAGTTACATACAGACGCTCCTTGTAAGCTGTAAAAGGTACTGGAATAGCGGGTGAATAAAAATAATCTTATTTATTATTTTTTCTTCACAAAAACTTTATATAAGAAAATTTTTTTAAAGTTTTTTTAAATTTCCCACAAAAACTGTTTTTGGATTCGTTCCCTTCTTCAAACCTTCTTGCCGATTCATTTATAAAATGAATCCTGTTGCAAGGTGCAGAAAAGTTGAGGCTGCCTAAAAATATCATTTTTATTGGATTATCAGTATTTATGTAGCTGTAAATAGCATTTCCTCCATAGGTTAACACAAACGAATCCAATAGGTTAAAACACAGCAGCCTTAACGACCCGTTTTGCTCCAGAAGGTCGTTCGTACTTTATGGAAAAGATTTTGATAGTTAAGTTTTACGTATAAATGCAGTATTTTTTGAGCCGATTTGCTTCTATCTGATAGCCATGGTTCTTGACAATAGCTCTAGCTCGAATTTTCCATGAAAGTAAACTTTTTCTTAGTACTGTCATGTCAATTTTATCGAATTCCTCTTGGACAGTTTTCCAAAGTCCGCTCAGTGTTCTTGGATGCCGTTTTCCTAAGGCTCTTTTTAATAAACCGAAAGCACAAAAGTTCATTGGAGAGCCGTCAGAGGATTTTACAGGTATTTCATTAAATGGGATGCACTTTTACCCTGTTTCTGTTTATTTCTTTGCTAAATAAGCGGCTGTTGATTTAGACGTGTGACTAGAGGCTTTGTCCATATGAAGGTCAAATTTATCAAGTTCCTTTCCATATAAGGCTGGAATTTCTTCCTCAAAAATTGGTTCTAAAATATTCTGCTGATAGTAGAGTGAATTAATTTTGGCTTTACTTGAGACTTGATTTTTAATTTGACGTTGTAACAAAATCTTGCAACTATCATGAATCCCTTTGGGAACTTTTCTGTACACTGGCGAAGCCATTTCGTAGGTCATTCCCGTCAGTTCAGCAATAGAAAATTGATCTTTTTATTACAGTCACTTAAATACACCCATGCCTCATCGAGTGTCACCACAAATTTCCATTTTTCAGCAGCTAGGTGTATTCGTATAATTTTCTACAATTTGTTTTTCTTTCAGCAATATCCTTTGGCAAAAGCAGTTGAACTTTAGGTTTATACATCTTTTTTAACTTCAAATCTTTATGAATGATTTTACTTACAGTGCCACGAGACATGCCTAGTTTAGATACAATGGATCTGAGTCGACGGTTTTTTTTTAGGATCAGAGACTTCACTTTCTTAATACACTTTCTTAATTTCTTCACTTTCCCGGTCGCAACTGGTTACAAACCCGTCGACCGGGTTTGTAACCAGTTGCGCCGTGTGCGTGGCTCCATTCAATTACATAGGTTACGACACATCACGGACTGGTTTGTGATTCGAGTCAGTTATCAGTTTCTTTTGAGTTGCCCCGTGTGCAGACGGCCTTACTTGCGTTCGAACAGTCTTAGGATGAGGTTTTGCGATCATGTTTTCATTTTTACTTTCAGTTAGACTTTTTTTCCTTTCAAATTTAATATATTATAAAAAAACCTTTTTTGAAATGCCATTATCGTGACTTTTACACAGTTTTATAATTTGTTGATACGAATATTTCTCCTCGGAAAGCGCAGTTAAGTAACCTTCGAACCATCTATCAATTTTCGGATCCTTTTTCAAAGTAACTCTTTTATTTTACATTCTAATCAAAACAAAACAGTAGCAGATGATTATTCTGAAGTTGCCAAATTTTTATCTCAAAATGCAAACGCCAAAAATAAATTACAAAATCGTTCCATAAATTACGAACGACTTTCTGTAAACAGAAGGAATACCTTTCGAAAACTTTCAAATCTATTACTGGAAGAGGTATTCTATTTATATATATATAAATACGATTTTATGATTTTTAATGATGATATTTATCTGCATACAAGAAAACCACAGGAGGTTGACATCATACAGCTTTAACCACAAACCTAAAAAAATTCACTTATTTGAGCACAATTTTAATTCGCAAGTCGGATAGACGTCTGACTCAAAAATTTTGAGTTCAAAGAATTGACCTTCAGTTGACATAAAAAATAAATTGATATGCCCAATCCTACATGCAGTTTATAACTGTTTTAAAATTATCGAATAGAGATACTGTCAACTGTGGTATCTTTGGCGTTTGCGGGTAACTTTGGCCAAGCAAACGAAGAAGGTTAACCAATGGCTTTCTCGTTTGGACCAACCAATGTTGGCCCAAAGTTACCAGTAAAGGCCAAAGTTACCCCAGTTGACGGTATGTCAAAAAACAATGGTTGTACCGAAGGAACCTTTTTTGCGTTAAAAAATCTTATCACCAATCGTACTTCACATCTGGCGGGATTTTCGATTTTAATGTCCACTTTATAAACTAACGCTGCAAAGCGAGACAGCTTTTTAGAACAATATAATTTTGACCAAAGGAAGAACCAGACGTTCAGGAACTAAATGACTGCGGCGTCGTTACAATCTCGTGACCTGCGCATGATCTATGAGCAATCGGTTCTTGCTTTGTGGATGCGCCTCGAACGAAAGCATGTCGATAAAGAATACAGAATCAACAAACGCTCTGGATAAACAAACATAAATCTTGGTTTCAATTAAAAGTGTTGTTATTTGTACTTTAAATTAATTTATATTTAGTGGCTGATAGGGTATAATTTCATAGCGACAGATATTTCAACTTCTGATTCCAGAAGTACAGGTAATAAATGTAATTTCCATTCTGAATCGAAAACATTCAAAAAATCACTTTTTACCAGAGTATTATAAAAGGAAAAATTACCTGAAAGAAGCATTTTTTTCTTCATAGGGGTAATCATAAAACACTTCACCGGAAAAAAAAATAAGCATATGAATGTCTATCAATTTTTTTTCAACGACCTTACTATTCTTATTTTTTGAAATTTTTAAAATATTGCCAACCAGTGTCATAAAACTCTCTAGAAATCTCTTTTTAGATGACTTTGGGACCTTTTTAAGATTAAAGCACTAAATTTCAGACCATCATCAAAGTGATTTACAAGCTTTTAGGAACTAACTGCACACGTCTTATCAATTTTTTCTTCAAAAGTGTGAATGTAATTAAAACATTATCTGAAATACAAATATCATCAATCGATATCACACTCTCACGTGAAAGACATTTCGCAACTGTCTTCAAATCGCAGGGTTCATAACTTACTCGGCGGAGGTCTATACTGATACTGACATCAAACATTCACAATATTGTTTCGGAAAAAGGTAATGGGCGAGCGAAAAAAAATAAAGAAAAAAAGAATCTGTCGTGTGATTTAGGATTAAAAGACTCCCATAAAATACAGAAAAAGTGAGCGTAATGTTTGAAGAAGAAAAAAAAAATTCACTGCTTTCCCCAGAAATTTTCCGGGCTGTTTGCCTTCTTCAATACGATCTGTGTCATTAAGCAAGGAGCTTCGGCTCTGGAGTTCAGCATGCTTGCGCACACGATGCTATTGACGCGACGGACCACAGGGGCTGTTGACGAGTTGGGGACAGAATCACGGTTATTAAGCAGTCGCGAAAGGATCGCAAAATACCTTTCAGCTCGACCCGATCGTCTCCAGAGGCTTTTAAAGGGGAGGGGCCGTTCGGAGAAGAGTCTAGTTGTTTCGTTGAAAGTCGATTGTCAGATTGTGATTATTGTGAGCTGAAAGAGTGGAGGAGTGTGTGTGTGTGCCTGACTGGTGTATAACAGAAAGCTTTAGTTTTTTTTAAAGACTTTTTTTTTCAAACATTTTGTACTTAGTAGCGGAAAAACGTTTAATGGTTTCCATGGATTCACTTGAATGACAAATACGCACTTTTATGTTTTGCTCTGAAGTTCACGGGAGTCAGTGAAATGTCAACGTAAAGTAACCAAAGAAGATAATTCTTATAAAAAAAACTGTATTAGTTGCCTCAATGTGAGATTGTAAGAGCATGAATGTGTGTGTACTGAGAGTGTTTTTGTACACATGCACAGCATGAAAAATTTAGGTGACGTTTAATATGAATCCATGCAATGTTTAACGTCATTTGGGAGAATCTAATTTGGGCATCTATTTTACCCATTTGAGCGTATAGGAAAAATTCTTTAGATAAATTCATAAAGTAAAAGGTAACGTGTTTAGGCGTTATGTTATATAACCTTTCTTTATGAATTTACCAACTTGAATAACAGCATACCTAATACCATCTTGATATTGTCTCCAAATCCCCTGTAAGCCTAATCAGAATTTACATTATAAAGGAGTAAATACAAGGTGAAGATTACCTATTTGAATTGTATACAATCCGATTACGTTTCAAATCACGCATGTTTTGTTTCAAGCATGTGACATTTACCTATCTGAATTGTTACTGTTCTAAATGCTAGAAATTATTGTCGAAGTTCAAATCCTCATGTACAAGGATTTTTGAGCTATTTATGTAAATAGCTGAAACGAAACATGCTTGATTTGAAACGCAATTGGATAATATAAAATCAAAATTCACAATCTTTACCTTGCACTTACTACTTCATTATGTAAATGCTGGCTGGGCTAGCAGGGGATTCGGAGGCAATAATATCAAGATGATAGTTAGGATTGCAGGTACCATTAAAAGAGGAAAATCTCCAAGCATCTCTGGCCCCAAACTTAAGTTTTCATTACCTTTTTTCTAAACATGGTTTAACGAAAAAATCAGATGAGGCGCAATACTGCTTAATTATGTTTTATAAATTAAAAATTATAGTATAAAGTAAGCAAACGCACTCACATAGAATGAGAGAAAGGCAATGCAGAAGACACGTAATAGGCTATGCGTTATATGTTGAGTGTTAAAATATAAATATAATCAATTATCAAACACTAAGATACACAGAAATATACCTTACAGAATTACATTCATTGAACTTGGCTTACCCTTGGGGTGCAGAACTGAAAAGAAAAACCAGATTTATTAGTAAAGGTAAAGGTGAGAATAATCAGATCTGCAAAAGTTAAACCCGCTACAGTCGAGGAACCATACTGCATTTTTAAGTTAAATTATGATCAATTTATTTTGTTGCTTAGTTACACAATACAGTCGAACCCCGTTATAACGAACTTCAAGGGACCAAAGGTTTTGTTCGCTTTATCCGGTGGTTCGCTATATCCGAACCGTTAAGAAAAATGCTAGAGTTCACAAAATGTATAACTCATTAGTTGCAATGTGTATTCAATAATGATGTATGAAAAAAAATGATAAAATCTATTAAAAATGATCATTAATGAATTAAATCGACTAAAATCGATTACATTAAACTGACACAATTCTAATTAAATTACGTACAATAGGAAAACGGCGGGACCAAAATTTTCTTTCTTTATATACCGGGTTCTCCATAACGGGGTTCGACTGTAATCATTTTCAATTACATATTTATATCCGAAAATTAAGGCCGTCTGCACACGGGGCAACTCAAAAGAAACTGATAACTGACTCAAATCACAAACCAGTCCGTGATGAGTCGCAACCTATGTAATTGAATGGAGCCACGCACACGGTGCAACTGGTTACAAACCCGTCAGACGGGTTTGTAACCAGTTGCACCGTGTGCGTGGCTCCATTCAATTTCATAGGTTACGACTCAACACGGACTGGTTTGTGATTCGAGTCAGTTATCAGTTTCTTTTGAGTTGCCCCGTGTGCAGACGGGCTTAAGAGATCTTGAGCACGGTCATCTCACAAATCTGTGCTCAATATCTCAGATTTTGGAATATTTCACAGCTTAATTACCTGCTGACATTTTTATTGCAATTTAACTTGTTAAATATTTAAATTTTTTTTTTGCTTTACTTCGGCGACATAATCCTCTCTTATAATTTGCTCATGTCAGAGCGTAAAAGTATGAATATTATAACGATGTTGTCTACTTATTTTCTAAAGTCATACCTCTTCTCATTTTGTGAAGAATACACACGATACTATAACGTTAAACAACAATTAAAAAATAGCTACCTTTCGCATTTTTAATCGATATCTCCATCTTTAAATAGGCCGTCAATCGAATTAAACTCGCTTACCCCTAAATGATTCTAGTAACTTATCAATCAATGTTGGTGTTTACCGAACCGCTCATTCCTTCAGCGCCGTCACAATCCAATGACTATCGCATTAAATAAAAATGTTAATCAATGCCCGCTGATTATGATCTCTCTCGCACAATACTGGATCGCTGGACCGCAAACTGCTCCCCAGTCTATCCCTGTCTCACTGATTGGATTATTAGAGTGATATCTAATTTATAAATAATAATCGGTGTATAAACATTTTTATGAATTAATTATCTTCAATTATGAAATCTGGGCAGCGTGCACCCTTAATGGATGATATGTTTATCCCGCCAAATGAATGTGCCTGGGTATTAGGTTTTGCATGCTCGATCAACCAAACAGAGATGGGAACTGGGACAGGTTCTCATGGATACATTTGTTGCGGGATTTGTTCTAATTTCGGTGTCACTCAGGAATTCTTAAAAAAATAAATAAATAAATAAATAAATAAACAGGAAGGTCTCCCGTGGAATTTGCTGTACATAATGAAACAGAGCTATTCATGGGAAAAATTCAGATGACAATGCTCATGTCAATACTGCGGAAGTGTGACGTAGATTCTTACGCACAAAGTACATATGTGCATTTTGGAATGTTTGCGACAAACAGTAGAAACCGAAAACAGAATTTTTATGAAATGCAATACTGATGCAACGTAGAAAATAACGGGTTCCCAAAAAATCGTACTCTCATTTCAATTTTTAAAACACTTATTTTACGATGATTTTTAGAAAATCAATAGTACTACGAAAGGTGTAAGATCACAGATTTCAGAAATATTTTTTTTATGCAATGTTGGTTTTACCACTCTAAGACGAGGCGTTATTATTAAACACTACTTTTTTAAAGAATGTGTCTATATTCACCGTTTTAAGTTTCTTCATAGAAAAGAGTTACGGTAGCGCCTCAAACACAAAAAAAAAGAAAAAAAATTTGGGATCATTTATATTAATATTTATTTCTGCCTGCTTTTTATTTATTCATGTTTTTAGTCATTGATTCCTCGGATGGCTCCGTTCCTTTTTGATATATTTAGTTACATATCTTACTAAAAACATCATCGTTAGAAATAATTCTGATTATTTATACTAAGATAAATATATATCGACTATTACAGATTTAAAAACAAAACTCTTTAATTTCCCATATTGTTGTTGTTGTTGTTGCTTATGCCCCTTGACCGACAGTAACATCAGCTCAAGTCCCGAAGGCTATGGGCGATGAAGGTGCGGCTCCTGTTTTGAATTAGCACCACAATGGTCGGAGTCCGACTTGGCTAAATGACCGGTCCCGTCATTTTGAACAGAGTCAAATGACGAGACCGGAACACTTGACCCTGCACCTCCAGAGGTAAATTTGAGAACTTGGAGGACATTGTAGCCACACCCTATTTTACGTGCTCCGGCCACCATTAGTGAACACGGCGGTAGATTTGCAGCAACGAGCATCGAACCAGGGACGTTCCGATCACTGGCCCGCTGCTCTTGCCAACTGGGCTACCGCACCCTCCCATATTGTAACATACATTATGATTTTTAGTTTATGATAAAGATCTTTCCTGTAATGCCAAATTCAATAACCTAAATATTCGATTACTGGATTCCGACAATAATTTTACTTGAACTGTTATTTGTTCTCAGGCATATTTCAAGGGAAATTTAATGTACTCTGAATAACGTAATGTTTTAATTATTTAAAAATATATTTACTTTTAACTGTTTCATTTACGTTCATTTTAATAATTTCATAATTAAAGGACAAGTGTTATCAAATTGATGGATTCGTATTAGTTTTTTAAATATTAATTACCATTCAATTTTGCATTACCATTTAAATACGTTGTACATTTGCACTACGTGTTTTTTTTTTGTGTGTGTGTGTGTGTGTGTGTGTTAGTTAAAAATTCAATCTATCTATAAATGTAAATGAATATCTGTGTTATAGGATGTGAAATAGAGACATTCATAATCAGTCATACGTAGAACAAAATGCTATTACTTAAGAAACAAAAACATCTAACGGAACGAGTTTGCTTATTAGCGAATTTAATTCTTAACCTGTCCAATAAGTGATTACAAAATTTTATCCTTCATAATAAATATGTTGGCTGGTACACTCAAACATTAAATAAAAAATTGATACTGAAAACGACATGAAGGTAAACTTAAACAAGAGAAGAAGGGGGGAAAACAGTTTTATAAACAGAACCGCCATAATAATATGTCTTAGTCAACAGTGCCGACATTATCATTAAACAGTTTATTACTGTTATTCTTGTTTTGTATAACCTTCGAATCTAAGTTTTCAGTTTTAACTTTTTTATATTATTCTTCGCACAGAGGAGATTGCTGCAATCCGCTTCTCACTATGCAAATATTTATATTAAACTCCAGTTCTCCCTTCTTTATAATAGTTAAAAAAAATACTAAATTAGTATGTTGTAAAAGTTATTGATTGATTATGTAATTTCAATGATAATACCTAAAATTATTTCACACGTTTTCAAAACATTCGGGCCTTCAGTTTTTCAATACGGATTTTATTTTATATAAAGAAGTTTATAACAGAAAGTATTTAAATAGACTTTTGACTGTTTTCTATGCATTTGTTGAAAAGGGAACTTAAATTTTCAACCCTATTGCAAAAGAGTAAATGACCGAATTTTCTGAGACCTAAACATTGAGGTTCCCAACCCGTAGAAATCATATATGCTTCAGAGAATTCTACTTTGGGGTTAATTTATTAAAATAATAAAATTTATTTTGAGCGTAAAACTCCTGGGCTACGTGATATCCCTCTACCTTTTTGTTATCATGGTGATAATTTCATTCTGAACTGCTTGCCATCGCCAGAATTAAAATAGGTTAAAATCACTGTGTCATCAACTTAACCCTTTAAAAAAAATTCAGGTAGTCTCTTCTAACGAAACTACCGCGGGTTATTAACGTAGTATTACTTATCGTTGCTTGCCTCTTTTTTTTACAATAAAATTCTTACATACGAAGAGAAGGATGAGTGATAACCCAATGCAGAAAAATTGTGTAATTCGGAATTAAAAATTCGCACGAAGCGGAGATCTTAATCTTTAAAATGGTACCTCATTTATCAATTTTGAATTAAGTATATGAAGAGAGAAACAGGATATAACAAAAAACACCTTTTAGAAATAATATTCTGCCATTCTTGATTTATAACTCGCGACGACGGTTTTAACGTCCGAAATTTCGCTTTGCCGCGGACCGTTATAGAGGAACGTAATCCTACATTAAAAAAGTTACTCATAAATCTGCGCTACGGTTAAGTTATGAAATGAGGAAGCAGCAAATGAATCCGCAGACAATCTGTTCGCGACGTGAGGACAAGGGAACCACTTTCCCCGTCCTCCTCCCCCGCACTTCCTGTATGTCCAGAGCGCGACATACATACCGTGAACGATTATATGCGGAGTGGTGTATAATATCCGACAAAAGAGGGGCTGGTGCAAAAAAGACGGGTTTAGGCTTCAAGTAATTACACAGAAGAGGAGCGAGCGCGCATAAAAAACAAGCCTACTGAGCACCTGCCTTTTAGAGTTTGATATCCGGTCAGGGCAACAATTGCTGGGGCGGAATTACCAACCTGGAACCAAAGCTTTCAGATAATGTACTACTCTCGAACCACCCCCGCGTTCATTTCGGCCTCTAGAAAAAAAAAAGGATCTTTTCACTCATTCTTTTTTATCAATTTTCTTTGTCTTTCGGTCGGTTGTTTCACAGTCACTTGGACAGTGGAGTGAAGTTGGATTTTTTGGATAGGAAGTTGCGGCAAAGGGTTGGCGATTTTTCTGGATGCTGACCGGATGTCTCTCTAAGGAGATGTGGAGGATATATGATGCATTCATCGTCAAGAATAAATGTAAAGTTCCGATTATATTCATTTTTGGGTAATTAAGCGGTATAATTGCAGACAGATACACAGACACTCTCAAGAGCTAAATTACGCCAAACAATAACTTTAAATGTCTGATAAAATTATTTTTTAAAAAATTCTTATAGTTCTGTTGGAGCTTCTATAAACGAGGTATAATTGTTTGAGGTATTCATTTGCTTTCTGTCTCATTTCATTAAAGTAATAACTCCAACTGTTAGCATAAATATGTTGTTGCTAATGTCCCCTGTTTGGAGGTTCCATTCACCAGGTCCTAACAGGCTATTGGGCTGAAAGGGATGGCGTCTGTTTTGAACTAGCACCACAAGGGTCGGAGTCCGACTTGGTTAAATGACCGGTCCCGTAATTTTGAACCGAGTCAAGTGACGAGACGGGAACACTTGACCCCGCACCTCCAGAGGTAAATTCGAGAACATTGTCGCCACCTATTTTACGTGCTCCGGCTACCATTAGTGAACATGGTGGTGGATTTGCAGCTACGAGCATCGAACCAGGGACGTTCAGATCACTGGCCCGCTGACCTTGCCAACTGGGCCACTGCGCACCCACGCATAAATATGTAGAGTTATCTACCCCCCTTTGAGCTTTGTCTTCTACTGTCGTGAATCCCCCAGTGCCATCTAATTCCCCAAATGAAGTTTAAGTGGTTTATATTTAAATAGGATGAAAGGCAGAGAGATATTATTACCGTATGTCTAAGCATTTTCTACAGAGTAGTCATTCGCAGATTAGGGTCTGAGGTGTGAGAAGCAGGAGATGGTTTAATCAGTACGATTTGCGACTTTAAACGCAACCACACCCTCCCACCCCCTTTCCTTAAAAAGCGGGTTCATTCAAATCAGACTTGATGTTGTCCGTTTTAGCGCATAAAGGTCAAATTAAATCTTCATTAATTTACTTTTAAAATATTTATGCTCATGCGAATGCATTTTTTTTGTTATAAAGAAACAACTATATATAGCTACATAAATTCAAAGAGTTACTCATATACATACTTATAAATCAAACGTTTTATTATATATCGATGCAATCTCTCAGGTAAAAGTTCCAGGTGATGACTGCATGGCTCGGGCGCTGGCATTCTATTCAGATCCTGTGGTTTCGAATCCCACTGTTGGCATGGACGGAAGCCGTTCGGAATCGGCTTTAAACTGTAGGTCCCGGTCTAATTAGCCCTCGTGTAGCAAAAAGTTGACCGTAGCGCTCAAAACCAAGCTTCTCGAGTAAAAGTGAGAAAAAAATTATTTCTTTTGCATATTCAATAAAATATTTCACAGTACTAGAAGAAATCCGATTAGAAATTTTATTAGAATATTTTTACTTACAACTTCTACCAGGGTTTTTATTCCCGTTATCCCCGTATTAAAACACACTACCAGAGGGCATTAGACTGACCTCTAAAAAAAGGACTTTTATGAATAGAACTTTGTTTTAGAGTTTAGTATGTCTGTTTATTTGGTTCATTCTGTCCTCTAAAAACAAAGTGTGATAAGTACAGTTTACTGATCTCGTCTACTTAACGAGAACCGTGTTACGTGTACTGGAAAAAGTGCTTGGAAACTATCCAGTTATTTTAATTAGTGTCTAGCAAAATATTTTGAATAAAATTTCAATTGTTTGAGGCTGAGAGTACCGAATCACTGTTAGGAAACTAAGTTGTTAGCACTATGCAGTTTTTTTCTTGATAAATGATTCTTCCACGTTCATGCCAAATTAGTGCTTCTGAAAATTTCTTTTCACTGTATAATTTTATCAACAAAGTTTGATATCCAGTTTTCAATTTCGTAAAAAAAATACAGCGTTTGATCGTAATCCCTGAAAATAATTAGCGCATGCAATAATTTATACTTCGCTGGGATTACTACGCATAAATTCGCGGAAAGTAATCACCTATTTGTTTTTTTACTCAGAGAAACAATGGCGTCAGGAATATTCGAAGGACATTGCTCTCAAGATGCTTTGAAACATGCAGGAAAAATTACTTTTTCATTAAATCTGTTTCTTTAAATTGTTTAAACAACGAATCTTGTATGTTTTAAGAAAATATTTATTTCAGTCGTAAAGTATGTAATTTTCATGTTTGAAATACAGAAAGTCAACTACATTTTCCGCGAAATGTGAAAAAAAAATTCTAGAACTTGAAATTTTAAATAAAATGTTTGTCTTGTTCATCTCAATGAGGGAATATGTATGTAGTTTGTACATCAACAAGGTGTAAATGTAACATATATATACTGCTTATATGACTTCCTGTGGCGAACTTTATCAAGTTATAGAGCGTAATAAATTGGGGACTTAAATCTCTGCTGTATTTTACCTAAATTATTTGTCATATTTAATTTGAACGACCTACATTGTTACAAAATTTTTTGAATGATAATATAAGCTAATTGAAATCTATTCTACTGCCAAAATAATTATTCTTTTTGTACACAAATAATGCATTTCATTCCACTTTCTTTTGAGACGATTGACTTTTTCCCACTCGAAACAATGTATTTTTTTGTATAACTTGAGGATAATTGAATAAAATTATTAATTCTAATATTATTCAATCTTTCATCGTCGTTCATTCAAACATCGACATATCTTTACAAACGTCGAATACAAAATGTTTTAGAATATTACTAGATTCCTTCTCTAGTAATTTTAAAATTAACAATACTATATATTTCACAAAAAGGATAGTTTAAAGATTTGTTAAAAAAAATAATAATAAACACTTGTTGGTACCCGTCAAAATATGACGGCTGGATAGTAAATAAATGTACTAATTCACAAATTATACTCAACACATCATTGCCAAATGTTGAAAATCATAATATTAAGAATAGAGAAGTACACTTTAAAAAATCACTATTAAACATAATAAAGAGGAATAGGGTTACTCAACAGAAATAAACAATTTCCGTCAGGTTTAATTCCATATCTCACGAACATAATTCAAAATAAAAATGGCGGAGAGAGAGAGCTAGAGAGATTCCTCGCAATAAACAAATTAACTCGCTTATGTGGCCTCGCGCTTAAAAAGTATCTAAAGCCAGATTTAAACATGTCACTGAGCATGCGCAGAAAGTAATTTTTAATTGTAAATTATCTCTAATTAATAGAATTTGCGGTAACAAATACCAAACTTGACAGATTTATAGATTAAAATCTTTCGTTTAAGACCAAAATGAAGTAAATTGATACAGTAGGTTTTTTTTTCCCCCTCACGGACTGCCCAAAGGATCGGCTTAGCAACTTAAATATATTCGAATCTCGTAACTAGGATTTTACCCAGAGAATTTTTTTCGTATTGAAAGTAACAAATTTCTGTTGCAGTAGAGACTAAGAGGCTTCAAGTCTCTTACGAAAAGCTTGACAGCTCTATAGTGGCCCCGTCTGGCTCATTCGCTTGCAGACTTGCAATTTTGTATAACAGCTTCTTTGCGAAAGGAATTTTATTTCATTGGTTCAAAATTTCATAAACCTCAAAGAAACCACAATGGGGTATAGTATGGAAGAAATATTCCTTAATTAATAATTCACGATAAATTCTAAGACAATAAACAAGTGTATATATTTTTATTTCCTCTTGAAACTCATATATATAGATTAATAATAATACTAAAAAAACTGGCTACGGATATAGCCAGAAATCTAAATTTGATAAACAATATTGAATAAAAAAAGTTGTAATTACGTTTCATTAACGTTAATGGTTACATGTTCTGACCAACAAGTGACAATGCTATATTTTTTAACATCATTTTCCTGTATCCACGTATAGCGACTGTGTTTCATTTTACTGAGGTCAAAGTATCAATAACGCATAATGAAGGAGGAAACATTTTCTGTAGAATACTTTCTGCTTTACCACTGTTTGAACTATTAACTTAAATTGTTTGTTTTCCATTTAATTACTCACACACACATATGATAGTTGCACATCAAACATATAGTTACACAATTATACATATAGTTATGCAACGAGGAGTGCAGGCACAAATTGCATAGGGATCTCCAACTGTTTGGAACGTGAATTTTAAGTTCGGAAAAGCTGCGATTGGGTGCATGCTGGGCTAGATTTTACCTTTCCTTAACACAAATAGTATAAAAATATATCAGTTCTCTTTAAAATGTCCTTTATGAAGATTGCATCTGTTAAGCACATCAGTCAAAATTGCGTTTATATAGATGAACAAAATAGAACTAAAAAAAATTCATATATTTCATAGAATTATCTTTATTTCTTTTTTCTAATAGCAACTGTGTTAAAGCTCTTGACACGTTTTCTGAACTCGAATTTTATGCTTAACAAAATCTTAATGTGCGAATTTTTAGCAAATTTATTTGACACTCCAAATCTGCAGGTAACATATTGATGCCAGTGAGGAAACAGAAACTCTCCGCTGCTATCTCCTACTGTAGAACCAAGCATGACATCACACAGCTTGATCTCTCACTCTCGCTTTCTCGGTGCACAGCATCGAATTACATCGGTCCAAAAACAAACAAACAAACAGGGCCAAATGCGCACGACCCTTTGCATCTGCGAGCCATCCGATGGCTCTGTGACCTCTTTACATTCTCCACGATACCTCTTCGACATGTTAATCGACTGCATCGTGTTACTGACACTCTGTCTTTCTTTTTTTTTCCCTCTCTACAGGTGTCTGCACCAACAGCACGGCGCCAAGTGTCAGCTCCATCAATCGCATCCTGCGCAACCGCGCCGCCGAGCGCGCCGCGGCGGAGTTCGCCCGGGCGGCCGGCTACGGCATGTACCACCCGTACGCGGCGGCGGCCGCCTTCCCTTGGAGTGCGGCGGCAACGCCACACATCTGGCCGGCCTTCCACGCGGGGTCGACGGCCCCCCTGGCCCCAGGAGGGTCTCCCGTGGACCCGGCCACGCTCACGGGGCTCAGCTCGCTGAGGGACCAGAGACAAATGGGTAAGGCTCATCCTCCACGTATATATGTCTCGAGTCACTGCCTCGGAGTTAATACAGTCAAACCTCGTTATAACGAACTTCAAGGGACCAAAGGTTTTGTTCGCTATATCCGAACCGTTAAGAAAAATGCTAGAGTTCACAAAATGCATAACTCATTAGTTACAATGTGTATTCAATAATGATGTATTAAAAAAATGATAAAATCTATTAAAAAAGATAATGAATTAAATCGATTAAAATCGATTACATTAAACTGACACTATACTAATTAAATTACGGACAATAGGAAAACGACGGAACCAAAATTTTCGTTCGTTATATCAGTGAGTTCGTCATATACCGGGTTCTCTATAACAGGGTTCGACTTTATTCATTGCAAATGAACGCAATTTCTCACTCTAAACCCTCACACCTAAACTCTCACTCTAAGTCTTTATAAAAGCAGACAAATTTCATTATTGGCTGTTAAACAAGCACAGATATGGTAAGAATTCCCTGAGACAGTCTTTAACGGTATAACTGCCACTTTTTCTTTACTGCCAATTCTTCAAGTAAAATAGCAATTAAACGTAATACGTTTAAAAGATATAACTACCCCAATACTTACTGTATTAATAAAATCTCATTTTAAAAATGTCTACATGTATTTCTATATTTCTTGACTAGAATTTGGGTTATAAAAGACAATCTGAGATTGGGAATTAGGGGAAGAAGATATCATTATACTTTTTGAATTATGATATATGAACGGGCAGAAATTAAAATAAGTGCAAGTGTAAGCCAATTAATTTCACTAATAATTATTTGTTAAGCTCAACTATAAATACTTTTATACTTATTTACTTTTACTATACTTGCATTTAATCCAGAAAAATTATTATGAAATGCAGGAAATCGAGTCTTTATTAACTTCATTTCTCTGGGGTGGCTTTCTTCAAAAGAGAACGCTCTTGGAGATTGTCTTTTTAAGTGTAATATGCCACGTAAATAGAAGAATGGCATCAGTTTATTATAATTTTTATTTTTGCCAATATTTGAAACAAAATGCCAACCTCTCGGCATAAGAATTAGCAGGAGGACGTGTAAAGACAACGGAAGGTTCTTTAAAATTATTTTAAAAATATTTTGGTTACAAATAATTGATTACAATGCACAGATTACAAATTTTTGAAGCACTGAAAACTTTAAAAAGTCTTTTTGCTCTTCTTCAAAATGTGGTATATTAAGAATCAACGGAAATTCCAGCACCTAGTAGATTTATTCAAAATGAATTCCTTCTTCTAGACTACAGAAATACAATTCTCTACCAGGTTAAACTTAGGGGAGAAAAAGGATGGGAAATATCTCCAAAAACTCCATTTGCATTGGTGGATCTCAAGACAATAATCACGACTACAATCAGATAGAAAAAAAAAATTTCTTCGAAAACTGGGGATAAAAATTAAAATATCCCAAACCGCGCCGCAGAATGAAGTTATTAAAGCTAATAGGGGCAACCAGAAACGCGGCTGAGGAGGTGAACCTAAACAATTTTTCACAAATGGTAAACAATTAAGTTCTCATAAAACTAAATTGAAGTTAATCTCGGCCCCTTAATGACCTTCATGTTTACTGCTGTCGGCTTCCTTTGTTTCATTAGATTTTTTGTGAGACTTCTTCTTTATCTTAATTAAGATTCCGTGCCGCGGGGTGTATGCATTAGCATCGGTATTAGCCTCTTCCCCTGCCGATCCCGGGCACGATTTCCAGAGTGTTCAACGATAAGTACGTGTGCGTTAGTGTTGAGTACTGCTATAGTTAATTTCAGATTAGGACCCCTCGATGCGATTTTAAGAGAGAAACTTGGCGAAAAAAACGAAATACCCCGAGAAATTTTTAGCAATTCTATTTGATGTCTCTATCAAGCAGATAAGCCGCGTTCCTTTATTGGGGAGGCCGTTTCTGTTCGGTCTCTTTTACTTTAACAATTAAGGCAATTACGTGATTAAGAATGTGGGGTTCGGAGCCTCTCTTATTTTAATTATCAGCGTCCAACTTTGTATGGTAATTCGGTCGTAAGGTAGCTTTGATTACCCCGCGCTTTGAGTCATCCATGCAACACTTGTTCCTTATTAACATGTGAAGAACTGTTACCATTACTTTTGAGGAGTTGTTGCCGCCATCAGAACCTGGGGGGAGAACACTCTTTTTCCTCTACTCAATTGTGTGAGGCAAGTTATTACGAAACAGCGATTGTGTTCTTTTTCAATCGCGACTCTCAGAACTATTTGTGGGATTGAAACTGTGACGAGATCAATTGTTTCGTCTTTTGAAATTTCGATTTATTGGAATTAAGGCATTAAAATGCTAAACAAAGGAATTATTCAACAGATGTTAAAACGTTAAAGGATTTTGTTTCATGTAAAATTTGCTTGAAATCTGAAATTTTCTTTCTCCTTAGTTAAATAGAATCATAGTTCCTCCACCTAACGTAGAGCATTTTGGCACACCTCTAAAAATGACAGTGTCCATAAATAAAGGAAGAAGGTAAATTAGCGGGAATTTTAAATTGAGTCACATGGGGATCATTTAACCAGGCATCATTTAGCTCTCTCCCTTATTCTGTTATAGAATCGTCCTCTTCCTCCGCATAAACTTCATGTGTCCAACTAAAGAAGTCTAACTTATCTCCAGTTGGTGTTGGCCCAATAGCAGTACACCTAACAACCGTAGTCATTCTGTATTCTCAATTGTAGAGGTTGACCGATATAATTTATTTTGAAATTGGAAGTCAAAAGGCTTCTTCGTCATAGAGAAAAAAGATCAACGAACAGTTAAGCATGCCGGTGGAGGTATCCTTGTGTGGGGGTGCATGTCAGCATCAGGACTAGGAAATTTGGTATTTATTGATGGTATAATGAATCATGCTGTTTTCATAAATATTTTAAGAGACAATTTAAAATTATCAGCTCAAAATTTGGGTATTGGAAACAACTTTGTTTTTTATCAAGATAACGATCCTAAGCACACGGCTCTCAACGTTCGCATCTGGTGTCCTATAATTGTCCACAAGTTTTGAAAACACCATCTTAATCGCAAGATTTAAACCCAATAGAACATATTTGGAGATAACTGGAGGTTCGAGTACGAAAACATGACATCCACATGATAAGCGACCTAAAAACAATTATGATGGAAGAATAGATGAACATTGATGCAAAAATTTCAAAAGAACTAAAGCAATCTATTCCCAGACGTTTAAAAGCTGTTGTGGATGCTAAAGGATATCCTACTAAATATTAATTTAACGAAAAATTAGAATATTTACCAATATGTAGAGATTTTTTACAAGTGTACGATGACTTTTGTGAGATACAGTTTTTGTTACTTTTGGATTATTGGTTCCTTAAAAATAAAGTGTTACTATGTTTTCAAAATATTTCATGTAGTTTTGTTAAGAATAAATTATAGATCTTATTATTAAATACCCATTTTGAAATATTCATTTTAATCAATAGATAGACCCCTATTTCATTGAAAATCGCAAGTGTACGAACACTTTGGGGAGCCACTGTAGATATCTACGTTACAGTACGTCGAACCCTTATTATGAACGGAATTTTAAAAAAATGAGATTCCTAACATTTAGTAGGATACAATGCTTGAGATTCAAAGTTTTGGCCCCGAGAGACAGTTGTAACACAGGATCTCGATTGCTTGAAAGGGAGACCATTAATCATTAGAGAGCATATTCACTGTAGTAAGTATCATTGAAAAAAAAAGTTATAAATTCACAAGTAAAAAAAGAAATGGAAATCTTTGTGAAGGAAAAATATGTACAAATTTAAAAAATGGAAAGAGAAATATCAGGAATCAAAAAATGAAAGTTCCTCACACCATCAAGTTAGTTAAATTGTAGAATAACGACCTTGAGGATAGGAGACCGTTAATGAATTCTTTCTAGAGTCATTAAACGTTTCTACGTAGCGATCAAAAGTATTTAATTTTAAACTTTGTTTTACCTCTAGTTTAATCAATAGGCATACCATTGCGAAGAACCATTAAATGACAGCGAAACTCCTAAAACCGCTGTTGACTATCGTACTATATGGTGTCTGATTCCGTCTCTGTCGTTCCTTGTCGATTTAAAAATGAACAGGAATAATATTTTAAACAATTTACCATGAAAATGCAAGAGTATCATTTCAAACCGTCCATAGTATTATTAAGGTTGCTTTGTTGTGGCTATAGCAAAACTACATCGCATTTTGTAGCTTTTTACAAATCGATTACAAGCAGAATAAAACTTCATTCCTAGCAACAGTCAGTCGTGAAATTTGCCTCAAAGGGACATGTCTCCCGTCGATTACTTTCTAAAGGCTGAAGCTTTTCATTTACTCATCAGTTTGTAAGCCTGTATTTCATTTAAACAATGAACATATTCATCCACGATATTGATGGAAAATTTTCCACGTGAAAAAGGCACTTCCCGTGCCTTACATTCGCACTTTTGGTTACATTTAATTCATCGTATTTTTTTTTTCTAACGCATACTTGAATATATACCCAGAAATATACATTTAAAAAATAATTCCTATTGGTTTATAAATGTGTCTCCAGTAAAATAATGTTTAGAAAAGCAAATTTGCTTCTATTTAAAAAGAAAAAATGTACATTCAGTAACAAAAAATAACCAACCGTGTAATCTTTGTTGTTTGAGAAATGAATACAATTCAGCAAAGTATTTTTCTCATAAGCCTTTACATTCCTCAAGCAGTTATCTACTAATCACATTCCTCGAGATTAAAACTGCGCCAGAATATCAATAAAAAAACAAACTCGGTTCTCAATTCGCCCTGTCTCTTCATTTTAAATTCCCGCAATTCTATTGGTCTGCTGGCAAACTTCGATGAAAGGGAAGGATTTCTTGAAAAGGCCGGGTTCATTAAAATGAAAATATCTGGAATACAAAGGACCAATCGGAAGGGGAAAATTCAGCTCAAATTAAACACTACTTCGACGTGGGAAATTAGAATTCATGCCAAATCCCCCCTCTGTATCCATCTGTCAATCGCGCTGAACAACTTTTCGGGCGCCAAGGAGCGACTAATTGCTCAGATGAACATAAAGAACCGTAAGAGAAGAAAAGAAGAACCGAAACAGCAACAAGAGCTTTGTTGACTTAAAGAAAGAAGAAATCAAAGCCGCAGAAATAAAAAGAAATATATTACTGTGACATTTTATGAAACTTGCAATGGCGGCATCTCTTGATCGCCTGCCGCTGCGCAAACAACTGGACTTCAACATTTTTTTTTTCATTTGTAATGGAAAAAAATGGGAAAGGAATGATTTCTTTTAAAGCCCTTGCGTGTCTCTGTGTACTCACAGTTGCTCTGGGCAACCAAAGCAAAGCAGAAGCAGGGACAAAGTAGTACACCATGAATTCTTCATAAATCCCAATCTTGGAGCAGTCTTGGGACCCTTCGTCAGCAAATTACGTCATTAAATATGTATCCCCGTGGTTAGGGAGGGACCCCCAGTGAGGATGTAATTATTTCATCATTATGTCGCATAATAGGCCATGTAGCTGCAGAAAGAGGCCTAAAAAATCGATTACTTTGAATTTATAAGTACACGAGAGAAATATGATGACTGGCCGTTAAGGCTTGGTGCCCCATCAAATAGAAAATTTAGGTTAATAAGATTTCGTATAAGAAGCAGATGTGGGTTTTTTTATTTTTATTATTATTCCTCCGGATGTCAAATGAGATTTTGGAATGGTAAACAAATTTGACATGTTTTTCAGTGAATAACAGTATTAGGTGGGTGGAAAAGCTACATCCTTTACACTGAGTTCTTAGTGTCTTAAGTTTTGAGTTCAAATAAATTCTCATATATAGATCACGATGCAAAAATAAAATTCAGGCTGGTATAAGAGCTGATTCTTGCGAATATCAAATAATTAGAGGATCAATTACACACGTGTATATAAGTGTGGGGGTCCTCACGTGCGTGTGTGTATTACAGTCGAACCCTAGCGAATCCGGTATATAACGAACTCACGGATATAACGAACGAAAATTTTGGTCCCACCGTTTTCCTATTGTACGTAATTTAATTAGTATTGTGTCAGTTTAATGTAATCAATTTTAGTCGATGTTATTCATTAATGATAATTTTTAATAGATTTTATCATTTTTATTCATACATCATTATTGAATACACATTGCAACTAATGAGTTATACATTGTGAACTCTAGCATTTTTCTTAACGGTTCGGATATAGTGAACCATAGGATAAAGCGAACAAAACCTTTGGTCCCTTGAAGTTCGTTATAACGGGGTTCGACTGTATAAAGATTTAGCTAAATAAAATATCTATTGATTTTCTTAATCACAAATTTGTTCCATTCATTACTTTTCAGTTTTTCTCTTCCTTTTATAGGCGAGTAATTTCATTCAAAAACATTTAATTTATCATGTAAATATGTTTCTGCTTTTACATTTATAACAAAACAATAAAGCAATGCCTACTCTGAAATTTAATGTAGATTAACTGCAAAAAATGAGGTTCAGTGTATACGCAATCAAGTTTACGAAGTAGTATTTTTAAGTAAGAAATAATATATCAACCTTTCATAATTAATTGTAAAATATGAAACTAGTTTTTGCTTGACGAAGGATTTAGAGGAGTAACTTCACCATAAAAATTATTTCCCTACCATGTGTACTCCAAATATGCTTATCCCTTTATTTATTTTTTGCAATGTTATTACACACACACCCTTACGATTAATGTTTTTCTTGTAAATTTCTCACGTGGTAATCATGCATTTACTTCATTAACATTTACTATTCCTTCATCGTTTCATTTATTAAAGGAATAGTAACTTTTAGCTTCAAAGTTTTATCTTCTAACACTACATATTTATTTTCTGTGTTTTTTTTTTATTACTGCGTAGTTATTCCAAGTACAGGGGAAAAATAATCCCATTTCTTAGAAGATAATACCACCAGAAATGATTGGACAACGAAGCTATTTCCAAACGTTTTGAAGGTGGTTCTATGGTTTCAATTTGCTTTTAAGTTAATGGATAAAGATCACGTATTCAGGCTTAAGCCTATAACATTGAGTTGTATCGTCTCCCCGTCAACAGAGAACCAAAGTCTAAAAAAAGTTAACCAAAGTCTAAAGATTTAAGAATGACTAAATATCGACTTATGTTTGTTTATCACAGACATTTCGAGCCGTGGTACAAAATCGTAACTTCCTCGAAGTCCAATATCAAGCAACTGCTGTCGTACAAGCACAAGTACAATCTTGAATACATTTAGGAAGCACAAGTTTAAACTCTGCGAAACATCTCTTTAAGTCTCGCTATTCACAGTGTGGCCATTGAAGTCTGCAATGTATAACAGAAAGGTCTTCAGTGTGTAGCAGAAGCGTTCGTCAGCCATAATACACTAATCCGCCATAGTCGAGATAGATATATTTTTATGGAAGCTACCAGATCAGCTATAAAGCAACCTACCGATATCTTTATATAAATACATGATGTTACAGCATCAATTATGCCCATATCCATAAACCTTCGAAGGAGAAAACAAAATATTAATTAAGGTTATAACGCCGTAGAGAAGAACTAACAAAATACCGTAATATCAATTGTTAAAAATTTCTTTCCTTTATGAGACACAGCTTTTCTCATTCCAGTGGACAAGGATATCGACGAAGGCGCTAGTTCAGACTCAGGTGATCGGCCAAAGTTTAGACGAAATCGCACTACCTTCAGTCCTGAACAGCTTGAAGTCCTAGAGGAGGAATTCGAAAAGACACATTATCCTTGTGTAAGCACGCGTGAAAGACTGGCCGCCAAGACTAACTTATCTGAAGCCAGAGTACAGGTAAGACACGCAATATTAAACCATTTAAAAATTTTCTTTAAATTAATCAACGGTAAAATGGGATGTTTTATGTCATTGCTTGTAACATTCTATGTAAATATTTAAGTAATTTTAGTAACATTAAACACTAGTTTAATAAGTTTAGGATCCTCACAAAATTATTCCCTTTCGGCAGAATGTAGTCGTATCCCAAAACATCTATCATATGCGAAATAAGTTTTTCTCGTGATTGCAGAAATACTTTCAAATAGACAATCACAAATTTCTTTTTAAAAGATTCAAATATTTTGTGTATTTAAGAAAGTTATAAGGCTTTTATTCTTTTCCCTTTCAGAGATCAAACGATTTCTGTCTGTGGATATGAGTTTTTTCTGAAATGCATTTAAGCTTTCCCTTAGAATACTTACTTTGAACTCTTGTAGGAAGATTAAAAGATCAAAAAACAAACAGTTTTAGATTTAAAGTGTTTGAAGGGTAAATCACTCAAAGTTAGAAATATGATACCCGGTTTAAAAACGCAAAGTACATCTGGCAACTCCCCTCCTGCGCTGAAAAGTAGGTATGTACAATCTCTAAAAAACAGATTTTGTGGTTAAGACCTGGACAATAACTTTTTTTTCAGTATAATTTGAAAAAATTAGAGAAAATTTGTAACATTAACTATCGTTCATAGAACTCCAAATGTTTCAGGCTTTTTCATATTTCATATAAAATACAAAAATACAAATTTAAGATTCTTCTATTTTCCCCTCGCGTTATTTTGTGGATTAATCGCAACTTATAACATATCAAAAATTTACGCTGAGAAACCCGTAGGTAGGTGTAATGTTGGTTCTTGGAAAAGAAAATCAAGAAGAACCATTAAGTTAATCAAGATTCATCGATTACCCGTTCCAGGTCTTTCCAGAGTTTCGCTTCTCTATTTCGGTGGTCAAGATTTTCGGATCACTTACTCTCAGCTTCTCTGGCAAACTTTTTCGTCACGCTACTGCTCTATACATTTTTGATCGTAACTATGAAATAAAGTCACGCAACCTGCGTACATTTCGATTTCGCCCTCTTCCCTAACCACCTCCAGCCTGCAGCAGCACAGACCATATGTTCTCACGAAGAGCTCTCATTTTAGAACAATCCTTTTCCCGCCGTGCATGGCTTCTCTTCATTTTTCACGCATTGATTGCTGGAGTTGGTCAATGTCATTCCGAGCGCGATTTAGAATCATTATTAATGCACTGTAATGACTAAAATACTTGCCTCCCCCCTCACTTCGTGTACGAGTAATTGCCTCTTTAACGACCCGACATTGCCATGATGTCGCATGAGCTCGTGGGCGTGGTGAGAACACCACCACCCAATGAGACAACTGGATAGTGTCACGTGGGCGTCCAGCTTTAACGTTAAGTGGTCGCACAGAGTTGCCCATGGCAACGTCGCCGTAACCAATGTAGATTCGCTCATATACTTCCATCCCCCTTTCCCCCCCGAAGCAATTTTCCCTTTCTTTGCTATTTATTATATTTTTAACTTATCGCATTTCCACTGAAACATAAAGGCGAGCGCATTCGAGGGGCGTGTTCCGCGTAAGTGATGTGTCTGTCCATAGGGAGTACGCCCGAGATGCGCATCGACCGTGTAGCTGCTTGCCTGCTTGCGTTCAACTCAACTCCACTGGTTTATTCAGGAGCGCGTTGCCAGATCCGAGCGGACGATTATTGGATTATTTTTCGCAGAAAGAGAGAAAAAAAAAGGTGGAACGAAAAAGAAAAGAAACTGCTGAATACAGAATGAATAATAATAATGATAAAAGCTGTAGGCACAGGCACATATGGGGAAAAAAACTATATACAATAGGCGTACCTAATGCATATTATATGTACAAAAGCGCAAGGTCTTTTCCGCGTATTATAGAGCACAGAGCAAACACATTCTTTACAATATGAGAATCCATTATCGAATAGGCAATGTTATTGAGGATACATTTTTTCTTCAGTCTATCCTTTTTCTATTACTTTATACAGACCTTTTAGCTTTATGGAATTTTTGACACGCATGTGCAAGTTTCCTAATATACACGGATATAGTGATTTTTTTTTCTTCCCTCTACTGCAATATTAATAATTATCGGAGAAATTATTTAAGCAAGCTTTCTACAGTTTTTGACATAACTTGATATAATGTTCTTGATTTATCAATGATGAATACCGTCGGTCAAAGTATTTTGGCTACTGGATTCATTAAACGTATCAAAACATCTTGAGACGTATCAAAACATCTTGCATAAACTACTTGAGAGAAATTAATAAAAATTTCAGTATCGGAAAGTCCTTCTTATAGTAAAAAGTAAAACGTTATTTAGTTTATGGCTAATTAAATACAAATAAAATAGTATAGATGATTTTCCTGGGGCAATTTTGAGTTTAATTCCGCAATTACATCTCGTTTCAAATCCGTAAGGGTATCCTGAATTATGTCTTGACGTATGTTAAAATATCAGTATCAAGCATATATAGCTGATGTTATTGAATACTTAAGGTACCCAACTCTTTGCACAAGTAGAAATATGTATCTTGCAATGATGGTTAACATTCTAGTGTAATTCATATGCAACATTTTTCGATGCTACACTAAGGCTGTGAGTAGGAAGCCGTTAAAATTCAAATATGTAAGAAATTATATATAAAAAAAAAGACTGTAAAAGTTTTTCCTTTTTGCATAAAATATCAAACATGTGTTTAAATTAGACTAGGAGAACTATAAGAAAAATTAGCATACCTGCAACTGTACCCTTAAAAAATTTTTCTGTTGGTACCTTGAAAACCAAGTGATAAAATAGATCCCTTATAAGAAGACGAAAAAAAATTAGATATGATTCATAGTAATTCAGTATAGTATACGTACATTAGTAAGGAACAATGTAAGACTGAAGGTGGACAAGACTCAGCAGAAGGACAGTAATCAGTAAGACAATGTCATTCTTACAACTTAATAAATCACATTTCATGATGAAATTCTTTGCACTTGTTGTTCACAAGCAGAGCTAGGAAGATTCCCTTGCCACAGCAGGAAAACTTTCAAAGATAGCTAATGCAACTCATTTAATAACTATGAATCATTAGAATGGCTGATGGTAGGTAGGAACTCTCCTTTTATAATATCAACTGTCGGCCTCAATGCGTACAACTAGCGATTCTGGTAGATGCAAACACACTTTTCTTTGACACAAATAGAAATATTTTTCATGGTAAATTTGTTGTGAGCTTAAGTATTTATGTTATACAGTATTCGCCTAAGCATTTCCCTTTAAGGAATGTAATAAATAAACAACTACATGAACATTCTAAATTTCAAAGTATTCTCTAAAAATAAATTAAGAATAGACAAGTTATTATTCACTGGCTTAGCTGTAGTTGCTCAGGTTGTTTACAAATCGTTGTTTATATCCCTTATTAGAGAGTTAGCTTTATTTTGCGTTTCATGTCACGTTTCCTCTTTAGACCGAGAAGTTAAAGTGTCTCAGGCAAACTTTCTTAAAAAGGCTTAGTGGTGTTACCTTTTCATGATTTAAAGTAGCATGTAAGAAAATGAAATAGGAAGCAGGGTCCCAAACATTAACTCCCATTTACTTATTGCCTTTATGATATGTTTTTCTAAGTGACTGCATCTTCTTCTTGAAGTCAGTTATGTTGGTTGTTTGAAACAGGTATGGTTTTCTAACAGACGAGCCAAATGGCGACGACACCAGCGAATGAACATGATGAAGCCCGTCAATGGCGTGGTCCCGCCTACCTCTCCAACACCAAGCCTC
The DNA here is from genome assembly GCA_907164885.2 of Dolomedes plantarius. Lineage (NCBI taxonomy): Eukaryota > Metazoa > Arthropoda > Arachnida > Araneae > Dolomedidae > Dolomedes > Dolomedes plantarius. Next base: position 205,911,774 of record OU015491.1, on the reverse strand, counting down.
AGCCCCGTGCCTTCCCCGGAGCCGCCGCCCCCCTCTAGTCAACAGCCCCAGCCACCGCGACTCATGGACCACTTGCCGAAGATGGGAGGCGAGAATTCAGCCTTCACCCCTGCAGCCCGCCAGCCTTCGTCTTCGCCCTCATCGGACTGATCAGTCGCATGCCTGTTTTACTCACAAAGACATCGCCATCGAAGTATTATGTCATACCCATTAACGCCTTCGATGAGGCACCATCGCTAACATTTGTAGCTTTTTACCATGAATTAATGATCTGCCATGGTCCATCTGCCGACCAGGGACTTGAAATGACAGATGTTCCTTCCCCTGCTTTCATTTCTTTACCCTTTCATACTGATTTCATCTGGTACCACCCCATCCGCAGTTATCCCAAGAACTTCCAGACAGCAAAATAGATTTTTCTGGACTGATCACGTGTATGAAAAGCTGGATTACGTGATAATTCAGTACAACGCCGGACGTGTTATTGGCTTGCAAGTAGTGTTACATGAAATTTTTCTTTCATTATTATTGGCAAGAAGCAGAAGAAGAGACAACGAAAACATGTGTTTCTTTACAATATGTGATTTACATATATTTCTATGATTGATTTTAGTGATAAGGATTGTACAACTTTCGTTAAAGTGTTATAGGTAGTAATATCAAATTCTACTCGCTAAAATGCAAAATTATATTGTTGATTGTCAGGACTTCGAATCTACTGGGGTACTTAAATGGAAAAGAGCATTTATAATGAAAACTATCCAGTACTGATATTTAGGGGATCTTGAATGTGTGATTATAAATACATCTTTTTGGTCATAGTTTCGTAGTTTTTAACTGCATTAATTTAAATCCTTCAGAAAATTTCAAATTGAGGTTAACTCGTACGATTCTTAACACCTCAACTTTTTTATGTCCCAGCGATCTACGAAAAATGTGCTGAGAGGTATTTACTGCATAAAAGAAACTTGACAAAGCTTTGTTAAAGAAACGACGATTTACAGTTACAATTGTGATATTACTTTTCAAGCCAGGCACCGAGTTTAACATGCAACAATGAAATGGACTCCCGTTACTGTTATGGGAATGCAGATTTTGATGGACTCCGCCAAAGCAGCGTAATTAAGATAAGGCTAACTAAATGTTGCCTGAAAGGAACTGTTAAAATTGTAAATCTAGCAAGTATTTTTCTAATTTAATACTTGTTGCTGGGAAGCAGCATGGTCACATGATTTTCAAAACATGCTGTTTATGATTTTATAAGCACTAATATTTACATGTAGAAATCTATTTATTTGTGTGTAATGCTCCAACTTCTGATAATTTATATTGTATTGATATGCATGTTTCTGAGCTAAGACAGCTCAAACTTCCATTTGCTGATAAGATGTGTGATAAGAGTGTGGCTAGGGGTTTTGAGAATATCTTTCTCATCTTCTGTCAATTTCTTTGTTTCATCGATCCTTACATTAAATTATTACAAACAGTAGCTTAAGATAATGACATTTTGTGGTTGGAGAAATTTTATGTTTTAAAACAAACTAGATGAATTCTCTGTAAATATATTATTGTTATTTTTCACGTTATTAGTTTACATTTAAAAAGTTTTAAATTGTAAAAATTTTTTTTTAATGTATCGATCATATACGTATTATAACCGGTGAAATTAGATGAAATTATGCCTCAAATATTTGAAGTGTGATATTAAATTGACTAATTGTTGCAATTAAAAAAACAAAACAAAAAGGAATTATAATTTTTTTATTTATAAATGAGTATTTTTTATTGTTTCCTTGTAACTATTTATATTTTTATAAGTTTCATTTTTTGTAAACACAAAGATTGGGTATTTTGAAACATAAAATTCATAAAAAGGTGTAAAATAATGTAATTTTAAACTTTCAGAACTTACATTGAAGCTTAAACAATGTTTACGAAAAATTTAAGGAAAACCTTTCAGTTATTTATGTATAAAGGAATATGTCATATTATTTTATAAGAGTTTTTGATCTGGAATTCAGATACACACTAGAGTGTCATTAAATGAATATCTCCCGGCTAAATCTGTGAACTATAATTCATACCACACGTAGGTTCTAAACGAGTTTTAAAATTTAGCAATTAACATTTATAGTTATAAAGAATTAACATAGTATCTAACTAAATCATTAAAGTTTTAGAAATCACGCTGATTCCAGGGCTTTAGAAGCAGCAAATGTTGAAATAAAAGTTCACATTTTTTCCTAAGAATTTCTGAATGAAATATATTTAGATAACTTAATAGTTTAGCGAAATCTTTATTATTACTGTATCTGAATTGTATCTTCCTTTTTTTAAAATATTTTTGATTTGTTATTTATTGTTTCAGAGGAATCGTTATATTTCAAACAAAACTAATTCTGAATCATTATGTATATATACACAAACTCCTAAATTCACTTATATAGTTGAATGAAACTCTTTCCATATTCAGAAAAGACTATATCGTTGAATTTAATTTCTTAGAATTTGTTATTTAAATTTACTGCATTTTAAAGCACTGGAGTTAGTTTTACTATCAATTTAGGATTTTGCTGATCAGTATCAACAACTTATCTGCAAACAAAACTGTAAGAATAAACTTTGGAAAATCCACTTAAAATAGATCTGATAAGCGAAAAAAAAAATTAATAAATGTAGTGGAATCAGCAAGAGTGCGGCCAAAGTCTTGTAAAATTATTTGTCGTTTGCTGCAACTGGACGTAATAACTATTATTGTGTATGAGTGTAAAAGCAATCTGTACAGTTCAAATGTAGTGTGTTATATGTAATATAACTTTTTCAATGATTTTACAGCACACGACTGTGGAAGTTCTTGGATATTTTAGGTGTTCAAGCATTATGTATTTTCCTTTGTCAACATCTTAATTTTACTCATTGTATTTTGTCTATATTTGTCAGTTGTGATTAAATATAATTTATCTTCTTTTTATAAACTTGTCCATTTATTTAAATAAATATATATATATATATATATATATATATATATATATATATATATATATATATATATATATATATATATATATATATATATATATAACAAGGTTTACCATTTTATTTTAGGTCTCAAAATGTATGCTAATTGATTAGGATTTAAAATCTCTTTCTATAGATTTGGATATGACTTCGTAAATTTCCCCCATTCTTGAAGCCATTTTTATTTTTAAAAATAGGATTATCTGATGAAATACACATCAAGGAATAAGTGAGTGAATAGGAATCAAAAATCTTGAATACTTGATTTGTCTGCAGGGTTTATTGTATTGCTTTCTGAGAAAGAAATGTGAAGGATGTGAAAAAAAGAAATAGTTTTGCAACAAACTCGTATACAGATTTTTTAACAAAACATATGAAAAATATTATAAAAATATTCTCACTGCTAAACACATTTTTAACCCTTCAGTGGGCGCCCGTGTACAAAGTACAACATTTTCGTAATTTTTAATGGTTTGTTTTTACATGTAAGGTCTGAATGTTCTAAGCAGTTTCTATTTATAGCTACATCCTTTCTAATTCAGGTCTGATTTCCTGACCCATATATTCCTTTCCATTCCATTCCATTCATTTGTTAGTCGTGATTTAACCGTGGTAAAGCAGCGATTATACTGGATTCGATACGACAAAAGCAGGAGTTGATGTAGTCGGTCAAATGTGCAGCTATTACACGGTATCACGAGGATGGACAAACTCGATGTTTTTTAGGTCTTTGGGCATAATAGGAATCAATTCGCAAGTTCTCCTTAGATCCAATAAAAAGGACAGTTTTGAAATAAGGCGATTGTATCTGCATTCTATAGCCTTTAATCATAAATATATCTCAATACTATCAACATTTTTATATCTTGTCATAAAACGCAGAACTTTTATTTTCAATTTGAAAAAACATGTTTATTACAAAAGGAATAATCAAGGTTGAAAGAAACGTTGCACTTTGTGCCACGCGCGCCTGCTGAACGGTTAAAACACGATTTATAAAGCTCTTCAAAGTCGTATGGGGGAATTCCTTTCCCTTTTCAACTCTTCTGAATACATAGTATAAAGTAGAAAATCTACAGTAGAAAATATAAAGTAGAAAATAGAAATCCATTAATAAGTTTAATATGTCCAATGGCGTACTGTGCAATTTAATTTTTCATTTTTCAAAGAAATTAATTTTCAAGAGGCTAGATAGAGTATTTATGAGATTTTGAAATTAAATGTAGACTTTTTTTCGCAACGCTTTTCCTCTCTCTGAGGTAGATCAAGTAAAAAATATTTGAAAATCTAAAAAGAGAGAATCTCTGTATTTTATGTGTAATTTCAAATCTTGAATCAAAATCATATTTCTTTATACTTATCCATTTTCCATTTCTTTTAGCCGTTAATCTGATACAGGATAAACATTCAACGCAATCGAAATCAATTTGTCACCTAAACTGCAATCTGCTAAATAATAAAAATTACAGACAAAACAGTCGATGATTAGGACTTTAAAATTCTTTCTCTGTATAAGTAAGAAATATTAAAATTCAAACAAAATACAAATGTGTATATTTATGGTGACTAAAAAGTTAAAACGTTCTTAAAACGCATTTCAGTTAATAAAGCCTATTTTACAGTTGAATATTAAATTGAATCTCATATTAACAGAGTTGGTACAGGTTTGAATTCACGATAGGGCGAATTCCTCAGCGTGCAGGGTTTTGAACACTTTCTGATGTATTCCTAAGATCAACTTTTTATGATTAAACTGACTTTAAGCTTTCTCAAAAGCTCAAAATCTCTTTCATGTCATATCGTATCGTTAAAATTGTGTGTGTGTGGGTGGGCTAGAAATAGAAACAAGAAACCTCACAGCTGATACTTTGGTAAAACTATAATTTATTCAGTGAAAATAATACCTCTGAAACACACAATTTAAACATTTATTCCTTTTTTTAACCATGTATTTAGCAGATAAAAACAGTAAAATAGTCATAATTCAATAAATTTATTATCAATAAAAATTAAACATCCCGTGTTCAGTATCCTAAGTTGCAAGAATTTAAGGTTAAGAGCAAAACATGATCAAAGTTGTTTCGTTGCAAGTTGTTTCGTCTGAAAATGTTAGGGAAACGTTTTCTGCCTCGCAGACATCTCATTGAGATTCATTAAAGAGACCATATTATATATTATCACAAACCATCCCAATTAATTTTATGGAATTGTCCGAAAACTCAAGCAGTTTAATACACAGAGTCAAAAAAGTATAAACTATGTTTCTTAGTGTGGATTTGGCTCAATACATGTAGGATATACTGACATATGCACGCATGTGTATGCAAGATGAGTTGTGAATGTAACCATTTACACATGATATTCCTCGCTCTTAATAGGTAACATAAATCCAAGGAATTACATCTCTACAACACAGATATCAGAAAAACAGGTATATAAAAGGATTACGTCTCATCCAGGGTAAACAAACCTTATTTTATCAGATATAATATCTATGATATTTAAAACGAAAGAATCTAATGATTAACCAATAACATGCTTACACTAGTGTAAATGTTAGATAAGAATTAACACCATCACGGGAGAAAACGTTGGTGAAAAATATTAAGACGTATCCAGATCACGTTGAATGGCCAGTCATTTTACTACACCTAGACATGCAGTGTGCATGATATTGCAGTCGGAAAAGCTTTGCCAGTTTCATTTCAGTACAGAGCAAGCATGATTGGATATTTGAAGCGGCCATTTTGAACACTGTGTCATGGCAGTATCAAATAATATAGCTGTACCCAAATCTATGATGTTTAAAACAAAAAAAAAATTCAAAGGGATGGGATTCATTGTTTTTAAGCTAGTCTATCTAAGACCATGCATTCTATAGGTTCAGTTCGTTGGGCTTTTTACCCCCATTTACAGCAAAGAACACAGCTTGGTATTTATGGTACATACTGTTTTTAAACGCTGTCCACGTTGGGAAATAGTTGTAGAAAATTCACCCTTGGAAGGGACAGTGAATGCATTATTTGTAGACTCGTGTCAACGATACATGCAGTCAAACTAATTTTTAAAATTACCTTTGTGATGCAATGCTCAAGAATGCAAATTATCTAATTTTCTACACACACACACACACACGTATATATATATATATATATATATATATATATATATATATATATTCACGCCATATAAATTTATGGAAATGAATTTAATAGGAACAAGAACATGGTTCAAACTAGCCAATATTTCAATCATAAAGTCAAGTAGAAAACAATTACAGAACGTACAAAAGGCTTACTAAAAAGCAAACTTTAAACAGTTAAATGTTCTTACGTTTAGACAGGAATACAAACTTGAAATGTAGATTATTATACCCTTAAAAATATGCTTAAAAGAGGAATTACTCCACAACCGGTTTAAAACTGCTAAAAGGATTTACCTGTAGATATGTTAAGTTTTTGAGTTGCTAAGCCTCGTACAAGCATTTCATTATTTCTACTGAAGGCTACACGTGGAAGACAAAGCATTTCCTTAGGTCGTAGGCCATAAGAATATCAGTTTCAGGAAGACCTGTTTTGGTGGGGCACAAGAATAATAGAAAATAGTCTAATGATAGTCCTAAACATACTACCTGTTCACTCCGTTATCTACGGTCTTGACCACGAAATTGGGATTGCCAACATACAGTGGCGTAGTGGGGGAAAGGGGGTCTATCATGAGCTGGGCGCCCCTCGAGGGTCATCAAAGGGTCCCCAAGACCATGGGAAGGTGCCAAAAAGGTATTATGCCCCGGACGCCAGTTATGCTCGCTACGCCACAGCCAACATATGTCTGACAAGTGCTTCTTCCGTTGAAATACAGCAAGTTTTAAACACATAAAATGTTTTTCAGATTTAATGTAATTAACTTGTGATTTCGGAAAAGATGATTAATTTTTTCTTAACGGCTATCCTTGCAGGTTTGTTCCGATTTTCCATTGTGATACATAAAACAAGTTAGAATAAAATTAATTTTATACATTAACTCCAACACCAGCTTTTTAACATTTTTTTCAGCTCAAATTATCACAAGAACACTTATTACACCATCCATAATGTGATCAAAAGTAAAATTTATTGTAATTCACTGTAAGGTCCCTCTTTTGATCCTGTAAGAGCTTCCATTCTACTGAAAGTATATCCATAAAATTTTTACATCACTGCTGTGAGAAAATTTCTCTCCATTCTCTCAAAAGAGCATTCACCAGTCTATTCACAAGTTTCGAGCTCTGCCGTAGCTCGAAGTCACCGTTTCAGGTTGTCTCAGAGAAGTTCGATCAGACCGAAATCAAGTAACGAAGAAGGCGGTCCCTGTTACTGAAATACGTTGTCAAACTAATACTGCACAGTCTTAAATTTACGGAAGGGTGACTTATGTCCATAATAAATTTACTCGAACCAAGCTATTGTCCAAATTTTAAAGTATAAATGATCTAAAATTTCTATATACTTCAGAAATGATGTTTTCGTAAAGCTCTGGGGCTAAACGAAAACGTTGAAAAACATCCCAAACCATTATGCATCCTCCACCAAACTGGCTTTGATTCTGCTGATATTCACGTAGTGAGAGACTGCCCGGCCATGGTAATCCATAGGACTTAAGCTCCTGTTATATATTGGGTCATTTTGAATGTTTGGTTGGATTTGATTCAGGCCATATTTTTTCCTAATATCACAATCTTCAGAGCTACACAGCCGCATTTTTTTTATAGCATTTAGTACACAGTATAACGGAAATGCCGGTATTCACTAATTTGCATATATGTTCGAAAAGATGACCATATCGCATGTTAAAGATGTGTGTGTGTGAACTCATGAGTATATATGGTGAAGTGAGTAAGTGAATGTTTATAAATGCAATATTAAGATAATTGCAAAAATAGAGTGCCTTAGAACCAAAATCAAGTTTCAATGCAGATAAACTGAGGACAAAATATTTATGGAAAGTTGTAATTTGATTTCCAATTTAAACTGAAGTTGAATTCACGTACAGTAAATCCGAAAACAAAATGACCATACACACCACGTGAACGAAATGTTTGTTGTATAGGACAGACAGGGGTATATAAAGTGAGGGCTAGTTAAACTAGTTATAATACAAGTCTGATAATTTATTTGATAATCCTAAAATATGGCTAAGATCTCAAAAACAATATTTTAAAATTATATTAAAATTTTATCTTATTGTCCCCGACTCATAAAAGTATAAACTTTGGAACAGGCTTCATGAATTCCCCCTAAACATGTGGGCATAAATAAAACAAAAAAAAGTAATTCTTCAACTGAATCTACGTTTTCGACTACATGAAACATACGAAGTAATTGACCGAAGTTTAGCATGTTCCACGAGGCCATAAGAAAATTCGCTTGTTGATCAGTAAGTAGACAAGTTCGGATAATTATTTACATGTCGTGTTTGATCTTTCTATGTGTGTATGAACAAGCTTAGTTTCATGATTGTATAAAGCTTTTTTTTCTTGTATCCATTTGTCCCCAAAGCGATCAAGCAAATAAATATCTTTCTAACTGGAGACCTAGACTATGATTACAAGAAGCAACACATGTTGATAAAGGGCCAAAAACAAATTGATAAAGCAAAAACATAACAAAAGGAAAAATCAAACAAAAAGTTACTCTTTCTCTTTACTTTTCAAATGACAGCTTGTAGATATATGATAAGATTTTTAAAAGTAGGTACAATTAAATGCTCAACTAAAGAGACAATCACGAACATAATCTGTATACTGATCCAAGCTCTTTGTTTTTAACTCATTACGGGAAGAGAGAGTTGTTTCTAAGTACGTATATTCAAACTTTTGTTTCTTCATTAAAAAAAATGATAGGCAAAGTACAAATTATTAAACGCAACGCAGAGACAAAACTAAGAATAAAAAGGCGTAGCACTGGATGGGATTTCAGTGAAAAGTTTTTTTTTCCTTTACGTGTAGCAAATTTTGTAACTGTAGCTATGTGAAGGGTGCGTCCCACGTAATTGAAATGCCTGTATGCTTTTCTTAACATTAGAGTGACATGCAAACTATTTTTGTGAAGCATAAACAGCTCATAGCACCTTCATTGGCACATACTAGTTTTGAAGTTTGAATGAAAGGTGTACGAGAACAACCAGGGCCCCGGGTTGCCCAAATGGGTTGGCAGATCTAAACCGTCCGTCCGGCGCCCAGACCCATATCAAACATAACCGAACAGGGGGAAATCAACCCTCGTCTGAGTTTGCAGGTTTTGCTACGCAGCTTCTGGTCTTCGTGCTAAACGTTGTGTATGGACCGACCGTCCGGAAAGCTTAATTTGTGGATTTCCATTTTTAGTGCAATACTCAAATAAACATATCGGTAGAAACGACGCTTTGATGTCATAATACGCTGAAAACTTTACATTCCGATTGGGACGAAAATGCCACCCCAATCATATGTTTGTGACTAACACGTGAAAAATTCCCACATTGCTTGGTAAACACAATGACATTGTAAATCATTCCTTTTTCTCCTTAAGTAAATATCATTACTGTAATGATGTTGTCACAATGTGATTACACAGAATCGTCCCAGTATGACATAAAAAGAGGGCGACTAAAACAGGCATATAGGCCTTTCAACAACGCGGCAACTTGGTAGTGACGCCTTGCGATATTAACGCAAAAGAAGCACAATCAAACTGAAGCATAATTTTATGTGTCTGCTATATGGCAAAGATGTAAAGGTAACCGCCTACATAGAGTTAAACACCATTCGAGATAATTAAAGATTCATTTGGGGGGAAATGATAGGGTGCAAGTTTTGATCAAATCTGCAGAACTCTAGGTATGATATGATCCTCAAAAGCAATCTACATGTACGAAAAAATTTCGTACGGGAAGACTTTTTAAAAAGACGGCTCCTATGGTATTGCCATAACAATTGGACAAAAACGTTCAATTCTTCCAACATTTAAACCAAGTTCCTATTTCTATTCACTAAACAATACACCGGGGAATTAACTACTCTATCATTTAAAATGGGACGATGTCGCTTTAAAGAACATGAGCAAATTGATGGAAACAGAGGACATTCAACTGTATAAGCTTTTTGTTCTAATGATATTATACGTGTGTTATTGAAAATCCTTCAAAGCATATCTTCTTCAGTAGAGGAAATTATGTGTATTTGGACTATAATAATGAGTTCTGAAAAGACGCCATTTTAAGTCGAAATAATTGGTTGTGGCAGTGGACACATGTTCTACACATGTGTTTTCGCACTGTTTCCGCCCATTTTCAGAGTTTATTAGGAGAACAGGAAAAAAGGCTTGTGATAGGAGCCTCAAAGACTAACTGCTGATTAGATAGGGTTTATAAGATCTTAAGTTCTTTTGTGTAAACTAAAATTTAAAAATTTTTGATACACAAAAGAACTTAAGACCTCTACACAACATGAAGCACCAATTATTTTATGAACTGCGTTTAAATGATAGCAGTCAAACTGAATATACTGTAATATTTAGTTGCAATTTTTCCAAAAACTGCAATTGTTACAAAATACGTTATTGTCAATCAAAAGCACTACAGTATTGTCATCTAGCTATTCAAATATATCTCCCATCTCATTGAACTAAAATCAAGAAGAATAAATTAATCACCATGCAGAAAAATGGTCGCCACAAAATATTTGCCCTATTAAAAAGGAATTATATTTTGTATTTGTCAAGTACGTTAACGATAAATTATAAACCAAACAAATCATTTATTTTACCCAGCTTTATCAGTATAGATTTTTAATAGTAAGTAGCAATATGTAGTGTTATACATTAGAATACCAATTTGTTTCATTTTATGAAACAAATTTCAAATTTTCATCTATATTAATTGAATTGAAACAGCTTTTAAATTGTATATTATTATGGTCCGTCTAATAAATATACCAGCTAAATGAGATTAGTTAAATTTTGATTTACATATTTTTTTAACTTATAAATTAATATTCTATAAAATTGTCTTGATTATGACTAAGAATACAAGTATTTTCACTTTAGATGTATTTTACAAACTACTACTTTTTGAGATTATGCATGGCTTTGCTTAAATATGTATCCAAAATTAATAATTTATCTTTTGTGCTTTACCTGGAAAAGTTATACAGGGAAGGCAAACAATGATCTAATGAGAAAGTTAAGTTTGATTTCAAAAATTAGAAAAACCTTACAAGTTTAGTGCTGTAATTTTTTTTTCCTAGCTAACTTGCAGCAATGCAGACTTTATGCGTAAATAAATACACTTAGTGTCCAATCGGGGCTTTTTGTATTACATATAAATTTTTGTATCTTTTCATGAAATTTTAAAATCTACTTTTCATATAATATTTATTAAATGCAACTTTTGGGTTTATATGGATGATAAGTGCATTGCTTTTAATAAATTTTTTGAAATTTTTGAAAACAAATTTCAGGTAGCCTCTTTTAACGAAACTACCGCGGGTTATTAACGTAGGATTACTTATCGTTGTTCACCTCTTTTGTATGTATATATGTATGTGTTATGAATATATGTATGTATAGATGTGTACGTATATATATATATATATGTCAAAATTTTGACGCATTTTGGTACTTTTCTGTTTAACTATTTACTGATTGCCCAAGTGATGCAGACTGGGTTTGGTGCGCTGCCAAAATTATAACTTGCGACGTAGGAATCTGAAATTTTGCTTTCCGGAGGACCGTTATGGAGGAACGTAATCCTACGTTAAAAACGAAAACTAACCTTTATGCTGCAACAATTCTTCTCATTGAAGCACGCTATTTAATTTTTAGAGGCTAATGTTGCAACTTAAAAATAATTAATAGGGCATCTGAAACAAAAACAGACTCGAATATAAAACTTGTGGTAAATACTGCCATTATTAACACAAGGAAAAAAATCTTTTCGGATAAAATATGTAGTTAGGGGTATGAGATTTGATAAATTGTATAATAAACAATAAAATTAATCCTTATTAAACATTTTAAAATATTTGTATTATGGTGAAGCCAAGTTTTGTTATGAATATTTTATGAATATGAAGATACATTGTTTTATTTGAAATATTTCACTGCAGATGTGATTTAAACAAAAGAATCTTTATTTTACAGTTAAAATTTCATTTTTAACAATAAATATTTCAATCATAAGTATCAATAGAGTATTTGTATAATACTTATTTAAAACTGCATATCCATTTTTGATTCATATAATTATATAAACATTGCAAAATATGATATTTTTAAAGGATTCAAACTTATTTGGCATACATCCATTTCAATTCCTTCATTCATGGAGTGGACTTCGTTTCTAACTAATAAGTTTATACTCAAGTATTGTGGCATACATAGATATTAATTTTATGACACATTAATATTTCAGCCATTTCAACTCTATACACATCCATAAAAGAAATGCATTTTTTTGTGATGATATTACTTACTATTGTTTTGCTTTCCGTTACTAAGAGGATATAATTTTATGTTTTTTTGTGTGAAGTATGTCAAATGCAAAAATTTTGGGGATTTTTCAGGTTGAAAGACTGAAATGTAAAAAACGTGTCTTAGGCATATCGAAAATCTTTTTTTGTTCACTTTCCCTCTTGCTTGAGATAATTACCATATTTTTCGGACTATAAGACGTACATTTTTACATAGAAAATTCGACTAAAAATTGGGGTGCGCCTTATGGTCCAAAGGTAACATTAAAATAAAAGGATTATATTATATTATATTATATTATATAATAATATATTATTATATATATATATATATATATATATATATATATATATATATATATATATATATATATATATATATATATATATATATATATATATATATATATAGTGAGCTACATTTCCCCTCCTCATTATTCATAATTTAATCTCTCGTGACGTCATGCTGATGGGAAGCTTTCGCCCCATTTAAGAAGCAGCAGCGAGAAGAAGCAGGGGCGGCGGAACGAAGGCAGATCGTGAGCAGAGCGAGCCGAACAGCCAGAACCAGCGGACTGAGTGCAGAACGAGTGCTGATAAGACGGACTTAGGTGTAATGTCAGGTGCAGGTTTAAACGACGGCTTTTACTGTTTTAAAAGAGGCAAGCTTCAATACATAATGCTATATTGACCTATTTTATAAATGTAAATATGTACATGTGTCGTCCAAGAACTTTTAAATAAATGTTGTGGTTTTTGCATTATCCTGCTTAGCCAGCCGATTCCTGACCTTCATATATATATATATTAGCTGAATACCCGTGCTTCGCTACGAATTACGTTCAAATTAAATACAACGGTCAATATATGCAATTAATACCAAAAGAAAATATATATATTTATAAATACAACAGTCAATGTATGCAATTAATGCCAAAAAAAATTTATAAAAAAATCGTAACGGATATTTTTATAAACAAAACAATGTAGAAGAAAATATTCAAATTAAATACAATGGTCAATGTATGCAATTAATTTGTACGTTTAATATCCATAAAACATACTAATTTGAATTTAATTCTGTAAAAACTTCCATATCAATTAGTATAATGGTTAAATTTTATCTTTTACTGTATTTCAATAGTTTTTTTTTGTCAATTTATTTCGTTGCTATGTACGTGACGCAAAATTAATTTAAAGTATCACAAAAAGAAAAGAAACCATGTGATCAGCCTTTAATAAATTAAATTCTAAAAATTAATATTTAAAAAGTCACCAAAATCAGAAAATGGAGGTAAATTTCAAAAAAGATTTCATTTTAAAGGAATTTTTATGATCTTTCTCGTGATATAAATTTTATAACCCTCAGATTATTATTTTAAATGCAAGCTTTAAAAAACGTTTGAAAAAACAGCTTAAAAAATAAGCTTTAAAAAACAGCTTAAAAATTCACTGAACTGATATATATATATATATATATATATATATATATATATATATATATATATATATATATATATATATATATATATATATATATATATATATATATATATATATATATATATATATATATATATATATATATATATATATATATATATATAATCTTTTTTAAGAAATTGAAAATTATTTTACATACCTAACAAATTACAAAATATTCTTTTCTAAAAATCCTCTCATAAATTTGAGGTGCGTCTTATGGTCCAAAAAAATACGGTAATATAAAATATTATATAAAGTTTAAAATGTTTTTTAAATTAAGTATATTTTTCTCTTGTTCAATTTCTAAGTAGCGTTTTTGTCATGGAGAGGTGTCTGGTGTTTTATTTCAACTGACCTGTTTGTGTGGGCGTTTTACCGTCTATTGTATTATCCTCTTTCTTCTATGTGGAGCTATCTCGACCATTCAAGGAGTGAAAAACGGGTCATTCTGAATCTTAGATTTTCAGTGAGTCTGATATTAATTATTTGCTCTTATAATGAATTTTAGTACCTCTAAAAATCTAATCAGACGGTTTTTTCAAACCATACAACTGAGTTAGAAAATCATATGGGCGGATTTTGCTATATTTTCAACAGTAACAAAAATTTACTATTGCTCCTATGAGCTCTAATAATTTCTTGTTGAAAATTACTTCTCTAAAGTTTTTTTTCTTGGGGTGGGGGGGTCAGGTATTCAGTTACTGTAATTAGGAAACGGATCGTTGATGTTTATGGCACAACGTCCAGAAAGGACAAGCTGCGTCAAACACGTGTCGATAATAGATCCAAAGAGCATATTTAAAATAAGATAAACATAACAGTCAACAGCGGTAAAAAGTGTGATAAGATCTAGGAATGAAAAAACCATATATAAAAAAGGTGACAAAACCTATAATAAATAAAAAGATGACAAAAATGGCATTATAAGTATAATAAGATGATAAAAACAGTAACAAGTCAAAGGTGATAAAAACAGTGGTATATAAACAGTGATAGAGTCAGGTACAAAAAAGGTCAGGTACAGAAAGTAAAAAAACAGTGAATTATAAAAGGTGATAGAAAGTCATATACCCAATGGGGTAAATCTCATCAAGAATGCAATTAGGAAAAAAAATATGAAAAATAATTACAGATAAACTCAGGAATGATAGCTATGTTAGCAGCAAGTAAATATTTTCTAGAGATAACAAGGCTTTTAAATTTATTTATCCGTAAATTCTCAAAAGAATTTTGCCCATTTTAGACACTGATAAAATGAATAAAGGAATAGAGCCATGTTCTGTTCTTAAGGCGACAATGGACCTTCAGATTGACAAAAATATGTCCCCAAAACGATTTTTTTTTTTCTTTCAAAAAATGATTCTGCAACTCATCAGCTTTAGATTTTAAAAAAAAGTATGTTGATCCGATCATCATTAACCGAGTTATAAGTATTTTTTCAAACGTAAACAATGGAAATGTTTGTCAAATTAAAACTTTAAATGCTATTTTCTCAAAACAAGTTTTCATGTCTTTTCGGTAAGTTCAAAATGTTCCATGCATCATAATTTTTCTTTAATTTTCATAAAATTATTTATATATGTTAGAATAAAACTTACTAATAAATTCATTATATTATTTTAAAATAACTTAATATTTTTCATAAAATGACCTATTTTTATCAATTTCTTTTCTAGTTTTTATAAATATGACTGTAAATCAAATATTGCTAGTAACTTTTATTATAATTATATAAAGCTAGCTTAAGAAAGAAAATTAGATATCTGAGACAAAAATTGATGTGCATGGAGCATTTTTAAAATAGAGTAATTAACAAACCGATTTTAATTAATATCTTAATTACATTCTGATTTTTTTTTAAATCTAGAATTTTCATCTCTAAACAGCACTGTATAAGTTGTTGAGATTCGAAAGAACTACGCGTTCTCCTTTCTCCTCTAACCAACTTTATTACACGAACACACCCACTTTATACACTAAAAAGATCAAACATCGATGATTCCACTAACGACAGAGAAACTTCTGCGTTCAACGTGCAATTACAAAATTAAAGCAACATATGAGGTCACAACAAGTGAGATGAGAATTAAAACAAGATATGACGTCATAACAAGTGAGATGAGAATTAAAGCAAGATATGACGTCATAACAAGTGAGATTAAAAACAGGCATGACGTCACAATTCTCCCACCTTTTGATTAAAACATAAAATAATAAAAACAAATATATCACAATAAATGGAAACGTTCAAAAGATAAAGTTCTAACTAAACAGTTCCGACTTCAAGTCCTGGAGGAATCTTAACAGTTCTACCAAATCTTGTCATACCTTTAACCGGAAAATCAGGGACGAGACCCGTTACATCAGTAGAATTTTCCTGCTCATATGTTTTAGAATCGAGTGGAGAGGACATTTCAAGAGGAAAAATTCTTTGAATGGGTCGAACCATTTCCCCAGAAGTTGTTTTAAGACAAACTACTCTGATATTGCCATCTTTACCTGGATACACTTTAATCACTCTAGCCATTGGCCACAATATTCTTTGCTTTCCTTCATTTTCGATGAGAACAACATCCCCAACTTTCACATCACGACCCCTTTCAACTTTCCTTTCGGCAAGTTTGGTCCTTACTCGAAGTCAGTCTTCATCTCTAAACACAGAAATCGACTTTAATTTTTTGATATCTTTAGGATTAAAGACTTCTTGCTGCACTAATCTTATGATAATTTTCTCTGCAGCAGATAGTTCAAACACCTTTAATTCTCCAATTTCCCTCTCTTTGCGGATGTTCCGAGCGTTATGAATGAATCTATTCATCCAGGCTACCATTCTTATTATCTTACTATAGCTTGAAAAGTAGGCTGTAATCCAGGAATCCGAAACATTGCTGCAATTGAATGATGTTATTACAGTCTTTCTCATTTCGGCAGTTATTTCAGTTTCATTCTCAATAGGGTTAGATTTTGGCCAATCATCTTCAGGTTTTGTCAGCCAAAGTGGTCCCTCCCACCATCTCGATTCTATCAATTTTGTTACAGAGCATCCTCTAGTCTAGAGGGAAGGTCAGCTGGGTTAGCTGTTCCACGAATATGATGCCAATTTTCGTGTTCGGTGAGACGTCGGATTTCTTTCACCCTATTATTGACAAATGTTCCCCATGTTTCATTCTTCTTAATCCAGCAAAGAGCAGTTGACGAATCTGTCCAAAAGTATTCTTTAGAGATTTCAATATGAAGTTTTTCTTTGAGGAAAGAAAACAATCTAGCACCAATACAACAAGCTAATAATTCAAGTCTGGGAATTGTGGACCCTTTCAATGGAGTAACTCTAGATTTAGCCTGAAGTAGTTGTACTTTTACTTGTTTCTCGTTCTCACATCTTAAGTAAACAGCGGTTGCAAATGCATTCTTTGAAGCATCACAAAAAAACATGCAGGCTGTAAGAGGAGCAGTTATCCATTGTTGCTTGTCTAGGAATCTTTACCAAGGACAACAAAGGCAAGTCACTCACCCATTTTAAAAATTTCTTAATATCGGCAGGAAGTTCAGAGTCCCAACTCAATTTCTTTTCCCAACTCTTCTGTAAATATAATTTTGGAAGGAGAGTGACAGGACAACTAAAGCCTATGGGATCGAACACCTTTTGCGTAATTGATAACATGTTCCGTCTTGACACGGGCAGGTCTCCCAAACTTATAGAGAGAACGTCACAAGAGAGTTTGTCTTCATGTTTGTCCCACAAGAGTCCCATCACTTTCACAGGTTGAGTATTATCATTGACGATATCAATTCCCGACCGGTGCCATCCTCTTAAATCGAAACTATCTTCAGCCATTATTTTAGTGGCTCTTGCTCTGAATAGTTCTGCCTCTTCTATTGAATCAACGGAAGTCACACAATTATCTACGTAGAATGATGAGCGTAACTTCTCAGCAATGCATTTGTGAGGAGGCCCATATTGTCTTAAATGAAAGTCGATCACTGCTTCTAACAGAAAAGGGCTACAGTTCAAACCAAAGATCACCCGACGAAATTATTTAATGGCTTTGTTCTGGATCATTTCACCAGAGGAATCGCAAAACATCTGTCATCTTCGGTTACAGATACTTGTAGGAAAGCGCTTTTTATGTCTGAGATAATTCCTATTTTCCTTTCTCTAAAATTTAGTAATATCGTTGGTATCAACTCTCGCAGATTTGGTCCTTTAGCCAAGCAATCATTTAAAGACAAAGTTCTTCGGCTTACATGAAGCATCAAATACTGGCCTAATTGCTGTAGTGGAACCCTCTTTAAAGACCGCTCGATGAGGGAGATAATGTACAATCCCTCTTGCTTCATTTTATGATACTTCTTCGATTATTCCTGATTTCAACCAGTCTTCAAATACTGCATTATAGTCTTCTAACTTATTTTCAGATTTAGACTTTCTTGAGGAAGAAATTAGTCTTTTTTCAGCTATATCTCTATTGCTTGGCAAATCTCCACGGTCACTAATCCACGGTAAGCTTACTTCACATCTATTTTCATTATCTCTCTTCAGTCTTATGGAAATGATCACGTACGGCATTTTCTAATTCTTGACAAGACTTGTTCTCACTGGGGTCTGTTATACCCAACGCTTCTAATTTCCACAAGTTTTCCAAATTATTGTTATGGACCAGCATCGATGTTATCATGGTTGAAGTATTTCTAGTTGACACCAAACTCTTAAAATTTTTTCCGGAATACACGATTCTACTAATGGAAAGAGCATTGCAGCATATTTGTCACTAGTCATGCCTATGGATTCTAATGCTCTTAAGTACGATTGTAATTTATCATATAATTGTGCTATATTTAGTCTCCCTTTCTGAACCGTAGCATTTTTTATTACGAGACCTAGCATTTCTCGAACATAAAATTCGATTAACAACTCTTCTCGTCCAAACCTATTTGTTAAACACTCAATAACTTTATCATAATTATCTGCAGTTGCAGGAGAGCTCTCTACTATATCCCGTGCTCTAGTACTATGTATAGTTGTTTGTAGTAAATAATGGAATTTATCTTCCTTTTCAAGTAATTTGTCATCATGTATGCGCTTAAACTGACTCCAAAATGTTAACTGGTCTTTAACATCACCTCCAAATTGTTTCAGTTCTATTTTTGGCAACTTTAGTTTACGTTCATTCAAAGTCAGTGATGTACTTACCGAAGCAGAACAATCAGTTGGCGACGTCTGGCTAGCAAAAAATGTTTCCGTTCGAACTCGTATTACGTCCATTTTTTCTTTATATCCCTCAATACACTCAAATTCACTAGAATAATCTTCGTCTGTTTTGTATTCTAAACTTAAAATTTGGGTATCCCAATTACCAAGTTCATCATATAAGCGATCTAGGGTAGCGATTTTTGTTTTTACTGCTTCAATATTCGGCGTCTCTAAGCCTAATTTTCTACGATACCGTTAAATGTTTTTGTAAACGCTGTTCTGACTGGCTTTCTTTGCCTCTTCAGAGCTTCCAAAATTTAAAGAACAAATGAAATATTTATTTACTTACGATAACCTAATCGCATCACGTCTGGGTCACCAAATGTTGAGATTCGAAAGAACTACGCGTTCTCCTTTCTCTTCTAACCGACTTTATTACACGAACACACCCACTTTATACACTAAAAAGATCAAACATCGATGATTCCACCAACGACAGAGAAACTTCTGCGTTCAACGTGCAATTACAAAATTAAAACAAGATATGACGTCACAACAAGTGAGATGAGTATTAAAACAAGATATGACGTCATAACAAGTGAGATTAAAACCAGGCATGACGTCACATAAGTATACAAAATTTCATAGTAATTGGTTGATAAATAAAAAGTTTTTCATAGTCCATTGTCGCCTTAAAAATCAACCTAATTCCTCCTCTAACTTTTCGGAAAAGAAAAACATTAATACGGTAATGTTGAATGAAAACCACATTTTTTATTTCATATCCTAATAGATGCTTGTGTATGTAATTTGTTTTCACCTTGAATAAGGGAAGGCTAATAATATACCGAGGATGACTGAACTCTCCGGAATAAAATATTACACTGAATGCCTTTTTTTTCCTCCGGCCATTACTCGATATTTTATAACCATACCTAGGATAAATCGTCAAAATCTCCATTTTTTTTTCATACTTTCATTTGAATCAACTCTTTATTTAACCCTTTTTACTCTACACTTTGCATAGAGAACAAATTTCTGACATATAGTACATCATTTATAATATCAGTGGCAATTTCCGTGCTGATTGTTCACTTATCAACTACTTTGCGCAAGAACAAAGCAAAAGAATTGTGTCGGAAACGATATTGTAAATTTCTTTTTTTAAAAAACGTGTTTTTAAATTGAATTTGGAGGAACAAAATATGTTACTTTATTTTAAACTAGCTGAAAACCCGTACTTCGCTACGAAGTACATTCAAATTAAATACAACGGTCAATGTATGCAATTAATGCCAAAAAAAATTTATAAAGAAATCGTAACGGATATTTTTATAGACAAAATAATGTAGAAGAAAATTTTCAAATTAAATCTAATAGAACATACTAAAGAATATAGTACAGTTAACATAGTACAGTTTGAGGAGCATTTCTTTTACTGTATTTTAATTTTCTTTTGATAATGTATTATTTTTTTTATAATCGTCTGCCGCATTAGAAAGAAAAAAATTTTTTGTCAATTTATTTCGTTGTTATGCACGTGACGATAAATTAATTTAAAGTATCACGAAAAGAAAAGAAACTAAGTGATCCGCATTTAATAAATTAAATTCTAAAAATTAATCTCTAAAAATTCACCAAAAATCAGAAAAGTGGTAAACATTCGAAAAAGATTTCATTTTAAAGGAATTTTTATGATATTTCTCGTGATATAAATTTTATAACCCTCCGATTATTATTTTAAATTCTATTATTTTAAATGCAAACTTTAAAGAATGTTTCAAAAACAGCTTAAAAATTTGATTTTAAAAAATCTAAGAATTTTTCAAAAATATCTTAATGCACCCCTACACTATAAGAAGAATCGCCATACAAAATTTCAGCCCTTTTGGTCCAGCGGTTTGATCTGTGCGTTATATGTCAGTCAGTCAGTTAGTTACGAAACTGTTTTATATATATAGATTACAAAATCTTCTAAGAATTGTGTGACAAAAATCTAGGATTAAAATTTTCATATGATGGATTTTTAAATATGCGTCATGACCACTGGATAGGAAATCTCATACTATTAATTCGATTCTTTACAATATTCCAAAATTAATTTTCTACGAACAATATTACCGGTATATCTGTGTACTTGTTTAAACATTTGTTAAAAAACATCACCCAATGAACTTTAATATTCCCGAAAGAAATTTTAAATATCATCAAATAATGAATTTATGAAGGGCTATTACGAAATCGAACAAAACTAAGTTTAATGTGTCTTGGTTTCTGTTGGAGCTTTACCGAGTTAAAATCATGATTAATATAATGAATTTCTATCTATCGTAAAAATATTAACCAGAACGTGATTCACATATTATTTAACTTGATTTTAAGGGGGCACAGGACCTTCTGAGGGGTGGTAAATAGGAGTGACTTTAGAGGCTCGAATAGCTAAAAGGATGAAGGAAAAGAAAGTAAATGAAAATAATCTTTTAAAAGAAGGTTCTGTTTATACATCGTAAGCCTTTTGAGCTATTTCAGTCCAATAAATAAAAGGTAAAAGTTATAGTGAAACTTTAAATTGAGATTTCTCGAAACAGCAATTTTTTAAACATTGTGAGCACTTTTAATACCAAACTACTAGTGCAATATTGATAAAAATTTAACCGCATGTATAAGTTGTGGCAATCTATATTTTAAAACCAAAAATTTATAATTAAAAAAAAATTTTTTTTCAAGGAAAAAACTTGTAAAAAAATTTTTCTATTGTAAAATTTTTTACAATTTATGAGTATTTAAAAATTTAATCAATACTTTTTACCAGTAATTTGGTTTTAAATTAAAGATAGGTGTATTCTAAATATATTACAATGGCCATTTTATTCCTATGAGTACATTTTTATGTTTTATGGTGCGCACAGTGATTTAAGGAATTCCGTATCTTAGACTCATATCCCTTTTCTAAACATGTAATAAAAATATTAATTTACAAAGAAAAGCTTTCATTTTTGCAGAGTATATAATTCAAAATGTGTTAATCAAATATCCATTGAAAACGATATCTCTTTTTGTAATTTTATTAAAGTTTGATTAGCTTGAACATGACTATGTTTTCAGCAATTTCGACAAGCTTAAAGGTACTGTGTGATCAAACGGTATGATATGCGGTTTTTACAACGAAATATCTAATTTAAATTACTCTAATTTTATCAGTATGTAAGTTAACATCTATAGTCAGGTATCTCCATCAAACCCAGCAATTACTATGTTAAGTTTCACCCTTATTATGGCATCTTCCGCATGGCATAGCAGCATAAATTTTTACTAGTGACTGACCGTTTAGTCAGAATTAGAAATCTCGAATTACGAGCTGCAAATCCCTAGGCTCTATCCAGGGTATGGGACTTATGCGCAGTGATTTAGGGCATTCCGTATCTTAGACTCATATCTTTTTTCTAAACATGTAATAAAAATATTAATTATGAGGAAAACGTTTTATTTTTGCAGAGTATATAATTCAAAATGTGTTAATCAAATATCCATTGAAAACGATATCTCTTTTTGTAATTTTATTAAAGTTTGATTAGCTTGAACATGACTATGTTTTCAGCAATTTCGACAAGCTTAAAGGTATAGTGCCCCAATCTCATATCAGCTTTACATTCCATTATTAAACTGAACATTTTAAATTCATTCCCAACGAATAATAGGGCAGTTAGATCAAATACTCCAAATAAAACTTCAGGATTTTTTACTATGGTTATTTCAGTGAAAACTGCGGTCCATTTGAACTGAAATAACTGAATACACACAGTTAAAATCACGATTTTTGAAACCACAGTTTCGAAGAAGAGGGGTCAATTCTGACAGAAACGCTCTCGGAAACCATAAGTCAAGGGTTTGTACTTTAATTTACGTACCATCTCAAGAAAAAACAACATAAACAAATTTAACGACTCCTCCTATGAATTCCGTTTTTCGTAGGATGGCGTGTTATCGCAAACAAAAATAACGATAGGCCTCAAAAATAACTTGAACAGAACCGTGCGATCTGTAGTCTTCTTAAGTTATACTTTTTGAATTCTTTCTTGGAATATATTTCCGCTGATGAAAAAGTTTTCGCAAGGTTTTTCAAGTTTATTTATCTACACTTTTCCCAAAGAAATTTTATCCGCTAACAGTTGCTCTAGACCGCGGGGAAAAAAAAAAGAAAAAATTCCCGGGCTAATTTGAGTACTCGTTAAAAATTATTTGTTGAGCCTTCCCCCCGCTATTGGTGAATGTGTCTAAACAAAACCAATTTAGAGCGCTCATAAAACTTGCGCCTCCTTTCAGTGTCGCAGATTGGGGGAGTTGTGAGTGGGAGAAATATTGCGACAGTTCCCGGTAATATATACGTATACACATATGTTGACATGCAGAAGTGGAGACATGTCTATTAAAGAAATTCTCCGTAAGCGTCAGTCTCTTGGGGAAAGGAGAGATTGCAGGCGCGTTTAACTTGGCGAGAATGAGAGCAACGCGCAAATTAGTCGAAATATATAGCTCGCTGCGGACGCTTTTAACAGAGGGAACCGCTGAGGCTAAGTGGCAAATAATGAATTCAAAACTTACGGCGTGTATATAAATAAATGATCTCGCAACTTTTCATGTCTGCTCTTCCAGTCTGAGCGACCCGTTTATATTTTCAAAACGACTGATGAGGTGGTTATAATCCAGGAGTAGATTTTAGAAAAGTACTAAAAGAAAATAAATTTTCTTTTAGTACTTTTACGTGTCATTTTTAATTATAATTTGAACTCCGTATTTTTCTAGAAATTGATATTTCGCGTCCTCGAAATAAAAAAATTATCAACTATTCCTAGTCTAGTCCTCTAACTGTTAGATTCTTAACGAAACGGAGCTAAATATTAAAAAAAAATATATATTTCAGGTTGTCTCGCCTAACGAAACTACCGCGGGTTATTAACGTAGGATTACTTATCGTTGCTTACCTCTTTTTTATGTATATATGTATGTGTTATGTTATATATGCATCTATATATATGTACGTATGTATATATATACATGTATGTATGTCAAAATTTTGGCGCATTTTGGTACTTTTATGTTTAACTGTTTACTGCTTGCCCAAGTGATACAGACTGGATTTGGCGCGCTGTCAAAATTATAACTCACGACAACGGACGGTTTTAGCGTCGGAAATTTTGCTTTCCGGAGACCGTTTTGGAGGAACGTGATCCTACGTTAAAAGTGCTATGTAAAATTTCTAAGTGCAGAGATCGATCTCTATTACGTTACGATGGGAACCTTCAGTCTACTTTAATCCGTAAATTAAATATATATACAGCTTCTGCCATAAGAATTTTTTTTCTTTTTAGAAACAAAAAATTATCTTGAGTTTCTACTTGATTTCCTCAATTTTCAAGGTTAGACGTACGCTGTTTCATCTTCTATATCTATCATTTGAGAAAACATTTTTTGAACCGTAGCCATCATTTTTGAAACTGAGGCATTGGTTACTTGTTTAAAATAAATACTGTATTTTTCGGACCATAAGACTAAAAGGACTAAAGGACCATAAGACTAAATTATGTAAAAAGGTACTTTTTACATAAAAAAAAATCTACTTAAAATTGGGGTGGGTCTTATGGTCTGGAGGTAACATTAAAATACAGGGTGTCCCGGCTAAAAGTATCCAAAAGTTATGACTTATTTTTACGAAACTACCCATTAGAATTATATATATATATATATATATATATATATATATATATATATATATATATATTTTATATATATATATATATATATATATATATATATATATATATATATATATATATATATATATATATATATATATATATATATATATATATATATATATATATATGTATTTGAATAGAAAGACACATCACCAAGTTTTAATATTAATAGATTTCGATGTGCGCACCTTTTGTAGCACGACAAACGTCTAAACGGTAATCCAGTTCTCTTCAACTGTTTCGTAGCATATCAGGAGTTATTAGTGTATAATCAAAAAAAAAAAAAATTGTGTATAAACAAAAAATTGAAACTGCAGATGATTTGAAGAAGCGTATCATTCAAGAAATTCGTCTAATAACTTGGAGAGTAATTCGTCACTTGGAGAGAACTGGATTATTCATTAGATGTTTGTCATGTTACGAAAAGTGCACATATCGAAATCTATTGATATTAAAACTTGTTGACACGTTCTTTCTATTTAAATATATTTTTTTAAATTCTAATGGGTAGCTCCGTAAAAATAAGCCATAACTTTTGGATACTTTTAGCCCGAACACCCTGTAAAATGAATGACTTATTATGTACATTACACATATTTATTACATATACTATATAAATTTACTAGTTGAAAACCAACACTTCGCTAAGGAGTACATTCAAATTAAATACAACGGTCAGTGTATGCAATTAATGCCAAATATATATATATTTATTTATTTATAATAAGTGCGACGATCAATGTATATAATTGATGAAAAAAAATAAATATATTTATAAAAAAATCGTAAGGGATATTTTTATAGACAAAATAATGTAGAAGAAAATATTCAAATTAAATCTAGTTGGACATACTAAAGAATATAGTACAATTAATATAGTACAGTTTGAGGATCATTTCTTTTACTGTATTTTAATATTTTTTTGGATATGTCCAATCGTCTGCCGCATTAGCAAGGAAATAAAAAAAAATTGTGTCTATTCAGTTGTTATACACGTGACGATAAATTTATTTAAAGTACCAGAAAAAGAAATCACGTGATCAGAATTTATTAAATTAAATTCTAAAAATTAATCTTTGAAAATTCACCAAAAGCCAGAAAGTGGAGGTAAAGATTCAAAAAAAGATTTCATTTTGAAGGAATTTTTATAATCTTTCTCGTGATATAGATTTTATAACCCTCAAATTATTATTTTAAATGCAAACTTAAAAAAAGTTACAAAAACAGATTTTTTAAAATTAAATTTTTAAGCTAAGAAGAATTTTTCAAAAATCTTTCTTAGTGCACCCCTACACTATAAGAAGAATCGCCATGCAAAATTTCAGCCCTGTAGGTCCAGCGGTTTGGTCTGTGCGTTGTATGTCAGTCAGTCAATCAGTAAGTCAGTTACGGAACTGTTATATATATATATATAGATTATATATATTAAAAACATTTTATACATCTTATTTATTATATTCATTATATAAGTATATTTCATCTTTATCGTGTAAGAAATTGAAAATATCTTTACTATATACCTAACAAAATACAAAATGTATCCGTTTCTAAAAAATCCTCCCATAAATTTGAGGTACGTCTTTAGGTCCGAAAACTACAGTAGTTTTAAGATTCCTAATTGGAATCGACACTTCTGAGCCCTCCGCGGTAAAACTAAGATATTTTGCGGAGACCAGGGCCGCAATGAAGGAAATGAATACCCTTGTTCCATATTTTCGACGAGCTTGCACCATAATATTCATCAAGATAATGCTAGTGTGTTAAACGCTTTAACAGTTTCAATCGAATATTGTTTCATTTTCAGTCTTTTAGTTTTTTTACTGAGCGGTTAGTTTTAGCGGTTAGTTTTTTTAGTTTTTTTTTATTATTACATAAATATATGGCAAGAAAATTGGGAGAGAAGCAGTGTAGGAAGGAAAGTATTTGAGGTATTCCCTAGAGTTTCTACGAAAAGACTGTCGGCAGATTTCCTTGTTAATCAAGCAATAACTGAACATGGCTGTATAGGAGTCTATCAAAACAGATTTTTTGCTAAAACAGATCTTTGTGAGTGTGGCAATATACAAACTATAAAGCACTGTATATACAATTGTAGCAAATGGGCTGAAGCACGAAAAAACCTACCTTTGGGCTTTCAAGATTGGGCCCCTAGTAAATTATTTACGGATTTTTATTGTGGAAGGTACATCAAGAATATTTTGCAGGAACTTATGAATATACACTTCCCCCTACAAGGGGAAGGTGGATAGCCCCTCAGATTTTTTTAAAAAAAAAGACAGGTAAACGAATTGCAAAAAGAAAAACTTCGGGACCCGGTTGGGCTGGATTGCCGTTGGCATGATTAGTTTTATTATTGAAGGGCCGTATAACCTTCGGGTGTGGACGGCGGCGATATTACTTTTTACTGAGCGGTTTATTTTAGTTATTTTGATAGAGTAGATATTTTCAAATTCTGCTTGTGATCACAATGAGAATCTATTTCGCTAAAATGTCAATATTTGTACTAACATTTTTAACTGCAATAAATGATAGGGTGATTCATTATTATAACCGTAATAAGTCAGAAATCATTCCGGTATCTATAGTTTAATCTATAAAGAAAAAAGACGGACTTTTTCAAAAATCCCTTGGTTGTATAAACAGAGGATCTACACAACACATAAAATTCATTTGCATGCTTTAAAATTGGACAAAATTCTAATGACACAATAAGCTGTTTCCATTAAGTAAGTCATCTCTATTAAGTATTAACTGCAAGTATTAACTAAAAGTCAGATTAACTGCCTATTGAGCCTATATTTAAAATCGTCATACTCGAAATTCAGAATTTCAATAAGTGAATAGATTTTGGGTACCTATATGTCATCTATAAGTGATATTTTATACCTTTTTGATACATATTTCCGAAAAATATACTTATGAGAACAAACTTTACTTAAAATCGGTTCAAGATACATTCATTTTATTCATTTAAGCAGCTTTACTTATGGGAAATTACCATACAAACCTCCATTATAAAAAAAATGGATTAAGGGGGATTGAAACCTCAAAATAATCAGATTGGAGACTAGTTAGCACTGAACAACTAGCACTGAAATGTATACTTGGTGTCAGTGGTGCTCAAACTTTTTTCGACCGGGACCCATTTTCTTTAAATAAAAAAGTCATTGACCCCCCCCCCCCCCCCAAAAAAAAAAAAAAATTCAAAAAAAAAAATTATAGTTTCAAATTTAAAAAAAAAAAATTAGGAAAAATGTTAACAAAAAGATAGAATAAGGAAGCGAGAAAAATTTTGACAAACTATTTTAATAATCCACGAATTGGAATTTGAGTGCTCGTTTTGAAATCTCGGCTGAAAAGGTGCTCCACCTCAGTTAGTAACCTGCACCGACTTGTAGTATAACGATCAAAGGGATTCGCGAAAAAACCGACAGGCTAGTGGACATGGCTCGCTTCAAGCACTGATTACAGAGTGCTCGTGTTACAATAAATAACATTAAAACATTTGTTACAAATCATTCGTCACTTTAAGACTGTGTCAGCTATTTTTTAATCCACCTCAAAAAAAAGCACCGACTTTTATGGAAATACCCATTACTGCGTTTCGGAGAGATTAAGAAACTTCGCGAGACGTGGATGTTTTCACGACGGTTTTCCCACTGGTGATTGCTTAGCTGTTTGTTACAGTTTTATCTCACATATATCTCACATTTTCTTGCGATATTTTTCTATTGATAGAAGCAGAGGAAATTATGTTTTTAGACACTGAGGTACAGCTGTCTTTACGATTACCTGGGAAGGAGTCTGTTACACAGATTTCCCTTAGATAACCTTCAATCAATTATACAGGGTGATCGATGTGATGATTACCATTCAACTCCTTCCGGAACGTTCTGATTTGGAACGTCAATAACAAAAATACAAAGTAAAATAGAGAAAGAAATCTTTTATACCCGAGAAAAATGAAAAAAAAAGATTAATTATTACTTTATCATTATTTTATTTATTTATACCCTTGGCACGTTCTTTCTGCCGCACCCTGTACTTTTATTTTCAATTCCCACAGTATCGGCTGTGGGAAATGTGTTTTGGAATAAAAAGCCAAAGAGCTTGGGTTCCTAATACAATAATGAGGTAAATATTCCCGGTTTATCAGCAAAACTCAGCTTGTACCTCAATGGCTATAGTAAAAGTGACATTTTTACCAAAGCTTAAGATACAATTACTGTAAAATCATATACTAATCATACAGCAAAAAATACTTAAGGTTACTGTGTACTAACCTATGCTGTGTAATGTTAACCTATGGAGAAAATGTGTCTACTATTTACAGCTCCATAAATGCTGATAATCAAATAAAAATAGGGCTTTCAGATAGCCTGAACTTTTCTGCACCTTACAACAGAATTGTTTTTATAGATTTCGTCCATCAAAGGAATTGATGAGTGTTTAAAACACTATACCAGATTTTTCACCTGAATAATTTAAGTTTTAAAATATTATTTGCATTTTTAAAAAATTGAAAAATGCACCATGGTGTAAAATATCTTACTCTATTACGGAGTACAATTAAAAAAAATCTTTCAATCCAATTGGGCAATCCTTGGACACTTATTCTCCATAGGTTAACATTGAAGTTAGCGAATCCAATTGGGTTAGTACACAGCATCTTTAAGAGGGTGCAATCAAGATTTCCCCCTCTATTTTCCCTTCCATGAGAGAAGGAGGGTTCAAATCATACGGAGGAAGTTCTTCATCGTAATTCATCTTGGAAGCCCATAAAAAATTCCACCCATTTCTCTTTTAAATTTCTCTATCCTGCTCATCTTACACGAACCTAAGGCGATCACCCTCTCCAATGAAAAACTCTTTTCCTCTTAGCGCCCATAAATTTCCGAGCCGTGTCCTCCCCCTTAACGGCTCACCGGATGCCCTGACGCAAGCAAGTGCGTAATTCATCGCGTTAGGGCCTCGTTAAAAGTTGCGCTTAGCCATCCCTTGCCAGCCTCCAGAGAAACGCCATCCGTCAGCCAGATGAAGACTTCGTTAGGGTCTTTGACGGCAGGACACATTTTAATCCCTCTCCATAGATTTTTTTTCCTTGTTCCTTTGGTAATATATCGTTGAGTTTCGAGTTGCCAGGAGTCTAGCAGACGTAATAATTGGAGAAGGGGACAGGGCCTTTGAGTTATGGACCTTTAAGATGTTTAGCACGTACCTCGCGATTTTCTTCTCATTAGGGTGGGAGTAGAGGACTTTAAAACTTAAAAAAAAAAAAAAAGAGTGAAATTGGATAGGTAAACGTAGAGCTATGTGAAACCCTCACGCACATTCTATAGCGGTTAGGAATAGAAGCAGTGATTTGCAAATTAGCATAAGATCCACGTTGCCCGTCTTTCACCCTATGAAAATTCTCCTCAGAATATCTGTATGTTGTGTTAGCGAAAGACCAACTAAACTCATTGAATATGCATTTTTAACGTACGATTACGTTCCTCCATAACGGTCCTTCAGAAAGCAAAATTTCAGACGTTAATACCGTACGCCCATCCGTCCCCGCGAGTTACAATATTCGGAACCGTACCAAACCCAGTCTGTATCGCTTCGACAAGCAGTAAAGAGTTAAACAGAAAAGTACCAGAATGGGTTAAAATTTTGACATACATATATATATACATACATATATACATAACACTTACATATACACGTACACAAGAGGTAAGCCACAATAAGTAATCCTACGTTAATAACCCGCGGTAGTTTCGTTAGAGGAAACTACTTGAATTTTTTCTTTATTTTGCTTTGTTCCTATCTAGTATTATGAGAATCCGCAACTCCCATCGATATAATCTATCCGAATCTACCCAGTCGTTTGACAACTAACCCATTTTTAAAGAAATTTCCAATATTGTTGACAAGTAATGACAGGTAACAACAAATAAAAAAAAAATGACACATCTGTTTCAGTTTTACAGCGAAATCTGACGTGGAACTAATAGCGTTATAAACAAAAAAAATTTAGGTAGTTTCTTATAACGAAACTACTGCGGGTTATTAAGGCGGGATTACTTATCGTTGCTTACCTCTTTTGTATGTACCGCCGATTCCGGTTAATCGGACCACATTGGGACACGATCATTTTGGTCCTAATAACCGGCTGGTCCTAATAAGCGGCTGATCCGATTAACCGGTTTTCCAATTAATCCGAATCGACTGTATATATGTATGTGATATATATATATATATATATATATATATATATATATATATATATATATATATATATGTATGTGATATATATATATATATATATATATATATATATATATACACACACACACTAGTTGGTACCCGTCAAAACATGACGGCTAGATAGTAAATAAATGTACTAATACACAAATTATACTCAACACATCATTTCCAAATGTAGAAAATCATAAAAATGCACAGAAAAAAATTAATATGTTTAAGAAGCCTCGTACTTAGTATCTAAAGCCAGATTTAAAATGTCATTGAGCATGCGCAGAAAGCAATTTTTTTAATTATAAATCATTGCTAATTAAACAACGCGAAATAAACAATTTCCCTCAGGTTTAATCTTATATTTCACAAACATAATTATCCTAAAAATAAAAATGGCAGAGAGAGATCTAGAGACTCCTCGAATTAAACATGTTTATCATTAAAGCATGTCACTGAGCATGCGCAGAAATAAATTTTTAATTGTAAACTATCGCTAATTAATAGAAATTGCGGTTACAAAAACCAAATTTGACATAAACGAAAGATTGTAATCTGTAGATAAGACCAAATTGAAGTAAATTGATGCTGTAGTTTTCTCTCACGGACTGCCCCAAAAGTCGGCTTAGCAACTTAAATATATAGATATGTCAAAATTTTGACGCATTTTGGTACTTTTCTGTTTAACTGTTTACTGCTCGTCGAAGCGATACAGACTGGGTTTGGCGCGATGCCAAAATTAAAACTCGCGACGACGGATGGTTTTAGAGTCTGAAATTTTGCTTCCCGAAGGACCGTTATGGAGGAACGTAATCCTACTTTAAAATATTGAAAGGCCAAAGAATGTTAATGCAGTAGAACTAACCACCAAAGTGTTAGTATAGCTTAAATAATTAACTAATTAGGTTGTAATCAAACTCAGTAGAATAATAAAAAAAACTCCAGTTTTGTCTATTTGGATAACTTCAAAGGTATTTGAGATCGTTAAACCAGATACTTATCTCGTATTTAAGCTTTACAGAAATTATTATTCCAGATATATTTGCTTACCAACATATATCAAATTCTATAAAACTTGTCATCTAATTAATAGTTACGGAAGCTCTGTTATTTCCACGTCATTCACAAATTTATCACCCACGGGTAGACTATAGAAATAGTAAAAAAGATGCCTATAGACCTAGATAAATTTGTTATTAAAGCTCTTGATACTTTAAGAAAATTCAACGAAACTTGAAATGAAAAAAAAAATCTCCATAAACGAACGTTTAGCGATTTTTCCCATTAGATTTTGTCTCCCAAGAATAGTTAAATTTTTTACGTTCCTCGGATAAGTAATCGCCCCGCATTTGCAAGATTCCTTCCTTTCCCCCGCAGAATAACTTACCCTGCTCTTAATGAAGAGCATCAAGACTTCAGAGACGGCAGAAAATAAATTCGAAACCTCGGAACGCAAAAGACAGATTTTGAACGCATAATCAACAGATATACTCTCTCCCCTCCCCCCTTGCAATGGCCTAATCTCGATTCGTTCCTGATCGCTCTAAATGTAAATCATTAAATAAGTCCACCGGAATGAGGCTTCATCAGAAATCGGGGCTCTCATTTCTCTCCGCATCGATTACTACTCTCTGCGGCAGCGCAAGAAAATGACACCTTACGTAAGACGAGACCCTCTGTGCGCACCCCCCTCTCCGTGCTCCCGACTCCCATATAATTGTGGAGCTACAATTATCCCCCTTAAAAATGAACGCGATCGCCAGCTTTACTCTTAATCGTTTCTCTATGCATGAGAAAGACAGTAAGCCAGGGATATGACATTAAAAAAACAAACTGCTAAGGCACCGGATGATAACAACCCAAAAGGTTAACCTTTTCCAGATCGACCATTCTTCATACCGTCAAACCTACGCTCCGGGCGCCTGCAGAAAGCGAAGGAATACCCATCTTCGGACACACTTTGGCGACATCTTTTCTTTTTACCTCTCTTCCTTGTCGGTTTCTGAAGTCCTTTATTACAGGTCTGCACACAACGCCATGTTGTTGCTATTGATGATGTTCTCGCATTTCTCTATTATCTGGCTGGGCAAGTCAGAAACAAAAGCACCGGGAGAAGCAGGACAGAATGGTTTGATCGTTTATCATAGTTATAAGTTTAGCACTTTGCAAATAAGATTAATTTGAGGAATTGTGGAGTTAAGATTTGAGAAGAATGTTTATAACGAGTTTTTTTAATTTTTTTTTATAACGTAGGATTACGTTCCTCTATAACGGTCCTTCGGAAAGCGAAATTTCAGATGTCTTGCGTCGCGAGTTATAATTTTGGCAGCACGCCAAACCCAGTCTGTATCGCTTGGGCAAGCAGTAAACAGAAAAGTACCAAAATGCATCAAAATTTTGACGTACATATATATATATATATATATATATAGATACATATATTCATAACACATACATACATATATACATACAAAAGAGGTAAGAAGCGATAAGTAATCCTACGTTAATAACCTGTGGTAGTTTCGCTAGAAGAGACTACCTGAATTTTTTTTTCTGTATGCTTGGGAAAATTTTAAGATGCATATCTGAACTTTTTGAAATTATTAGTGTTTACTTTTCATAATGCCTCGTTGTTGGCACACACAAAGACTTTGTTGAAATTTCTCTCAATCTAGAATCCCCGATTCAACAATTTTAGTGGCTATGGACAGCTTAAATTATAATTTTGAAAATACGTAATATTTCTGAACAATTTGGTTAGTGTTTTGTTTATAATATGAAATAGATAAACGCATGCTTGTTGATGGAGCCAAGAACCGTTTAGCAATTTTAAACAGTCATTGACTATGATGGGAAACTAATTTACAGAGCATAAATAATACATTTTCAAAGTTAACAAAAAAATAAATTGTTGGAATGAGTGAAGTAAAAACCATGTCTGTTCAAATATAAAGTTTGGCTTATCAAGTTAATAAGCTTAGATTCCTTAGGTTTTTTGATTGGCCTGTGCAGTTGAGGTTAACAAGAGAAAGCGAGAAAAGCTAATTCCAAGATTGTTGATTGAAGGAAGTATTAAGTATCTACAAGAATACTTAAAAGAATGACTTTGTGAAATCTTGCCGACACCCAAATTTAAAGTAATTAAAGAACGGAATACTGATTTTCTATTTACCGTATTCACTACTGCTCAGGTAATAACAAAAATCTAGGCACCCCTACATTGATTTCATACCGTAGCTACTGTTAATAGAGTTTTAGTGAGAGCTACGTCATAAAATAAACAATCGTACCTATAATAAAAATATAGGCAAGTACAGCATCAGTCGATATCGCAGATTTTGAATCGAAATCTTGTGATATGGAGGATTTTCCTCTCAGTATTAACAGTAATAACAGATCAGTCAATGCATATTGTTGAGTTCTGTTTTCGCATAGTATCACACTGTTGAACGAGTAAACTCGTTTTTACAAGCAAATGTTAAAGACTTGTAACGACTTTTAGGATAGAGGAAAGTCATAATGGAGAAATTTTTTTTTATCAGCTGAACATTCTTTTACTTGAAAACTATTTTTACTATGACCTGAAGGAGTTTCAGACAAATCTTTACATTTTATCAGTTAGACTGTGAATCTCAGACACCCATATAAAGAAAACATATTCCAGAAAAAAATGCAGTATTACTTTATTTCACATTTTCAGTCTTTGGTGGGGACTTGCGTATAATTTAAATAAAATTTGCTGTCAACAATGGGCTAAAGTAGACGTTCAAATTAGGAGCGTATAAGTTATAAAATTTAAAATTTTTACAAGAATTAACGATGATATTTTTAAAAATTAAAGCAATAGCACTTAGACATACCTCTATACACTATTACATGCCATTAAAATGCAACAAGCAAACAGAAGAAACATAACACAAAACAAAATGACATATAGAAATCTTGCAGAAACAACAGTCTAATTGGGCTGATATCCATTCATCCTCATCAGTTCCCTGGCCTCCCAATATCTGCCATAAAGACAGTTACTTGATAATGCGGATCACAGTGGCAAATGCTGTGCATCCATAGGCACTTCCATACGACAAAGAGAACAGTTTGGGGGTTTCGAGAATACCTAACCCGAAAAGGTATTTAAGCAAACATTCGTGTCCCATGGCAAGTATAAAAGCAGCAACACTTGTTCTTGGTGCTGAGGAAATGCGTAATATTACATCTCGCCATTCCTTATTTTGTATATCTCTTATGTATGAAAAGAGAAATTATAGATTTCTATCGACACGAAATTAAAGTTTAATAAAAACTTCAATTATGAAGATCTTTGAAAAGCAAGCGTGCTGTATTTAAAGAGGCATTTTCAAATGTGGAAAACAGACATTCGAAAATATGTCTAATAATCTCCTTTAAAAAATTTTTAGAAGAATTTGGAATAATAGAGGAAAATTGCCCACACCTTAATAATGTGAAAGATATGCGATGTCAACGGAACTTTCTCCCTAATATATCATATGTTCCAGATGCTTCGCTCAAGCTACATATGAATATTGATATATAGGATGAAAATTAGTTTCTGCTTCCATCATTAGTTTAATGTATCAAACGATTTGCTGTATGTAATAACTGGTAATTTAATATACAAAATTCTTTAGCACGTATTGTAGGTAATATTAAATTCCAAACTAAAGGAAAAGTGTCATTTAATTCAAACTTTCTTATTCAATTCATACCATGCATATTTTGTTTTGCAAATATAATGTATCATTACAGAATACAAACCTAAATATTTTCCAACACAGAAAATTGAGAATTTTGGAATGTAACACCCAATTACAACTATTCAGCGTATTCCTCGTTTTAAAATAATTAGCTTACTATTTATAGCTATAATTAGATTTTAAAATTAGCCTTTTATCTTCAAGTTAGATTTTCATTCCTAGCTATAACGATGTGGCTCAAGTTTGTTATTCAAAGCTTTAGATTGTGCTCCGATGCAATAATCCGTCGAAAATGTAGAAAAAGATTTTTGTAATTATTGAAAATCCACGTGCCAAAGTCTTTACAGAAAGTTCTAAAAGAAAAATAAGAAACAAGCAACAAAATGTCGGCCGACTTAGTTATCTGTTATTAAGGAGGATCTTATTTCTTACAATCTAGTCTTTTTATGTTTTTATTCACAGGGTGGGATGAAATAAGACTAAACTGAAATATCATGATAATCCTCCTTTTTTTCCCAAGGAATGAAAAATCTGCTAATTTCCGTTCATCCCTAAAGGGAAAAAATATTGCAGTTAGCTGATTACATAACCCATAAATTTCGTTTCCGTGTGATTAGTAATGTGAGAGAGGCCCGAGAAGTTTTTTGAAAGTTATTAGAGAACTGATAGCGATTCACATAGGGCACAATTAAGTGTCATGTACGAAAGCAGAACAACATAATTTGGCTTATTGGAACATGCGCTACTACATTTTGATAATACAGTTTTTTGTGCTGATTTTTATTCCTGTTGTATTGATCCTTCAACAATGTTTCTTGCCTGGTTATTTGATAAGTTGTTGCTTCTGGAAGTTATCATTCCTCTGAAAGATAACTTTTTCCTCGTACTGAATATTTTCAAAGGAAAGATCACGTTCCGACCGACCCAGTTTCAATAAGAAAAATTAAAAAAATTACACATTGAAAGTTGCTGGCTTGTTCTTTCCGAAGTACAAGTATGAAGTACAAGCTCAGTAATATATGCAGCGTGTATTCAGAACTTTTCCAACCCTGGATATTGAATGAAACTTTTTTTTTATCTTCACTCTGTCCTTCGGTTTATATTACGCTCCGAAAGTTGCATAGTATAACTAACTGTATCTTTATATAAATTTTTTACATAAGCACTGCTTACATACACATTACTACAGTGAATTTTAATTCCCTTTATTACGTCAGTACTGCTGGTAACATAATATAGACAATTTTTACATTATATACACACAGAGAAAAATAAAGTTGGTTGGTGAACTCACTTTGCTGAGTTGAAATCCACTGCACAGGGGAGCTCGCTTTTGGTGAGTCGAACAACCCACATTGGAAAGTGGGTCCTACAACCCACTTCTGAAATTTACCTGCCCTTGTGGGTTTAGAAACTCTTCGAATGGATTTATTAAAGCGAGTTGGGTATTGAGCATATTTTATATATATATATATATATATATATATATATATATATATATATATATATACACATACACTACCCTACATTAATGGACCAGACGCCAGCGGATTTGCATAAAATCCGACTGCATGTCAGATTTTATGCAAGTCCAATACCCGCACGTGACCTGTTAAGGTTAAATACGTTAATTGATCACACGGGATCGGCGTGTCCTGAAGCGCAAGGTTCGTAAGAACCGCAAGAAACCACTGCAAATCATCAACAGTGAGTTTTAACAGGCAGCAGGGGTTATGGTGCACCCCAATACTTTGCGGAAAGAACTGCATGCCCTCAATATCCACGGATGTGTTGCCGCACACAAACCAAACTTCCCCCCATCCAACAAAGCCGGCAGACTCTCTTGGCATTTGCAACGTCCCAGCTGGACTGTGGACCACTGGAAAACTGTTTTATGGAGCGATGAGTCCCGCTACTCGCTTTTCTAGTCGAATGGACGTGCTTGGGTTTGGCGAATGCCAGGTGGACGTCTGTTACCCAGGTGCATCGTTCCAACTCTCAAGTTCGGTGGTGGTGGTGGTGTACTTGTTTGGGGGTGTTTTTCATGGTATAGCCTGGGACCTCCGCATGTCGTTCCTGGTAAATTGAACGCCGACACCTACATGAACATTTTGGACAATCAGGTTCTTCCTACGCTCTAGCAATTTTATGGAATGGACGAATGTTACTTCCAGGACGACAACGCTCCATGTCATGTTGCAGCCTCTGTCAAGCAGTGGTATCAAGGTATGGATGTTAAACGTCTTTCCTAGCCTGCTCAGAGTCTCGCCTTAAACCCCATAGAACATTTGTGGGACAAGTTAGAGCGACACTTACGGACCAGGGAACCACGTCCGAAATCTACAACTGAGCTGTCGACATTCTTGCAGCAGGAATGGACACAAATACACATAGCTGTAAATCAAAACCTCGTTGGAAGTATGCCCAGAAGTGTTTCTAGTATAATTGCAGCACGAGGGGGACCATCCCCCGATTAAAACTTGTATTCCTTTCCCTTATACCATCACATCTTGCTGTCCGGTCCATTTTTGTAGGGTAGTTAGTGTATATTATATTTATATACAGGTAACCATCCTATAACACGGTAGATAGGTTCCTCGAAAATGCCGTGTTGTGTGAAACCGTGTAACCCAGAGACAGTTCGAAACAGGCGGTTATGTTCCGAAAACTTATTAAAAAGAAACATTTTTTAAAATTCCATATAAGCAACTTAATTTTTATTAAAAATATATGTATGTATAAAACAAAACGAAAAGAAACAAAAAATATTTTCATTTAATGCGACCTTAATTTAATATTTACTACTTAATTTATTTCACTGCGCAGTACAATCAAACGAGAACGTTTTTTCGATTGAACGACATCACCTTCACTTTCAAAACCTTTTTCTTCATTTAGATTTTTTGCACCTTCTATACTCTTTAAAAAAATCTGTAATTTTGGTTTATTTGCTGGTTTTTACAAGATCATTGTAGATTCACGGTATGGAGATAGACAATTTTGCAGCTCCCTTTTGAATTTTCGGCTTCTTTCAGCGGAAGGGTCTGCATTCAAGAAAAATGATTCAAGATTTTCAGCTAAGCTTAGACCTTCTTGTAATTTTATAGAGTTATAAATGAATAAATTATAATTTGTCTATACATTTTCCTGTAAATCTACTATAGTTCATTATTCCTTCCCGTCATTATTTTAAGGTAATTTAGATTTTAAATGTGTTAAACAAAAATCATGTTATCTAGAGCTATAGAAATACAGTGTTGTACAAAGGTCTTCGCAATTTTTTTTATCGTGTTAGAGCGAAACCGTGTTGTAAGATGCCGTGCTGTAGGAGGGCTACCTGTATATGTGTATATATATATATATATATATATATATATATATATATATTAAATATTACACGACTCAGATCATTCAAAGCGTTGATTATAATTACTAGTTACTGTATTATGTATCTCAGTTTGAAGCAAATGCTTTATAATTTATCCCAGATAACTTTATTTGGTACTTGCCCTCCTGAGAACTATAAATTATATAAAGATGACATTGTTTATGTTGAATGAAAATGAAGTAAATTAGTACTTTTTTAATCTATTGAACATTAAAAATATTATCATTAAAAGTTATAAAGCATACTTCACAACTAGTAATAAATACTTACCGAAAGCATTTATAATCTGAAAGAAAAAAATATTTAACTGTTCAGAAAATTGAAATATTTTGTCAATATTTGTTTTATATAACAAATATATGAAACATACTGTTATAACATATTGTGTCATACATAATGTTATAACATACTGTTTCAAATATGCAAATTAACAAATATAATGTTATATAAAAGAACATTCCCGTTCTATAAAACGGCAATTTTTTTTTTTATGACAGTGGATATTGAATTTGATATTTAAACATCCTTTCTGTGCAACCTCGAGTGAAAAACCCACGGGAAACAGGCAAAATGGAAATTTTCTTTAAAGGTTTTATAAGCAAAAACCAAAGAATTTTTCAGGTACACACCTTTAAATAAGTATCTTTGAAATTGCAAAAATCGCAGTCTTTTCTCAGACACAAAGATAGCTAAACATCTCTTTGCTTCCTTATCCCCACTTCTAGGTGTCTTCCCCACACAAGAGCGATTAATCCCCAAAGTGGTATCCCCACGCACGACAAATCGTGAAGTGACAACTATAAATTTGACCCGATATTGATAGCAATCAAGTGTGTTTGGGGGGTTACTCTAATCTAATGGCGCCCCCCCTCCCCAAATCAGGCTTCCACGGACTTCATTAGCGTGTCGCGGTAAGCGTGTTTAATGGCATTCATAAACAAGAAGAGATAAAGACCGGCCGACTTTTATATATTTTTTTCCTTTAACTTTTTCTTAACGTACCAAGAGACCCTTTTCGGGAGCTCTAATTAGGCATAATCAGGGGGCCCGATAGGTTCAGGTGTCGAGAACCTGTCGCAAAAGTCTTTTTATCCCCTGCCGTAGCTCTTTTTTTTTTTATCCCTCGTCATTTTTAGATTTGTGAATTTTGTCGTAGCTTCTATCAACACTGATCTTAATTTCGCAATTGGGAAAATCTTGCTTGAAAGTAGGACGCCGTCGTGACTTTGTCTATCTTAACATCCACCACGAGAAGTGCCCATAGAACTGGAGATGGGTTGGGTGGTTTCTTTCAAAATGGTTAAAACCACTTCGGAAATGAATTGCCGAGAAAACATTGACGCTTTCTAAAATGCATCGTAAGATACAGTCTGTAACTAAAAGGAAAACATTTAGTGTATTGCGGTTCCTAGCTATTCGTTTTGGCTGATCAGAAAGAAAAAAAAAAGAAATCTCAGTTCAGATGCCTCATCTGTTTCATTCGCTGACATGAGATTCATTTCCAGTTATTTATTTTTGTGTCGATGTAACCGTCTTAGAAAAATTAAAAAACGATGAAATACAACTCTCACGGGCTCTTGGTTAAAAAAAAAATCTTCAACCAATGTGTTCCTTCATACTTTCGAAATAAGGAAAACAAACTAATTCATAAACTTTTT
Source organism: Dolomedes plantarius (assembly GCA_907164885.2). NCBI lineage: Eukaryota > Metazoa > Arthropoda > Arachnida > Araneae > Dolomedidae > Dolomedes > Dolomedes plantarius. Next base: position 205,870,836 of record OU015491.1, on the reverse strand, counting down.
GAAGTTGGAGATTATAACGAGAGTAATTATTAATACATATTAATAATATTGATTCATAATATGTATATTAATATAATACATATTATTACATATTAAGTACATATTACTATCAAATAAACATGTTTTGTTTTCAGCGATTATGTGTACTGCTTGACGTACTAAAAAAAGTAGGATTTAGAACACACACAAAACAAAATAATAGTTATAACATGCCTTTTTTTTAAATTGCTAAATTCAAACATAAATCTAATTTTATATAAACAGGAAAATTAGCCTTATATTTTAGCAAAAACAAATCACTCACTCCTTTCAACAACGCCATATTTCAAAAATCTGTAATTTTTAGTTACGCCTGTTTTCAGAATGCCCTGATAGAGTAATACACTGCTGGCCACCCAAATTGCAACACCAAGAAAGACAAGAGATATCACAGCAAAATTTATTTTGTAGATAACATGTTGACCAAGTATCAAATGATTAAATTTATAGACTTCTGTGAAGTGTGGTTCCTGCCAAAATCAGTAGCCAGAGTAGCCGCCATTGTTGGAGATCACCGCTGCCACACGCCTCGGCATTGATTCATAGAGACTTTGGATGAGTTCTTGGGGTACAGCAGACCAAGCAGCTTCCACACGTTGCCAAAGTTGATCTGCTGTGGCAGCTGGGGATGTAATCTGGGTCAATCGTAGAGCAACCATGGACCACATGTTTTCTATCGGCGAAAGATCCGGAGAGCGAGGCGGCCAGGGAAGCAATTCAATCTGGCGATTGACGAAGAACCGTTGGACAATGCGTGCCACGTGTGGTCGTGCATTATCCTGTTGAAATATGGCTGTGGGCAAGCCCTGAAGGTAAGGAAGGACAACTGGCTCCAACACCTCGGAGATGTAGCGCTGGCTGTTTAAAGTACCGGCAATGCGTACTAGAGGTGTGCGAGAGTGATATCCAATACCGCCCCATACCATAATACCCGGTGCAGGACCAGTGTGGCGGTGCATAACGCAGCTGTTCAGCATCCTCTCTTCACGGTGTCTCCAGACTCGCATGCGACCATCGTGGTGTTGCAGACAGAAGCGTGACTCGTCAGTAAAGACAATTTCATTCCATTCTGCCGTCCACATCCTTCTGTCATCGCACCATTGGCGGCGGGGACGTCTGTGGTTCTGCGTCAAGGGTAGACAAAGCAATGGACGTCTTGCGGACAGACCACTCTGCTGTAAACGGCGTCGAATGGTACGCGCAGACACTGGATGATGCGTTACAGACTACATGTGCTGTGCTATGGTTCGTGATGTGACTGAGCGATCCGTCACTGCCATGCGCACAATTTGACTGTCATCACGTGAAGTGGTGCGCTGAGGTGGATGCGATCGAACACGCCGGTCCGTCGTACCCTCCTGCATCCAACGATCACATATCCGCATTACAGTTGTTTGGTTTCGTCCAACACGACTACCGATTTCCCTGAAAGATAATCCACAATCTCGGTAGGCCACTATCCTTCCTCTGTCGAACTCGGATACTTGATCAAAAGATGATCGCTGTTTTCGACGAGGCATAATAGATCGGTTTTTTTTGAAAAAAACCACAAGAAAAACACAATTGCCGAACTTGAAATTGTCGAAATCTCCAAGCCTTAAATAGCGCTTTGAAGTGGCGCCACAGGCGCGCGTGATGTGAGTCTGCGCTGAAATTCTAATCATTTGCATATCTCACCTCCGCTAATGCATGTTGTAAATTTCATGTTATTTGCATGTTTCCTTCAGGATGTTGCATTTACAGTGGCCAGCAGTGTATATCCCTGCAAGATCGTCAAATCTCCCAGCTCAATTTTTAGCCACTAGAGAGCAGAATCAAAATTTATTTACAATACATTTTAATGTACTTTTAAACTTTAAAATCACTCTCCTGAAAAATCTTGTTTTATGAGATATGACGTTGTTGAAAGGAGTGAGCGAAATGTGAATGTTTTATTAGATAAACCCTATTTAATGCTGCTTCGCGCTCCAGTACGATACAAAAGTTTTGTTAAACATTGGAAATACCTGGAGTATATTATGACATGTATCCAGAATAGTATAATGCAGTCCATACAGATTTTATCGTACATGAGATCATGATCCTCAGCGTGCTTGGCTTAAATTCTGAATATGTGATACTATTCAAAGATGGAAAGACGAGATTAATATTATTGAGGCGATTATCTTACATATTCACGATTACAGTGACAAGAATGTAAATACAGTCAAACTTCTCTAGCAGGCCACCCCACTAAAGGGCCATATTTTGTTCAGAACCAGTTAAAAACTACATAGAGCCAATGTTATGGAAGAAACCTCTTTTCGACGACTTCCCCTCAAAACGGCCCCCTTTTTCTTGGAAACATTATTTCCGCCATAGACAAGTTTCATATGCAGAACGTCGTTCGCATTTTATGGAAACGATTTTGTAATTTATTTTTATCGTTTGCATTTTGAGATAAAAATTTGGCAACTTCAGAATAATAATCTGCAACTGTTTTGTTTTGACTGGAATACAAAATAAGAGATTTATTTTCAAAATGGCTCCTAAAATTGATAGATGGCTCGAAGGCTACGTAACTGCACTTTTCGAGGAGAAATATTCGTATCAACAAATTATAAAGCGGTGTAAAAATCGCGGTTATGGCATTTAAAAAAACGTATTTATAATATATTAAATTTGAAAGGGGAAAAAAACGTCTAACTAAAAGTAAAAATGAAAACATAACCGCGAAACCTCGTTCTAAGACTGTTCGAACGCAGGTAAATATCAAGAAAGTGAAGTCTCTGATCCCAAAAGAAAATCCACCGAATCAAAGATCCATTGCATCGAAACGAGGTAAGTCTTCTGGCACTGTAAGTAAAATCAGTCATAAAGATTTGAAGTTAAAAAAGATGATTAAACTTAAAGTTCAACTGCTTTTGCCAAAGCATATTGCTGAAAGGAAAACATATTGTAGAAAATTATATGAAAAAAACTTAGTTGCTGAAAAATAGAAATTTGTGGTAACACTCGATGAGGCATGGGTGTATTTAAGTGACTGTAATAAAAACAAGATCAATTTTCTATTGCTCAACTGACGGAAATTACCTACGAAATGGCTTCGTCAGTGTACAGAAAAGTTCCCAAAGGGATTCATGAAAGTTGCAGGATTTTGTTAAAACGGCAAATTAAAAATAAAAGTCAAGTAAAGCCAAAATTAATTCACTCTACTATCAGCAGAATATTTTAGAACCAATTTTTGAGGAAGAAATTCCAGCCTTATATGGAAAGAAACTTGATAAAGTTGACCTTCATATGGACAAAGCCTCTAGTCACACGTCTAAATCAACAGCCTCTTATTTAGCAAAGAAAGAAACAGAAACAGTGAAAAAGTGCATCCCATTTAATGAAATACCTGTAAAATCCCCTGACGGTTCTGCAATGAACTTTTGTGCTTTCGGTTTATTAAAAAGAGCCTTAGGAAAACGGCATCCAAGAACACTGAGCGGACTTTGGAAAACGGTTCAAGAGGAATGGGTAAAATTGACATGACAGTACTAAGAAAAGTTTGCTTTCAAGGAAAATTTGAGCTAGAGCTATTGTCAAGAACCATGGCTATCAGAGAGAAGCAAATCGCAATAGAAGCAATAGATAGAAACAATATTGAATTTTTCTGGTGCTTAATGTCTGTATCTTGAGAAAACTGGAGGACCAGGGGTTAGAACACGGTATGTAATATAATGAGGAACAGAATTTATGTTTAAAGTATTTGAAAGAATTTTCGGAAAGTTTGATATTAGTTGGCTCTAAATGGTGTTCTTCAACAGTGACAGTTACAGGACGGATCCAAAATTGCACCATATGTGACGCTTGAATATATCGAGGAATCGTTTAACTTAAAGTTTAGATAGGCTAACAAGCCAAATTTTGTGCAGAAATAGACTCTTGTATAGGCTGAGTTACCTCAGCTACGACGCAATTCCAATAGAACTTTTTGGAAATCAGAATTAAATTTTTACTTCATAACAAGAGTATTAATATGGGTACCAATCGCAGCAAGTACTGTAGGAATCTTACTGTTTTTAATTTTGGATAATGTTCTAGTTTTTTCCTTAGCAAAACTGAAATCCTTCCCCAGTATATCCATTGAATATTCCTGTAATTACTTGTATATCACGAAACAAATAAGCAACTTTTGCAAGTTACCTGCAGTCGCTAAAACAAACGATCCCTTTAGTTTTTCCGAAAGTGTGTTATAATTACATGGTTTTGTACATTTATGAGCTTTAGCTCCAAATTTACGGTGATACGATTTTGATAAGCGGAATTTTTTTCATGCGATCTGTATTTTGAAATAGATCTTGAATTTCGCAATTCAGTATTGTTTTACGAGAAGCTTTTAAATTTCAATCTAGACCAGGGGTTTCCAACCTTTTTCCTACATCGGCCCCTTTTAAAAGAATGGCTTTCTTCATCGACCCCCTCCGATTTTTCTCTATAATATACAGCATACAACATAATTATTATACTAATAATTGCACATAAAGCACTTAAAGATAACAATTTGACTAAAGAATATGAACAAAAAATTGGAAAAAGTGATTCATTATGTTTGTTTTATTATTTTTGTACTATTTTCATTTTTAATTTCACAAATATAAACAAGATTTCAGAAACACAGATTGTAATTGCACAAAAGTTCGATTTCAATTAATGTGATGTTGTGCTTGATGCAATGATACAATTTTTTTAACGTTTGGCCTGAAATTGCTTATGATCGTATAGTCACAATAACTAACATAACGAATATAAATATATATATTTTATTAAACAATTTTACTGACTTATATGTAATTATAATATAATTTCATTCGACACATATACAAAAGCGTCATGAAATTCGACTTTAGATGGGTGGATCCCTCCGCCCTTTGTAAATCTGTATTTATACATATTAAAACGGATATTATCTAATAATTACATTTCTAAAAAATTAAATTTTAAAATAGAAAAATTTATCATCGACCCCCAATACAGGTAGACCCTTAATACTATAGACTATAGATCTTTTTTAAACTTCCATCGACCCCCAAGGGGTCCACCTGGACCCTGTTGGGAATCCCTGATCTAGACAAACGATCTGTTCTTTTGGTTAGATTTTTCTGATTTTTCTAATTTCGTGACTATTTCTTATTAACGGCGGCAATCGAGGTTGTTCCTAAATTATTTCCAGTTACTTCAAGAATACGATCGGATTTTTTTCTGCTAACCTTGACAGATCTTGATCAGCTTTTTTGTGACATACTGATAGAATTTGTTGAACAGAAACGGAAAGCCATTGTAAAAATAATGATTTACTACACCATTACTAACCGAAGTACAGGCTAACACCTGCATAGATCGCAATAAATGTGAAGGACACCAACAATCAATTCTAAATCTTTTAAAAGCAACTTCATTCTAGCAGTTTCCAAATCTGCATATTTATAAATCTTTCTTTTTTTAAGCGTTTCATACATATCAGGATTGGGAGGTTTGTGAATAATATCTCTAATTAAGGCTAAAATCTCACACTCTAACGCCGCCACAACACAGAGGTGCTTTGTAGAGCCGGCAGTTATAATGAAGAGTAAATGAATTGTGATTCCAGTTGTATAAAGCAAAGTTCAGGGTTATTTTTCCAAAATACAGATTTTTCTAAAAGCTACCCTTGATACTTCAGTATCAGTGTTCGAATTATTTTCAGTCATGATGGAAGCTTTATACAATCAAAATAACTCAGCACAAAATTTGTTTCGTATTTAGAAACACGTAACTTTCAAAACTGTTCAATATACAAACGCTGTATTTTCCCTTTTCTCGCAATGAGCATGTTCATTATGCTTGTTTAACATTTATTGGAATTAATGTTAAATAAGCATAATAAGTGTTAAAATTATATGCAAACAAGTATGTAATACAAGTATATAAAATAATTCAAATATATAAAAAAATTAACAAGTATGTATTTTGGGAATAAGCTCAGTGAAAACAGAAACAGTTGCGAAATACTTCATAAAATTTCTTTATAAATTAAAAATATAGCAGTAAATAAAAAGTGCTGAAATATAAATGTTTGACATTACCCCGCTTGGTTGACAAACACGCACATTAGTCAGGCCTAATAGTCTAGCCCAGTGATTCTCAACCTTTTTTTTCCTCACGGTACACCTTTAATAATTTTAAAATTTGGCAGCACACTAACAATAAGATAAATTTAAAAGAATTTTACACGCACATGAGTTTTCACAAGCACAGATTATGAGTTAATACGGTTAACATAAGCAGCTAATGACATGAAGCCAGCCGAGTGATCTGTTGCCATCACAATTTCTTAACTGTGGGTAGATCTAGTATTAAAACATACATGATACAAAATGAGCTAATACAAATCTTGTGTACACATTTTAACACATCGTTGATAGGTGACGAGTAAACTCGTGTTCTCATGCGCAAACGCAGATTACCAGTTAGGGCCTGTTCACTGTAGGAGTCCGGTAGCGGAAGCGTAAAAGGAAAGATGGCGCTGAGACGGAAATAAATCAATCATAGGCGTTAAAAATTTCATTGCTAATCGTTTGGAGTTTTGTCATTGGTTAAATATATTTTAATACTTTAACGCTTCCGCTACGGACTCCTATGTGAACAAGCCCTTAGAGTTAACTCGTGTTAACTCTAACACGAGTTAACTCGTGTGTATCGTGAATGCTAATGAGCGTGATCGTTCTATAAAATTGCTGGTCAACGATGTTTTAAGGGAGTCCAGGATACACACACACACACACACACAACAAACAAACGAACAAACAAACAAACAAAAAAGAGCTTTTGGAATTAAATATCACAAGCCACGTGTTTCTACATAAAGCAGGTGCACGCAGCATGCTACATCTCAACTCGGCCGAAAAAGGGGGACAAAATGTTTGTTGTTAAATGAATAGATTGCTAAAATTCGTAGAAAAGCGCATACCACAGATCTACGTGTAAACGCATGAGATCATTTTTCTGCCATTCGTGCCCTTCGGTGACGTTTCATGAAACTGCCTTATTTATATGCTTATCCTGCTTTACGTCCCCTGTCCTCTATTTATCCTGGAATGGATGTTTCTTATTCGTTCAGAAAATATTTTACTCAAAGGAAAACTTAGACAAAGGTTTCTTGTTTGTCTTTTTCTTACCCCAAAGAGGGATTAAAAACTGTATGAATAAAACTTAAATTGTGAAGACGAACTAATGTGGAACTTTTCCCACAAACAGAAGAGAAAAAATGTACAAATACAGCTATTAATTAAAAAATATATCAAAAATTGAACATGCTTCAAATTTCGAGCTCTAATTTTCCTAAAACAAAATTTTAAATTGTTCAAGTGCTTTTGAAACGTAATATTATCTTTTTATGAAGTTGCATTGGAGGAAAAAAATAATTAAGAAATGAGCATAAATTTTAAAAAAAATTAAAATCTTGAGTGACCGTCCCTCTCGAAGCCAAATTTCGTGTAATGTAAATAATATTTTTAATAGAAATATTTTTTTTTTTTTGGCTAGCCTTTTGCCTTTGAACTGTCAACCTATGTCTAGATTCTTGGAGTTGCTTTGAATTAATTCCCCTCTACCTTCTCCTATTTCATTGTCAATCTGTTATTTTTGCTTGATCCTAGATTAATTCTTTTTTTTTTAAACTGTCCATAGGCCTATAATCCACTGATGATTCTTCAGTTGACTTTGAAGGAAATATGAGCTAAAGGTATTGATTCTTTACCTGTCTCATTTGTTAATTTTTAGTAGAAATTGAATGGGAGATTCGGATGTGCATGACCGGTGGCTTCATATATGATTAAGGGCTTCTGTGAATACCGGGAGGATTTTTTTTCTTTAAATATAAGAACTATAGCTTTATTTAGCTGTCGTTGTTGTTGCCAATGTCCCCTGGCTGGAAGTTCCAGACCAGGTCCATATAGGCTTTGCGGGCTGAGGAGTGCGGTTCCGGTTTATAATAACACCGCAAGCGTCGGAATCCGATCTGACTAGGTGCCACAATAATTTTGTCAGAGCAGCCCCAAGGGCGACATCTGGAGGATCGTATCTTCTCCTACTCTTTCTGACATCATAGAAGGACTTTATGGTCTACGGATTCAACGTGCCCATATCCGGCCTAGACACGAAGATATTTAATGGCGCTTGTCGAAGAACCCTCGGTGCCGAGAGCCAACGCGCTATCACTAGGCTACTTCGGACACATGCGTTATTTAGTAATTCAGTCGAACCTCGTAATAACGAACTTCAAGGGACCAAAGGTTTTGTTCGCTTTATCCGGTGGTTCGCTATATCCGAACCGTTAAGAAAAATGCTAGCGTTCACAAAATGTATAACTCATTAGTTGCAATGTGTATTTAATAATGATGTATTAAAAAATTATAAAATCTATTAAAAATGATCATTAATGAATTAAATCGATTAAAATCGATTACATTAAACTGGCACAGTACTAATTAAATTAGGTACAATAGGAAAATTGCGGACCAAAATTTTTGTTCGTTATACACCGGGTTCGCTATAACGGGGCTAGAATGTATCGGTTGTAGCATCCTACTTGACTTTCCTAACTTTAATATCCCGTTGTATAAGATGTTAGCACTAAAAATGAATCCTTTACTGAAACTTTCTTTGGATTCTTAGAACCAAGTTTCTACGTATTTTTCCAGTTTTATGACAGTAAATAGATAAATTTACCTGTTTTATTAGAGGAATTTAATTTGATCCATGCTTATCAATAGTCTCAATGTGTTTTTTTTTCCTTTTCGAATTATACGAATTTTTATAAGTTCTACAGTGTGTTTCGTGCTCAACTAAACGCCCATGCAAAAGGCGGAGCAATAACATTTCACTTTTGGTGCTTTTAAGATTAAAAGATAATAAGGAAATATTTTTCTTTTATCTTTTCCATAGTTGTTAGCCTGGTCTTAATAATCAGTTTATATATTAGTATTGAATAAATAGTAACTCTTATTAACTTGAAATATGCTTTTAATTTATTTTCTTACCATATAGCTCTTTGGGAAGAATAATTAGAAATAATTGCCCTCTAAATATGATAATTAATTTTTGATACAGATTTTAGGATCATAAGTAGAGATTTACAGATTGTTAAAAAAAATTCAACGTACAGGATTTCTACAGTTTACAATATCCGTTTTATATATCGATCTAATTTTATTGGTTGTGAACAGTACTATGTATTCAGACATCATGACTGTTTCGATTCGATGTATTTTCTTAAACGTTCAGAGACTTTACTGTTAAGATCGTAAAATTAAGCACTTTGTTTGGATATCTGTTTATTGTTCTTTTTCTGTTAAAAACAAAACTTAATCATTTTCCATCCATAAATTATAATACCACTTATTTCGCGCCTTTATAAAAGCTGATAACACGGTTTTCAAACATTTTTTAGTTGTTGTTATTGTTGCTAAGCCCCGTGGACTAGAAAATTCTAGAGCAGGTCCATTAGGCTCTGTCGTGTGAGCAAAAAGAAGGCAGCAATATCCCGATATATCTGCAAGCATGCTGACGGGGATACCTAAACAGTCCTAGATGTGGCAAGGATTCGCAGGAACAGCAGAACAGGAACAAGGAGGAGATACCTTTGTAGAGTTCTCGAACAGCATACTTAAAAAAAATGTTTGGCCACTCCGAAGACGACCTAGGTCAGACGCTGATAAGCATCTGCATATTGATAAGCATCTGTATTGGTATCGGACTTCTAAAGAGAAAGGCCAGACCATGGCTTTTGGACGGATACCAGTGATGAGCAGGAGGCTCTCTCCAAACACTGTATCGCCTGGTCTTAAAAACGGATTGAGCCTCCGATGCTGTTAGGACTTCAAACAGGGGCGAATGCTCTAAACAGCCATCATTAGCTAGTAGGTCGGTCTGATCGTTGCCGAACACATCCGCATGTGACGGGATCCATTGAAAAGTTATTGATTTAGAGTCCGCCATGCGATATAGGAGAAGAAGAATGTCGGTTTATCAGTGACAATCAGCCAGTTCATTAGATGTTGAATGGCACTCTTGCTGTCGGTCAAGATCCAGATATGTTAAATTGGAGATGATTCAGCATAGCTTTGGGAAGAATAATAAAAAATAATTGTGCTCTAAATAGGATAATTTTTGTTGCAGATTTTAGAATCATTAGTAAAGATTTATGGATTGTTAAAGAAAATTCAACGTACAGGATTTCTACAGTTTACAACACCCGTTTCATATATCGATCTAATTTAATTGGTTGTGAACAATACTATGTTTAAAACAAATGTTAAACCCTTTTCCTGTTAACATTTCCGCAGGTAGACAGAAGAACACCGATCGTGAACAGTTTTCTTAAATCTGTCTTCTCTCCAGACAAACTTATTTACCATTCATTAAACTCTTGAAAGTTAGTTCTTTCGTTCCATCTCAAGGAAAACTTAGTTACACAGTATCGGTTGCGCATCCTCCCGTTCCATTGAGTCAGCTTGAAATATTGTTACAGACGGTAATTACCTAAACTCCAGTAGCGAGCACTCGCCGGTGCTTTGTTGCCGATCTGCGATGACTTAACTATCACTATGCCAAAGGCTATACTCATAGTTTACAGAAATACAATAAAGACATCTAAAATTAGTGGAAGACAAGGACACGTTAGCAATGGATAATCATTACCCTCCGAGAAAGGAGCAAAGGATGTTAGTAAACCGTAGATAACTAATTACAGTGTCGAAAGCAATCGCTGTTTTACAGAAAACGCTTTCTATTAATCTTGGACAGGAAAAGACTTTCGGATTTTATAGTCTGTTTTGCATCGCATTACGATTCTCTTCCTGTCTGGAGAAGTTCAAAGTCTTCCGAAGAGACCCTGAAATATGTTGTCCAATATCCTTCCAGTGATTATTGCGTTAGAGGAAAGTTATTCTCTAAAAAAGGCATTATCATGACCTTTTCTTGTCTCAGGGTATTCAAACTACTCAAAGGGGAAAACAACATATCTTCTTAGAACCAGTTCAAAGAGTAAATTTGACGTACTAGATTCAATACGTTTCAGAAAACGGAAACTAAAATATGTCCGTACCAACGTCTGACTTATAAAAGTGTGAACGAATTTTACACTGCATTAAAATGTTTTGAATAAAGTATTGTGTGTTCTTTTTTTTCAGTCTAGCAGAAGTAGCAGTAATATGGATTACGCCATTTACTGATTGGTTTCAGGGGAACTCTTTGCTTCTGCTCAAATTTTTTATTTCTAATAACTTGTCTGTGTCAAATGCATCTACTATAACTCTTCCTAATAACAGAATTCCTATTTGGATGTATGCTCTCAGTTTTATGAGAGAGTTGTCTTAGAATTTTCCTTGTCTTAATAATCTGTTTACAGAAGAAAACTGAGTTCTTTTCTTCTTTTTAACTAATCCCAGATTATCTAGCAAGGCTAGACAATATCCATGAAACCAAAAATATCTAAAAAGTCTAAAAACAGACAATCCCAAACTCGCGCAGGTTAATCAGGGGCGCTCTCGCGGCTTAGGCAGAGGGCCTCGTTCTTCAAAACTGAGTTCTAATTTAATTTATTGCAAGGAGTTCATTGAACAGTTATATTCGGTAACATATTATACACCACATTATACACACATATTTTACCACATATATATTTCAGTAATAAAAATATATTGCCATAACTTAGCTCACACGCACGATCCTAGATTTTAAATGGGATGATTCTTTTATCCTAGAAATATTTCATAAGTTTAAATCTGAAAAGTAAACTGAAAAAAACTAGGTACAACACATAGTCATAATATGTAGGTCATAGCACATATTCACGAATCAAAATTTATTGTTATTCAATGTATTTATTGTTATCAGTTATTCAATTCGAAATATGGTGCTTATCCTCAGAAAAAAAAAACTGTTGCTGTCGACTCAAAAATTCTGTATGATTGTAATGTTATTTTCTTATGTCATTAAATGTGTGAGTTTTCAATTTTATTTGTTTTCTATTTCTTTTGGATTCTCATATAAAAAATTCAGAAAACTTGTACTGTTAAATGATTCATTTTTATATCTGTTTAATTTTGTTGTGAAGCTTGTTGATTCAAAAACAGTTTAATATGACTAGCAACTAAAAGCAGTTTAAAAGAAGAGAGATTTTGTCACATAAGCTTAATTGCCACAACCAAAAATAAAACATACACATAAAGGAGAAAAAAACTCAATTTAATTCATAGAGATACATTCGCCTTTTGTTATTCACCGTGAAGTCTTGCTGGATATTTTATTATAGGAGCACCACTTAGGTGGGCCAGCACTGCTCCCTATAAGGGAACTGCACGATAACGATCAACCCTTATCCGAGATTTGAACCGAAGCCCACAGCATGGAAGCTTACGGTGTTAACTACTATACCATGCTGAATAAGATGATGCTGCAGCGGATATATTCTCATATCTCAAGTTTAGAGAGCAATGATTTGGACAGTTTGAAATATACCAACCAAGATGCACACATGATTTTAGTGTGTTAAATCATACATTAATCAAATGTATCAATATTTTTAATCAAATTAAACAGATCGAAGTGCTTTGTTAGAGTCCAAAAAATGCATCTTATGTTTATATATATCACAATGTATATTACAGTATTATTTACACAAGTGTATCTTATAGTTCATGTAGATCCTTTAGTTAAAAGATTCCGAGAAATGGTTGAAACAATCATCACTTCGGATCTTGCTCCACTACACGTTCCCCGAGTTTGCAGCATTGCCGATAACAACTTACAACAGATTGAAGACAGCAAAGAAAATATTGGATGAGTCCCAGACAGTTAACAAAATAGTTTTAAAGGATTTGCACTGTATTAAAAAGGTATGTGCTTGATCTGTTAGAGGAAGCTTGGGATTTTCTTCAGGATGGTATTTAGATAGACGTTTCTGATAAATGTATGAGGCAACAGACATTGTTAATGATTAAAACTGCCAAAACTATTAAATGATTTATCAAGCCAGAGAGAGAGTGCTATGCGCCTACATACGCATTCTATATTCACTTTGCTAATAATTCTTGGGCTTATTTAGAGAATGAAGATAACACCTTTTGAATGACCGGCAGACAATCGCATAATTAAGCTGACAAACTAAGAAGAATTTTATCGTCCACTTAACACGCTCATCAATCAAACGCTGGCATCCTGCTAATTTAATTTACCAATTAACTACAGGAGAAATCTCCCCTTCGAAAGAAGAAATATCTCCATCTGACACCTTCGCTATCTCTTCCTTAATGTCCCGCTGTTTGACAACAAGACCGGCTTCTCTCTGATGATGCTCCTTTCCCAGAAAAAAAAAAGAGAAAAGAATATCTATATATATAGATACTCCTAACTTAGACTCGATCCGAGGAATTCCGATATCAGATCGTTCCCCGATTCCGCTAATTCATTCTGTGAATCTCACGCGACGTGATTGGGGACCCAATGACGAAATGAATCGGATTTATTCAAACGAATGGAAATTCGCGAATTAAAGAGTCATTCAAAACGCAGGCTCCCATTTTTTTCACCTGAAGGCTGCGAGTAATATCTGTAATTTCGAGTGAAAGAGAGTAGTTGATTTTTCCTTAGAGTTTTTGTCAACTGTTATTTTTTGATAAGCGGCATGTGGATGGCCCGCAATTAATGAAATGTTGAGGTATATGTTGTCTTTAATAAACATCAATGCATCTATCTTTTACAGGCAGTCCGATAAGTATATATTTCCTGTCTTCAAATACACCTTTTTCCCTCATGTGCTTAGAAAAGCATTAAGCCTTACGCACCGATACAAAATGGTTCTAATAACATTTTATGAAACATTCGGAAATTATATGACTTAAGAGAAGCACCAAACACTTTCTACATCTGTATAATAATTTTGGACGAAAGTGGTTGCTAGGTAGATTGCAAAAAAAAACTCTCCATGCATGAATTTAATTGAATGGACTGCTTGTATACTACGGTTGGAATTACTTTGCAATGTCTCTTAAACTGTCATTGCTATTTTTATGATTAACTTAGCCCTTTCTGGAAAACAGCTGTGGTAAGGCATTTTTATAATCGATGGCCTATTTGACAACACAAAGAGTGCTTGAATTTGGATCAGCTTAAAACGAAACTTATCAAATTTTCTCAAACAACGTTTGATAAACGAGTTCCCGGTTCGGAATGCAAAACCAAGTCCACGTGTTTATCTAGCTGCGAGCTAGCGACAACATCGGGTCAGACCTTAAAATTCCAAGAAAGGAGTTAAAACTTTCTCAGCTTAATGATCGGAAAACATAACTAATTAGAAATCGTTTTTGAAAACTCTAAATGTGCTGTGATGTCATCGGCTCCAGCTTTACTGCAATTTCTACTTATGTATTCTGGCACTGTTTTTGATTCTTTTTAGCGTTTTACATCCTCTTAACAAATGACGTCAAAATTAGTAGTATAAAGGTGTAACGTTTGGAAGTAAATCGGAGCAATTGATTTCCAGATGATCAAGTTCTGCTGAAGGTTGCTTCTCGTGAAGGAGCTAACAGTGTGTGGTTTGGAAATTGCTTTGTATTGCGATGTGGTTGGGAATACGAAATATTCTGTACGTCAGAGGTAAACCATCATAAGTGAATTTTCTTCAGTGAATTTTCCCATTTTTCAGGAGAGCTTTGTGATGGTTTACATCTCATCAGGACTTACAAATGCGATAGTTTATAAGTCTACATTTCACCCACCATCTTGTTTTTGTGTATAGGACAGATTTCGTCAAAGAAGCTCCATACAAAAGAGTCACAATAAAAATATCGAAAATGAAGAAAATTCACTTATGATGTTTTACCTCTGGCGTAGAGATATATTACTACAGACTACTGTATCACATATATGTATCTTCAGTAAAATATTTAGTGGGTACAATTATTTTCATTTTTGTCTAACACTCGGGGGAATGTTCTTTCAAAAGAAGTAAGCAGTTGCGAAATTGCACTGGTGCTTGCCACTATTATTCTAATTCTGAAAGTGAAAATAAAGCGTAAGGTTTAAGCTTTCACGTCTGATTATCTTTTTTAATAATGAGTACGTGCTGAAAGTTCGGGTTTAGAAAGAAAATAACAAAGCAAGGTGTCATGGGTATTTTAGAAGGAAAATACTACAAACCAGTTTTAAAATATTAATGGAGTTCATTCTTGTAGCAATGTTTCTATGATTAACATAATCCATTAGTAACAAGTTATAAATTAAAAGCTCACAAATGAACCAATAAAAGACTAATTGAAAAAGTATATAACTCGAAACTCGCAAAAATAAGTTTAATCGAATTTTGTGTATCTTGTCCAATCTTTGTAACGTTTATACTAATAGATTTTACCGATTTTATATAAATAAATCTTACACCGCTTACCTTAGTGAATTTTAGATTTGGAGGGTACAGGAGCAAACAGAATTTCAGAATATTCCAAAAACGGTACATTCAGTTTTTACTAGAACATTGTTTCCAAACCATTTTCAAGTCGCGACCCCCTTCAATGATTTCCCCTCCTCCTCCGCCCCCCTTTTCCCATCCTGCTTATTTTCATTAAAAATGCCTTTTAACCCTTTGAGGGGCACCGTTTGCACAGTGCAAACGCCCAGATCTAATCTTTTTTTCACTTTTATTCAATATACTCCAGTTAAATGAGCAGAAAATGGTTAGTAATGCCATCTGTTATCAGTTTAAAGAAGTAAAAACGTTTTGCAACCTTTAATTGGAAAATTTGTCAAAATCCTTTAGGTTAAAAAAAATCGGGAAAAAATTTGCACCGTGTAAACGGTGGAGATTTTTGCCTCTGTAAGGGTTAAGAGAAATAAAAAACACTAATAGGCATTTTTCATAGTTTAATTTCATCTAATATTAAATTGAACAAAAATAAAATTTATAAAAAGTGGAGGACATTAAGAAACATTCATCCCTCAGTTAAAAATGTGTAAAAGCAACAACAGAACCGAACCTCAAGGAAAAATAAAGCACCTACCGTACTGATTCAGAATTACATAAGTATGAGAACAGAACAATTCTTACTTAAACAAAATAGTTTTATTCCTTTGAGGAAACTACAGTAGTTAAGCCAAAAGTGACAGCACAAACTGATAACCTGATGTTTAGAATTTGTGTACTGTACGTACTAAGTAACCGCGATTTTCCTTAACCATCCAATAAAGGCGATAGATTTCCAACGAACTGAATTTGCGCTCTGAATGAGACCTTTTCCTCTTTAAAAAACATCCCTGCCTGATAGTTTCATAGTAAATTAATATCGACAACCGTTTTTGGTGAAATTCGCTAAAAAGTTATTTTAACTGAATAAAACCCTGGCTACCCCCCTAGAAAATTCTTCACGATCCCCCCTCCCCCCTGGGAGTCGCTAGGAACCACTGTACTAGAATGTCCTTCATGACAAATTTCTTCTCCATTTAACCATCCCAAACAGCTGAAAGTTTTTGTACGTACTTCCGCGAAATTCATTAGCTGCAGTTGATAGAAGATTGTGTCCGATTTGAAAAATTTGAAGTTAGATTGTTTACTGTTTTTATTTCAGTTTTCGCGTCTGTTAATGTTATTGGTTTTACTCTTATTATTGTCGTCGTTGTTTTGTCATCCTCATTATTTATCAGCATTAAATTTACAAATATTATTAATATTGTTTACAAAAACTCATAAATATTCTAAGGACAAATACTAATTTTAAGTTCAAGAGCGGTTTATTTTACCAATAATGTTATGATCTGTATAATGTTTTCATCTTTTTATTTCACAGATTCAGTTTTGAACTGTAGAAGTTAAGATTTTCTTCCCTGCTCTACACTGATAAAGCGGTACTTTTCCGCTAGAGGGGCCCCCACGCAAAAACCTGCCAAATCTGACGCCAGTTGTCGCCAATCATTAATCCTGTCACCAATCATAAAGCATAAGCCACCGTATTTATGAATAAAATCGAATTTTTTCAAAATAAATCAAGATTATCTTTCAGTCCAGTTTTTTCTGATGTTTAGCAACTCAAGTATGTAGTAGTCCATTTCCAGGTCATTTGCAAAAGGCCGTTTGCAATGTAACGTAAAAAGTGAGAGAGACACCCTGTAGCATTTTTCCTCATTTCTCAGAGACTTAGGTACGAACTGGCATTTCTTACTCACCCACAGAGGAGGTGATTGCAATTGTACAGAGATTTGTCTGTTTTAACTTCATTGCCATGTCTCGGTGCATGAACAGGGTGCGGCAGATTGGACTCCCACATTTCTAAAATTCACTACTCAGGGAGTGGTGTGGGTAAAGTTGCAAAGGAGGTGGCAACAGTTCGGGCAGCATTTCTAGTTGTCAGTAGACACCATGAGTTGGTCCGGTGAACATCCCGGTATTATCGGAACATCTATATATATAAAACGCGTAGGTATGCGGCACAAAAATCGACGATATTTCTACACTCAGAATGGCAACGGCTGCACCAATCAGATGTAAACATTAGAGACCGTCCGCAATTTGCAACCGCGTGTGTGTAGTGACTCGACGATAGCACGCAATTTGGTACAATTTGATTGTTGTATTTTACTCGTGAATAATTTTAATTTATTTGATATGATTAAGTGGAGATATCTGAATTGCGAACAATTGTACATACAATAGTAAATACAGAGAGTGATGTAATCTACCCTATATTTTAGTACTTGCTGAATTTTTACTCCATTTTATAAGTGAAGAAATTTTCCCAACAATTTATTATATGACATGCTTAAGTGGAGATATCTGAATTGTGTACAATAGTACATGCAGAGGGTTGTGTAATCCACACTATATTTTAGTACCTGCTGAATTTTTTAAGTGAAAATTTTCCCCAACAAATTCTTATTTGATGTAATGATAAAGTGTAGATATCTTAATTTTGAAAAATTGTACAAACAGAGAGGGATGTAACTTTTAAAATCCTTGGTGTTGGATGTCTCAGTCTTATCTATAACTCCGTTCGGAAGTAATGAAAATTCACGTTTTTAAATCACGATATTTTAGAATCAGCCTTATAGTGAACTAGAAGGTAACCCGTCATTTCACAAAAAATATCCCGAATTATCTAACAACAAGCCACTGAACGACCAGCATGGTCGCTTTTAGTTTTATATTTTCGCTTTTAGTTTTATATTTTTATGAACATGATTCATTCACATTCAAGTTTGTTTACTTTCAGAATTCATCGCAAAAGTAAACAGATTTTTAAAAATTGTTAAATATACAGCTAAAAAATCCAATTTTTTTTTAGTTCTGAATGTTTTATAGAAAAATAGGCTGAACAAACGTGATTTGATGGAGAAGATATTAGTTTTTAGGTAATAAAAAATTCTGATCCACATCTGAAATTGAAATTAAGCTTAACCGGCCGTTTGTTTACTGAGGGCTTCAATTGAGAGATGAGTACAGCCCGGAAGTGTTATACAGAGACAACGGCTATTATATATATAATTTAGCAATGATTATAAATTTTTTGGCTGAGCTCCCACTACCCCTTAACAACGTATATTTATGATGACAGGTAAGGGTATCATTCCTTACATATATTACTTTCAGTTGAGTTGTTTTGCAAAAGAAAATATAAAACTAAAAGCGACCATGCTGGTCGCGCAGCGGCTAGTTCTTTTAAAAACAACGATTCTGTAACTGCGACACAGAAGGCGTTTAGGACGAACTTCGGGCTCTATGCAACTGATGCCGTTCCTGATCGAAACAAAATCCTGCCATGGGTTTCAAACGTGAGACCAAGCGGGTCTGCATTACCAAGGAAGGCCAAAGTAAAGAAGTGGGTACCCCTTGACTTCGGTTCGGCGAAGTTTTCAAAATTTGCTGAAATCATACTAAAAAGCAAAATGTCAAAGGCAACATAGCAACAAAAAAAATGACGTGAAATATACAAAATACACAGTTAGTTTTAGGCAATTTAAGTAGAATAAATATTTCAAAATAAATCCTAAACGACATTCTTTCTTCATAATAAAAACTAAAGAAAAGGATATTGTAATGCAAAAAATAAAACGAAAACAAACACTAATGAAAAATACAACTCATCAGTCGAAGGTTAATTTTAGGCTTTGGCATCTATGTTACTGAAGCTAAATCTGTTAAATACAGACATGTTATATGTTCTGCAGTCAATCTTATAATGGATAAGATAGCAATAACTTCGCCGCATTTTTCGTCCACGTGAAAAGGGGTACCCACATTTTTCCCAAAGTCCTTTTCTGTAGTGATTTCAACATCTTCCTGCATATGAACTCTGTAATAAACATTGTCTTATAGCGCAATTTTGGCGAATTTTGAAAATTATTAAAGTAATTATTCGGCCAAACCGTGCTAAGGAGTACCCATTTCTTTACTTTAACCCCAAGGAAACCAAGTGGTCGTCCTCGGAACATGAGAACACCTGAAAATGGGTAACGAGTCCGCGAGTCCACTATTCGTGAGGAAGTTGCTGAAATTCCCCCAGAGATGACCGAGAGTGTGGTAGAATACTTTAGAGAACGGAAGTGATATTATTTTCAAAAATCTTGTGAAAAAGCAAGACCAAATGAAAAAAAAAAACCAGATTATAAGAACTTTTCGAAAATATAAAGCTTTTTTTTTGTTAATAGTTTCGTTCGTTTTTATTACCCTTTGAAATGTGGGAGTTTATAACCCATTCGGTTAATATGAAGAACATGATACAGTCGCCAACCTGTGGCGATATGGCGCCAATGTGACATTACAAATCGAAGAACCATGAGGTGTAAATTAACAGTGCATTTTCTGGCAAACACACAAAAGATGCCAAATATTTTTAGCAAAAACAGCCTGGCGGGAAACCGCATCATGTGCTTCATATTTACCGTTCATTCTGCCTTACCTTGTAAATAAAGTGTAAGTGGCACGTCACTACTGGTAGCTGCAAATAAGTGTGCATTTAAGAGGACTTTATCCAGATTTTTAGAGACGCTATTTGGATATACACGCTAGCATATAAGGTGGAGAGACTTGTGATTTACTGACTTGTTCCGGAATCATGTAAAATTTCAGTTAGATCCTTGTTATATTCTTGTTAAAGCTGGTAAAGTCTGACCTAACATGCTGCTACAATAATTGCTCGATACTGGCGGTCCAATGACTTCTGGTCTTCACTAATATAGTTTTTTTCTCATACGAAATCTGGCAACATACTCGAATCGGATAAAGTATTTTTAACACACAATGAAGCAAAAGAATTGCGTTAGATTAAATGCCATTCCGAAAAGACCCAAGTTCGATTGTATTTTAAACAAAATCATTTTCCTAAGATCCGTCCAGATAAATTATTTGGTAAAAAAAACGTAGATATTATAGTATATCACTGAGCTACTGTCATACATGGGCAGAACATTAAATTGCCTTCTAAACATGTTGCAAATAATATCAGCGATACTGTAACTAAAATATCACTGTCATGCAAAGCAGTAAGAATGGTTTCAAGAATTAGATGTAATGAGTTCGATGGCACCTATGTGACAATGAGTTGCAGGAAGTCATTGTTGCATACGCTGTATCCTATCGTTACTCTGCTGAGATAATGGTGACAATACATTCCATTGATGTGGAATCAACCATGGAAAAGTTCCCTTTTAGTAGTATACGGCTTTAAAGCAAATGGATGTAAAAGCAGCAAGAAGTGATATGAGTGCTGTTTGCGGAGCTCTGGAATGCATTCAACATTTTTAAATTTATGGGAAGCTGGTAATAAACATTAAGGATGCTATGTACTAATCCTACTGGATTCGTTCACCTTAATGTTGACCTATGGAGAAAATTTGTTCGATGATTGCCGACTTGGATTTAGAGGGTTTTTTTTTTTTTTTTTTTTTTTTTTTTTTTTTTTTTTTTTTTTTATAAGTACTCCATAATAGAGAAAGAAATTTTACATCGTGGGGCATTTTTCGATTTTTTTTTTAAATGGAAATAATAATTTTAAATTTAAATTATTCGGGGAAAAATTTGATATAGTGTGTTTTAAAAGCTCATAAATTCCTTTCGTGGACGAGATTTATAAAATGAATCCTGCTGCAAGGTGCAGAAAAGTTCAGGCTATATGAAAATACTATTTTCGTTGGATTACAGCATTTATATAGCTGTCAATAGTAGACACATTTTCTCCATAGGTTAACACTGAGGTAAGCGAATCCAGAAGTGTTAGTACACAGCAGCCTTAATTAAGAGACGGAGAACCTGGGTTACAAAGTAAACTGCGAAACCTCATAGTACAGCATAATATATGCTAAGTCGAGCATAATATATTCTGGTCTCGAGAAGCTATATGCATGAAAGCATAAGCCCCGAGATAAACCTTAAAAAAAGGTGGATTGAATGTCATTATGCATAATCTGAAATAAGTTTTGCTTCACATTCATTAAAAAAAGAAAAAAAAAAATTGAAGAATTTAAAAATAGAAAAATTAAATTCCAATAAAAATTAAAGAACTTACTGCATAGAATACTACTTACTACATAATTCAAATTTTACAGCTAATTACTAGAAATACAAATAAAAACAGATAACGTGATACTGAGGTCTTGTAATATACCGATCAATACACACAAATCGCTCAAAAAAAATTCAAAAGTTTCATTTTTGATACCTATCATGATTGTTATTGGAATTAGGCTTGTTTACCATACCCTTTCTTCGGAAATCATCAGTTTATAATAAAAATACAAAGGAAGTACGCAAAGGATTGATCGAGTTACATCAAATCGAAACTAGGAGTTGAACGTTGCGGAGATGTGCTGCCATCTATCCTTCAGGAAAGATAACTTTTTGTTAATATAATTTATTTTTAGACAACGGTATTTTCGCTCCTCAAGGTATGCAACGGACATTTTTCTGAATTGTTTATTTACAGTCTAATACAGAAATGAACTTAAGACCCAGAAGCCGAGGAAAAATGTTTTTTTCCTAATGTAAACAATTATATTTATTAAAAGCTGAAAACTTTACTGATATCTTTAAAATTCTTATCTTTTGCGCTTAAATTAGCTTGTTATCTTATTACTTTCTTCTTCAGCCTTTCTGTTTTAACAATAATTTTCTAAACACTTTCCAACCCCCCTGCACACCTAGAAATTATTTCTTATTCATTTACTCATACATTTTTGCCTGGAGAGAGATACTAAGAACTGATTAACCAATTTGCGACCCAGGGGATAAATTGGTTAATCTGTTCTTACGGCTTTAGCCCTCTCTTCCCCTCATTAAAATTTCTCTGGTTTAATCAGACTTTTATGAAGGCATTTCAAGGAATCATAATAAGCAGTAATTTGCTAAAATAACTGAATGACAGCTTTAAATTTGGATAAATAGAAAAAATAACAAAATTCAAGCAGAAGTTATTTGAAATAAAACAGATAAACATTTTTCGTATTCATTGCAACGTTTCCCTGCGTTACAATTTTTATTTTTAATATGAAAAGATATTCCGTACATACCTCAAAATTACTGATCCAAATGGGACTAAAATGTTCATATTAATATAAGCAACAGAAAGAGTGAAAAACGATTGTCTTGCCACGGAATAAAATTGCTAATCATTTTTCTGATACATATTTTATTCGGATTCTTGCTTCCATCATTTCTCTATAAGGAACAAAATTTCGGACTGACCTTTCGAAGAAATTTTTTTTTCTCACACGATGATCAGATTGTATATCTTTAAGTTGGAGAATTTACAGTCCCGTTAGTCGCTTCGAAAAATTTTCAAAGTCACTGGAAGGCCAGTTGCTGTCAAATTCCCATTGTGAATTGTTATGTTGTAAGGTAGCATTGACAAATCGAGGCTACATATAAATTAATTAAGACTACATATTTTATGCAATCTTTCTATTTTTATTTTCCCTGACTCCAATAGATTTATGTGTTGTGGGCGAATTGACAAATCTGGCTTGTTGCAAAGAGCGCCGTCACTTTACAATGCGCCAGGTTCAGTGACGCACCTAGGATTTTTTCTTGGAGGGGGGGGGCGAGATGAATGGATAAAAATATTTATAATGCATGGAGGGGGGGGGGCGAGATGAATGGATAAAAATATTTATAAGGGAAAATCAATATTCATAATGCAATTTCTATTTCTTTGGGGGAGGCAGAGCCCTGTGAAACAAAAAATGGCATTGTCAAAACTTGCTTTGCTAGATGTGACTTCCAGATTTCTGGGGCACAAATCCTTGAAGACGTCCCAGAATATATATATATATATATATATATATATATATATATATATACAGTGGAATCTGGATCGATCGTTTTCGGAATCATCGTTTTTCCGTATGTGTCGTTTATTTCCCCCAGACCCAACGATCATATTGCTTTGTAATGTTTCCGTATCTATCGTTTTCCCGCATTTATCGTTCAGTTCAGTCGGTCCCTTGAAAAACGATAGATCGAGATTCCACTGTATATATATATATATATATATATATATATATATATATATATATATATATATATATATATATATACAGTGATTTCAGCTTATAAGAATCACGTTTGTTATTACTGTTTTTGATTCTTATAAGCGGTTGATTCTTATAACCGAAATTTCCCTTTGGACAGACACACATACACAAATATATACTTGTACATATATACACACAGGCGCATATATACATAATTTACCATTAAATACTCTTTAATTTACGTTATTTATCATTTATTAAAATTATTTTTTATAATTTTAAAAATACTCAATTTCTAAACAAATACTATAACTCAATTTCTAGACCTTTAAGTAACAACACATGATTATAAAATCAACAAGAGGCAGCTTCTCTTTGACTACACTTTGGAAGAGCATCATATCTAATTAACAAGTTCTGTTTTTCAGAAAAACTAAGAGTTTTCCTTGTTTTTATCATATTTGAATTCGACTATCAAAAAGTTCTAACACTAACTGCAATTTTGTTAGAAAACTAAAGTGAATACTAGCGACGTATGCTTATTACAGTCTCAGACGAAGATTCACTTTATAGCTTACGTTTCACGGTTTGATTCTGAATCAAACCGTGAAACGTTTGATTCAGCATCTGGTTCATCTGATTCAGCAAAATGGATCCGTTTACGTTTCACGGTTTGAAGTGCTGAATCCACTGTCCCGTTTACGTAAGTCATGGTGGACACTTCGCGGAAGATTTATGTGTTCCAGGGTCCAGAAATCCGCAACCAGGAAGTAAGTGGTGGGAAAAAAAGGAGTTCCTGTCTGGAGAAAAGTGAAATCGGACCCGGGCGGGTTAGATGCCCCTGGGTAACGCTAAGAAGACAGTGTTTAGCAAAAACGTATAAGGAGAAACTCTTATGTCTAAAGGAATGTATTTTACGACTGTTTTCCACCCCAAAATTTTATCAATCTTTCTTTTCAAAAACTTAAGAAAGAATTTCGTACCTTTTGAGAGTTCAAGTGGCATTTTTTGGAAAAATGGAAGGAAGGCGAAGAATGCAAACTGATTCTTATAACCGGTGGATTGATTCTTTAAAGCGGAAATTTTAGCATGGAAATAATACATTTGTTTTTGTTTTTGCGATATTGATTCTTATAAACGGTTGATTCTTATAACCACTGATCACTATAAGCGGTGGTTACTGTATATATATAAACAAAAAAGTGAGTGTGTAAGAAGGCAAATTAACTGTGTTCATCGAAGTGTAATAAAAGTTCACTATGTGGGAATAAATAAATTTAAAATGTACGATGTTATAGAAAGTCCGATTCAAAGTCTAAAAATTGATAGTTTTAATAATTTGTTTACTCCAATTATTTTATAATAATAATACAATTGTTTAATAATAATAATTAAAAATTTTCAAACAATGATGATCGTTTTGCAGTTTTTAAGTGACTCCTTTTTAACCCAAGTAACTCTTAACTAATTCACATGTTCACTAAAGAAAGTACTTAAGTAACCATCTCTTTATTTGTCATTTTTTATAAGCCTTCACTACTTCGGGCTTATTGCAATAAGCCTGGATGAAACCAGGCTGTTTGAGCAAACTATTGCGAATTTTCTAACTAGCCTAACAGTGTATGGTCTCATTTCAATAAGCCTGAAATACAGCAGGCTAATTAGAAAGCTGTTGATAAATTTTTTCTAATTACCATGGAGCATTGCAAAATGACGGCGCTATTTACCATAAGTCAGATTTGTCAATTCACCTACGACATATGCACTTCAAAGTTGTAGATTATTGTACACAATTCTAAATTGTGCCTTCCATAAGGTGCTTTTGATTCTTGTTTCTGTTTGTTTGTTCGTTTGTTTGTTTCACTTTCCCCTTTACAAAGGAAAGATTAAGAGAACTATAAAACACAACCATTAGATGGTATTAATTAGAAAATTGCAAAATATTAACTGTCCGCACTTTCCAACAGCAGTCACAAAATGTAAGATTTAAAAAAAAAAGAGTTTAAAAGGGTCCCGACCTTACAAAAAGATAGCAAATGACCAAATGAGCAGGAATTTTATAGATTCAAATTACAGTTCCGAAATGGGAGAAGAAAGTAGAAATTTTACCTGGAGGGGAATAAATTCCTTCATCGCTAAAAACAACTCGTAGAAATGTGTCAGTCTTATACTCGTATATTTCCCGGTCATATCATGCTAAGGGGTTCATATCCTTTCGGTGTTTGGATTCCCCGAGGACAAACATGTCACCACTTGTGAGGAGCTGGGAGTCTTAGGGCTTGGTAGGATTAAGGTTAAGGCTATGATGATCGAGATGGTAACGAGGCCTGCGTAAGTCAGGAGATTTGATCCTGTCCTCGGACTCTGACCTATCGACTGCAGCCTTGCTAGGTAAGCTGGGCTCATTGTCCAACCCTGGATGCCCCGCTCCTTGTCTTTGGGGTGTAGGCCATTGGCGATTACAGGACACGCCGGATCACTGACGTTCCGCAGGGTGGGTTGCACAGTAACGATGAGAATTTTATTCCTTCTTGCTGGGTTTTGCGCCCAGGATTGGGACTGCTCCCTCTCAAAATCGACCATAGCCTTTTTGAAGTCTTTTCGCCCGGTCTATGCTATGATACTGTCGTCAATTTCTGTTTTTTTCTTTCCCGGGCCTGGTCTCTTTTTGGACTTCTGGCTCCGCTCTTTTTACTTCTTCTTCTTCTTCTTCTTTTTTATTTTTGTTCACGGGTTCTTCGCGCACCCACAGTAAGTTCGCCGTTGTTTTTTGGGGCACAGCCGATTTCTTTCATGCTTTTTCTGGTGCTACCCTTGTTTGCTGTTTGAGCCCGGTCAACTTTTGGAGTGTTTCCTCTACAAGAACAGATTAGTGCCTTCGCCTATTCTATTATATATATATATATATATATATATATATATACACATACACACACACACACACACACACACACACACACACATATATATATATATATATATATATATATATATATATATATATATATATATATATATATATACTGGGTGTCCTAGTTAAACGTTTCAGAACTTCTATGAGGGGTAGGGTGCATCCTGAAGACTCGAAATCATATAGCAATGTGGTGTCGGAAATGCTTTCCTGAAGAGGTGATGTACACAGAAAACCATAAAGAAAGAGACCGTAAGTTGATAATCGTTTTAATAATAAATGTACAAAACCAAAGGGTACACGGGTTAAAATAAGTGTTCGAAGTATTTTCCACCGACTGCAATGCAGACCTCACATCTCCGGCGCATGGAATTCCGAACATTCTGGAATAATCCAGGCTCATCTAGAAATTTCTCCGGCAGCTACTGAGATTCTTGCAACCAGCTCCTCACCATTGTCAACGGGGGTGTCATAAACCTGTGTTTTCATATGCCCCCATAAATAAAAATTCGTATAATTAGCCATCCTACTAACTCTGAGTCCTTGTGCGAAATCACAATTCCCTGTACTAACGCTCGGAACTTTCCTGCAATGCCATCTACCGCTTCAGGAAAGCATTTCCGATCCCACATTGCTATATGATTTCGAGTAGTTAGTATGCACCCTACCCCTCGTAGACGTTCTGAAACGTTTAACTAGGACACCCTGTGTATATATATATATATATATATATATATATATATATATATATATATATATATATATATATATATATATATATATATATATATATATATATATATATATAATCTCCGTCTGTTCTGCGGCTGGCCGCTTTGTTCCTCCTGCTTTGTGGGGTCTGCTCTGTGGGCCTGCCGTGGGGACTGCTTGTGTGGGGATACGCGATGTGATTGCCTGTTGTGGTCTTACCTCACTGGCGGGAATTAAGCCCAGTAGGGTTATTGTTGCTATGACGGGTCCCGTTTGGTGTTTCGGGAAGAGTAACTACATTACGAACTGTTTAATAATTTTAGAATTATGCATGTATATTATGTTTTATAAACTACACATTGATTATCAAGACCATCGAGACGGGGGGAAATTTTCCAGGGCAGCGAACTTTGGGGGTCTGAACTGGTTCATTACAAAAACCCGGCATAAAATCCAGGCCCGATAAGATTTTTATTTCCCCTGACGTCACCCCTGATTCGGTATGATTCATAAATAGCTTGCAATAATTTCTTGTTCAAGATCTGCGCTTAATGCCTTACGTGCTAGTGTATCTGTAAAAAACGGCGTTGGGGAAAATACGTGAAGAGACCTATATGCTATAATGATCTCAAAAAAGGGACATAAAAGATACGATATTGGGCAGGTAAAGGAAAAAAATTGAAACGTGCATCATCTGATTAAATTCTTTTCTCACACTGTCGGAAAATGACAAAGAGCTCCAAAGTATTGCGCGGCATCCAGAAGCGATTATCCCGCTTTCGAAATGATATTTCGGTTGCAAGTTTTACCCACA
The DNA here is from genome assembly GCA_907164885.2 of Dolomedes plantarius. Taxonomy (NCBI): domain Eukaryota; kingdom Metazoa; phylum Arthropoda; class Arachnida; order Araneae; family Dolomedidae; genus Dolomedes; species Dolomedes plantarius. The sequence goes on along the minus strand of OU015491.1, from coordinate 205,842,847 downwards.
CGACTTACATTAAGAAACAAGAGTTTGCGAAGTTTCCAGCGGTATTGCAAGCCGCATTACCGTCATCGGCTTGAGCTGTGATAAGAAATGATGCAATGAATAGCTGTGTGACTTGTATTCCCCCTTCTTCTGGAATGACGTAACAATGCGGTATGCCATAAAAACCATTCTGAACATTTCTTGACCTACATAAGGCTGTTGTGTTCTAATCCTATTGGATTCGCTCACCTCAGTGGCAACCTATAGAGAAAATGTGTCCAAGGATTGACGACTTGGATTTGAAGATTTAAAAAAAAAAATTGTACCCCGTAATAGACAAAGGAATTGAACACCTCGGGGAATTTTTCTTTTTTTAAAAAATAAAATGCAACTAATATTTTAAAACTTAAATTATTTGGGGGGAAAATCTGCTATAGTGATAAACGCTGATAATTTCCTTTGTTAGACGAAATTTATAAAATGAATCCTGTTGCAAGGTGCAGAAAAGTTTAGGCTACCTGAAAATACCATTTTTATTGGATTATCAGAATTTATGCAGTTGTAAATAGTAGACACATTTTCTCTGTCGGTTAATATTGAGGTGAGCTAATCAAACGGAGTTAGTACACAGCAGCCTTAAAAGCAATTTGTGTGATCTTGTTCTTACTCTGATAAAACAAAATTTAAAGGTTACATAATTTGTTGGTGTTTAGACATTAATGAGGTATTACACTCTAATTTTTCAATCGCCAAAAACTTTTTTCCTATTTTAAAATGTTCCTGGAGTTTGGATGTATAAAATGATACGCTAAATGCGTCTCTCGAAACAGGCACTTTAGACATGGGAAATGGGAAACAGTGAAAATTGCAAAAATAAAATTCCTTTATGTTCATTGTGATGATGTAATATAAATGAAAGACTACGTAGATATGGAGTTAATGTTAAACGGGAAGATTGGAAGAAAAAACTATGTACAGATAATAGGAACATGTCTTTTGTTTCAAAATATAATGCGTATATACAGTATGCCCACTAAAGTCCCTTCCCACCCTCTTAACTTCGGAACGGCTGCTGCTATATTCATAAAAGTGGAGTCTAGGTATAGTAAAGTAGCCAAGCGCTACTGAATGAAACCACCTACCGCGCCACCTGGTGGAAAACCGCGGAGTTAGCATTCCTATCTCGAAAACGGAACGAGATAGGGTAAAAAGGTGATTTACAAAGTTGTAGAAAATCATCGATTTAGTACGAAAAGATACCTTGTGAACATTAATGTAAAGAATAGAACGGTTAAAACGCGCATTTGTTTTTTCGTGATTTCCTGCCCTGTGACGTCACGAAACTTGAACGAAAGGAGAAATGATTATTTTTCGGGCAAAACACGACACCGCAATGTGCACAGTGGTATATCGCGTTTGATCCCCAATCAAACTGACCGCGATTCAAACCTCGAGGGTTTCATCTTTGTACTGATTGTCTTTATAAACAGAGTAGACAATACGTAGATCGTGTAAAATAGTGTCGCATCAACTCAACGCAACTTGCGCTTGGTGTTCGAAGTTTTTGCAGTATGCAAATACGTAAGAAACGTCACGCCTGTTCACCTGAGACAGCTATAAAAGAGACATCTTCTTGGGGTTGTAGTATGTTGATGCTCGTGGTCATGGCTGAGTATTCCAAAGCTGAGATCTCCAGTGAAGCGACAACTTGTCAAGGAATTCGGGGACCAAATAATTGGGTATGGCAGTTTCGAAGAGTGGCCTCCACGTTAGCCTGATCTGATTCCACTGGACTTTTTCCTGTGGGGATACCTGAAACAGAAGGTGTATGCGACCCCTCCACAAACATTGCAGGACCTTAAACGACGCATTACGGACGCTTGTGCCAACGTGTCATGCTCTATGCTCCAACGTGTGCAACGTGAGATTCAAACGAGGATCCAAATGTGTATTGCAGCTGACGGTGAGAAGTTTGAACATCTCAAATAAAGGCATATTGTTAAATTTAGTTGTTTTTTTCTTTCTCAGATCTTTTTGTCACGTCACAGTGTAGGAAATCACGAAAAAACAAATGCTCGTTTTAACCGTTGTAGTCTTCTCATTAATGTCCACAAGGTATCTTTTCGTACTAAATCGATGATTTTATACAACTTTGTAAATCCCTTTTTTTCCCTATCTCGTTCCGTTTTCGAGATAGGAATGCTAACTCCGCAGTTTTCCACCAGGTGGCGTGGTAGGTGGTTTCATTCAGTAGCGCATAGCTGCTTTACTATACCTAGACACCACTTTTATGAATATAGCAGCAGCCGTTCCGAAGTTAAGAGGGTGGGAAGGGACTTTAGTGGGCATACTGTATATATAGCAAGTACCTTCGAGGAACAGACTGTACCAGTGCTTGGAACTCACAAAGAAATTTTTCTCTATTCATCCGTCAGACGCAGAATCGATTATCCTTGGTTACTTTGAGATGGAAAACATCACGTAAGATCTCGCTGTAAAATGTGACATAAATGTTCGACCGATTTCAGTCTGGGACTTATAACTATAAATTCTCGAAATAATTTCATTGATTACAAGGATTAACTAACTAAAATGTGCTTCCAAACTTATCATCTACCGTTGATTTAGTAGTTGTATCATTTGTATTCAATAAGTCCAAGAGGTTAAAAAAGGGATTTGCATTTTATTCAACTTTTTTTTAATATATTTTGAATTATTGTGATCGTAACCGAATTGTTCAGCAAAATTATTTTCGGTGTTATGGATTAAGGCCTTGTTTACATTATTGCATCAGAAGCATTCCTCAGTTGGCATATGTGATTGTTGACATGACTCGTGATTGGGTTGACGCATCACGTGGTCATAGCATTGAGCTACGTCATTGGTTAAAATTTTTATTGCATATGCTACGCTCCGCTAAGGAAGCAATGTGAACGAGGCCTAATAGGAGTAAGTAACTAGATCCACAAGTTTCAATTGTCTCACAGGGACGGACACACACACACACACACACACACACACACATATATATATATATATATATATATATATATATATATATATATATATATATATATATATATATATATATATATATATATATACACTGAAGTGCCACTGAATTAGGGATAGCAAAGCCTATGCAAATTGTGTAGCGCTGCGTATCATGTATGGGCAAGTGAGGGCGCTGTGGTAACTGCATATATAGAACGTACTGTGGTTGTTCGGAATTAGTTGTTGGAATTGCCAGTATGGGTAAACTGCCTGATTTAGACGCCTTCGATCGCGGACAAATCGTAGGTGCGCGACGCATGGGCCATTCAATTTCCGAAATCGTCAGACAGCTAGGATTTTCAAGGTCGACAGTGTCAAGAGTATACCAAGAATACATGGATGGTGGAAAAAAACTAGCGATCGGGCAAACTGCAAAGGACAATTAGCCTTGACAGTGCGAGGTGAGAGACGGCTCAGGCGTATTGTACGTAGCCAGCGAAGCCAAACATTAGCTTAAATTACCACCCAGTTTAATGACGGTGCCAGTCGTACAGTCAGTAAACGGACTGTGCAACGCTCGCTTCACCATATGGGTTTCGGGAGCCGTCGACCTACGAGAGTACCATTGCTCTATACTCGCCATCGGGCTGCACGTCTTGCCTGGGCAAGAGAGCACAGAGACTGTAGCTCTGTAGGGAGTGTAGAGGACTGGGAACGAGTAGCATGGAGTGATGAGTCTTGATTCCGACTACTTAACGCCAACGGGAGGCTGAGAATATGGCGTCAGGCTCATGAAGCCATGGATCCTGCATGCCTGGCTGGAACTGTACAAGGGCATGGTGGCTCAATCATGGTCTGGGGTGTTTTTTCGTGGCACAGTTTGGGATCTTTGGTGCGTGTACCAACCTCCCTCAATGCAATTCGGTACGTAGAGTTGCTGGGTGATCACCTCCATCCGTTTATGCTGTTCTGTTATCCGCACGGTAATGGAGTTATCCAGCAAGACAACTGTACCTCTCACAAGTCCCGGTTGGCTCTGTCTGGTTGGATGAGCATTCCTCTGACTTCTCTGTCATGAATTGGCCACCTAGAAGCCCAGACTTAAATCCTATTGAGCATCTTTGGGATGTTTTGGAACAAGGCGTGAAAGGCCATCACACAACACCAAAGAACCTTACTGAATTATGGACAGCTTTAGCCAATATTTGGCAAGCCATTCCCTTGGAACGTTTCCAGAGACTTGTTGAATCTATGCCTCGTCGTGTGGCAGCCGTTATCAAGGCCAGAGGAGGCCCAACTCGTTACTAGGTAGGTATCCCTAATTCAGTGGCACTTCAGTGTATATATATATATACTAGCTGAATACCCGTGCTTCGCTACGGAGTACATTTTAGGATAATTAGAATGAAAAAATAATGAAATTGCTCTGTGGAGGATTTCCTTATAAACAATATTTTTTGTTTCTTCATTGGGCGGAACTAATTTTACCAGGCTCGTCCGCGAACTTACGCGTTAAGTTCAAGTATTCATCTCAAGTAAAATATCCAGGCATGTTTCAAGAAAGACTTCAAAGCTTGATATTTTAGAGTTTTAATCCATGTTACAACATTTTCAAAATTTAATACATAAAAAGAAAATGAAATTAATTTCTAAAGATTCATCACGCGTCATGAGCTCGAGTCAATGAGCTCGAGTGAACATGATGCCAAGAGTCAAAGTAAAAATAAAAAGATATCAATAAGTTCACGTGACTCTCTGCCCTTGAACACATCCGGACATGCGCGTGAGAGAGATGAATTCCCAACAATATCCATAAGATTCTTGCTTTAAAATGTAAGGAACACGAATACCTAAAAACCGATTTCAGGATTTTTCAAAATTCGGCCCCAAGGGGAGGGGAGGGTGGGGCTAAACGTGTTTTTACGTGTTTTTCACATATACCTTCATATCTCAAAGTAGGAAACGGATATATTTCTTTTATACGCATATTAATAAATTAAACTGTTTTAGAATTTCTTCTATATTACTTTGTACTCGATATGATTACTCGATCTTATATATTAGTTTGTAATCGATATGACTATTCGGATTAATGCTCTAGATAGCCGCTACCATCTATCGCGCCAAATACCAACTATTTACTCTTCAGTTAATTGTTTAGTATGCCGGAAAGTAATGATGGCAGCATATCATAGCTTAGTGATTCTTCATGTTAATGTTCGTCATCACATTAAAACAGTTTTTAAACATTTTATTTTATGGTTTTCATTATATGTATACATATGTGCATATGATTTCTTTTATTTTTTTTATATGTTTATTTTTTGAATTATTACATTGTTTTGTACTTTTATTTTTATGTAAGCATTTTTCTAGGAAATAAAAAGAATAAAATGCTTTCTGAGCTAAAAACTATATTATTTATAAAAAATTGGAACAGATCCAATTAAATTTGTATGGGTTTGTATCAAAATAATTGATTCGTTATACGGCTTTTCGCTTTACGGCCAACTTTTCCGGAACGTATCTAGGCCGTAAAGCGATATATGGGTGTATTATTTAACCCGGTTTTTACATATGAAGGAATATGTGAAAAACACGTTTTGCCCCCCTTCACCCTTGGGGGGCGAATTTTGAAAAATCCTGAAACTGATTTTAGGTAATCAAGTTCCTTACATTTTAAAGCAAGAATCTTAAGGATATCTGTTTTTTTTTCTTTCAGATATGAGGGAATATGGGAAAAATGCGTTTTGCCCCCCCTCCCCCCTTGGGGGGGCCGAATTTTGAAAAATCCTGGAACTGATTTTTAGGTATTCGGCTTCCTTTTATTTTAAGGTAAGAATCTTATGGATATCCGTTTCATGTGAAAAACACGGAAAATCACGTTTAGCCCCCCTCCCCCCTTGGGGCCGAATTTTGAAAAAAATCCTGAAACTGATTTTAGGTAATCAAGTTCCTTACATTTTAAAGCAAGAATCTTTTGGATATCAATTTCCTTCTTTGAGATATGAGGGAGTATGGGAAAATACGTTTTGCCCCCTCCCCCCCATGGGGGCCGAATTTCGAAAAATCCTGAAATTGGTTTTTAGGTATTTATGTTCCTTACATTTTAAAGCAAGAATCTTATGGATATCTGTTTTCTTCTTCGAGATATGAAGGAAAATGTGATAAAACACGTAAAAAAACGTTTTTCCCCCCTCCCCCCCTTGGGGGCCTAATTTTGAAAAATCCTGAAATTGGTTTTTAGGTATTCATGTTACTTACATTTTAAAGCAAGAATGTTATGGATATCAATATCCTTCTTTGAGATATGAAGGAATATGTAAAATACACGTTTTGCCCCCCCACCCCCCTTGGGATGCGAATTTTGAAAAATCGCTTCTTAAATGACGCCTTCAGCACAAAAGTAATAAGCTCCTAAAATTTGATATCTGTATCTCCAATAGTTTTTGCTGGGCGTTGATACGTGTATGTATATATGTATATATAAGTCAGGACTTCTTCCTTTATAGATATATATATATATATATATATATATATATATATATATATATATATATATATATATATATATTCATGAATATAAAGGATTATATGCAGGAAAATAAAGAAGGCTAATTAAGGAACTGAAGTTTAGATCTTTCTCTGAATGATGAAAAATCCCATACAACGTGAAGAAACTGCAGTCTATGAGTACGTTGTAACTGTGAATCAAATATATGAGTAGAGTTGTTTACACACTGCAGGGGTGTGAGCGTGCTCCCATCTTAGCTGTAGTGTGTGATCGTTCAAACGTAACTCCATACTAGAGTGGATATATTCCCTGGAGTAAGAGTGTAAAAATATACTAGAACTCTGGAAGATTATCGAAGTGAATCAGCCAATTTTCATGGATCAAGTGATGGTGGATCGCATATTAATGTCGCTTTGATTGAGTAATTCCCTTTAACTTATTTATAAGTCCGTATTAGCATTTAATAAAGCGGCATTTTGCGGAGCAGGGGTAGTTCAGCTCTGTTTAACGACTATAAATTGTTTGCTTTTGTTGCAAAACATTGATATTATTTTTTACTCCATCATGCCAGCAGTAAATCCTACAGCCACAGGAATCTTACAATTTGTCCAGTCAAATTTTTTAACCACAATCTTATTTTCTCTCCTGAAAGTGATGTAAGATATGACATTTGTATCCAAATGAACATAGAAAAGGTGAGGTTGGGCCTTAAAAGCTTTATTATTATTATATTTTTTTGTCACAAGAATAAGGCAATCCCTTACGCTACTACATAAATTAACTTCGTAAAATGATGTCATATCAAAAATGATGTCATATGTTTCCCGCTGACGATGATGAACAATGCGATGCTCTTATTGATAAAAACTTATGATAAAAAAAGTCTATGCTTCCCTTGGGTTTGCTCTAGCTCTCACGTAATACACAGCTCCTGGTCCTTTCTTGTTCTTTCTGTACCATTCCTTGATGTCTCGCCACTTGAAGACGAGAGCGATTGCCAAAGACAAAATTACAAGAAAGGTGACTCCAATGACCAACGATATGCTTCGGACGACGTGGTCGTGGTGCAGTTGTTCCCTCGCTATCTCACTTTCCATGTAATCGCACTTGAACTCTTCATTCTTAACATGCACTATGAGATAATCAGCCAGTCGACTTGGAGAGAAGCACCTGAGAGAGAGAGAAAGACAAGCGCTATAATGATGAAGCTATAAACAAAATGAGTAATCGTTCTTCATAATCTTTAAAACCGAATGTCGTTGCTGTTGCTGTTGTGCGTCTTAGGACCTGTTCACATAGGAGTCCGTAGCGTTGCGTTAAGGAAAAGATGTCGTTGAGACGAAAATAAACCAATCATAGGCGTTAAAAATTTCATTTCTAATCGTTTGGAGGCATATGATTGGTTTATTTTCGTCTCAACGTCATCTTTTCCTTAACGCAACGCAACGGACTCCTGTGTGAACAGGCCCTTACTACTCCGTAAAGAAACATCATACAAAAAAGGATACTAAAAGTTTTCCTCTTTCTGGTTTAAAGATACTAAAAGTTATATATGTATATATATATATATATATATATATATATATATATATATATATATATATATATATATATATATATATATATATGTATATATATATATATATATATATATATATATATGTATATATATATATATATATATATATATATATATATATATATATATGTGTGTGTGTGTGTGTGTGTGTGTGTGAGACTAAAAATATGGGGGGGGGGCGATCGCGCGACCTTAAAACGGGATTTTGGTTATTAAAATATAGGATTAACAATTTAAAAGTCTGGGAGTTCAAATAAGCGGCATAAGACATTGCAGTGAAAATAGAATTAGTGGGTTCGACTTGATTCAATCTCCGAAGAACCTAGGAGAATTTTAGGTAGACGTATAGCCTTGGAGTTTGGCGCTAAGAAAATGCTTAGTTTAACAAAAGAACATGTACGATATGACATCACGCATAAGTAATGAGCGTCACTAAGCGTTGGTTTTAAAGTTGAAACAAAGAAAATAGGCAGAGTCATGGATAACTAGGGAATGGAAAGGACGTGTGCTGTTAGGCGCACAGATTTAAAATGGGTGGGATATTGGGAATTAGTTTGATGGAGCTGAGTAATTAATTGGAAGTTAATAAAAGATGTTTGTAAAATCAATTGGACTGTTCTATGGATACTGTGTCAGCATTTTACTATTTGATGGAAATATTTAGAGGATAAGCATCACCACCGGTTCACCGACTGCATCATGATACAAAAGAGGTTCGGATTTAAATTAAATAATATGGGAGTAAAAGTCAAATCCGACACATATATATATATATATATATATATATATGTGTGTGTGTGCGTGTGTATGTGTGTCTGTGTGTCTGTGTATGTATAGAACTGAGAGGGTAACTGACAATATGTGTCCAAATTAGAACTTGGAGATGAGTAACCCTGTGACACTGATTTGGAGAGTTCCGGGAAAATTCTGTTGGCATTTAATATAGAAGAGAGAATTAATGAACTGTGAAGTACGACAAATTAGATTTAAAGCTCTAGCCAGTAATACCAGGGTTATTAAGAATACATTTCGATTAAAAGCATCTTATCGTAGCTGATTACACAGGTCTACAAAAAAAATTGGGAGGGGGGATGCCTAGGATTTTAGAACTGATTTTAGTTATATTTGGGGTGCTGAATCTACACTGGTGAAATAAATTCAGAGAATTTGCATATTTTATCGAATTTCATGAAAAGAATTGAACTGAATGTAAAACCACTGCTTCCAGACAAAAATGCTAATCTTGTACATCAAATACGTAAGCGAACACGTGTGTGTAGAAGGAGCCAGTAGAGAAACAGGCTTTATAAGCGCGCGTAAGTTAAGACGCACTTCGTTCGCTAGCACACCTCGATGAATTTCTTGGTGTTATTTTGCAGCAATCGGTTAATTTCAAATTGTAACAGTAAAAATGAGTAACCACCAACGTTTAGATGATGGTATGAGGTGGCGAATTGTGGAAAGGCTAGAAGCAGGCCAATCTGAAGTCCAAATTTGTAGAGAGTTCAATTTAACGCCCAGCGTCGTGTGTAACTTGTGGAAACAGTTCCAGGATACCGGATCCATCGAGAGAAAGCCTCGTCCAAGAGCCACGACGGCCAGATAAAATCGCCATTTGTCGATTATAGCGAGGCGTAACAGGAGTGCTACAGCTTCTCAGCTCTCTCGTGACTTGTATGTAGCCACAGGAACCCGTGTATCAAGGATGACTGTTTCCAAAAGACTTCATGAGAGAGGGTTGTTTGCAAGAAGACCTGCTGTTTGCGTCCCGCTCACTTCTACGAACAGGAGAATCCGTTTATCATGGTGCAGAGAGCATAGAGATTGGAGTATGGGTCAATGGGCGACCGTTCTCTTCACTGATGAGTCCCGGTTTAGGCTAAACACCAATTCTCGCCGTACGTTCATATGGCGAGAACCAGGGACCCGCTACTTACCTTCCAATGTGCGCGAAATCGACCATTATGGCGGAAGAGGTTTAATGGTCTGGGCAGGCATCATGTTGGATGGTCGCACACCTCGCCATGTCTTTGAAAGAGGCACTGTGACTGGTGTGAGGGATAGGGATGAGGTCTTGGAGCCCTATGTTCGCCTTTTCAGGGGTGCAGTTAGCCCTGAGTTCATTTTAATGGACGATAACGCGAGGCCACATAGAGCTCTTCTGGTCGACGAATTTTTAGAGAGTGGGGATATTCGCCGGATGGATTGGCCAGCCAGATCTCCAGATCTTAACCTATAGAGCATATCTGGGACGCTCTGGGGAGGGCAATTGCAATTCGCAACCCCCCCTTCCCCTCCGAGAACCATCCAGGGAATGAAAACAGCGTTGCTGAATGAGTGGGGCCAATTGCCACAGGAAATGATAAACTGCCTTATTTCAAGTATGAAATCACGCTGCGAGACCTGTATATCTGTAAGAGAGGACCATACCCCCTATTAACCCATCTATTAACCCATTTTTTTTTGTTTATTCTGCGACCGCTGTTTCATTCCTTCCGACTCCAACGAGTGTTACGCACGATCATGCTTGTGTATTACAATTATTGAATGGTTATTTCTTTTGTGTTGTATAAATGTATGTACATATCAAATTTCATTAAAATCGGTACGGTAGTTCTAGAGATAATCGACCAAGTCTGCAAATTCTCTTAATTTCTTACACCAGTGTAAATATGAAATCGGTTTTCCTCTATCAGCTCTGCTTTTTTAGATACAGTATAACCTCTTTTATTCGGACTAACTGGGACCATAGGCAATCCGGACAATCGAAAATCCGGATAATCCGGGTAATATGGGTAATAAGCAGTAAAAAATCCTTAACTAAGAAGATGTGGTGTCACCGTGGTCTCGGACACAAAAATTGTTCACTACTTTCTACTAAAGAAGCAATTTAAAATCGGAATTACTGCGCATGCCTGATTTCATGTGAACAGATTTAAAAACCCAGTTGTTTTTAGCTCCACAGACACACATACTCTTTTTCCCTGCAGGAATTTTTGTGTTATTTCTTTTCCGAGTTGGGAAAGATCTATTTTGTTTTTATGTATTAAATTATAATTTTATTCTGACGATTAAACTCCTTCCAGTTTATGCTTGCATTCGTCATTGCATTTCATCACGAATACGCAGCGGCATGATAGCCATAGATTCCACTAGCTATCGCCGCAAGGTTAGTAGTCCTACCTCAGAAGGGCTACACTGGTGACCCGGACTGTTACACAGGTGAACTGTTTCAACGTGTATCCGTATTAACATATGTGGATTTATACAAACGTGCAAGCACCTAACTTCAAGAATTCTTTTGCTTCTTAAACGGCTTGTTTCACATTGACTGGACTGAGCGGTGTACTTCATGTTAATGGCGGCTTTCTTTTGCGTAGGATAAAGCAGGTAGGTGAAATGTTCATAGTTTTGGTTCTTGACCTCCTTTAAACATATTCGTGTCAATAGCAGTGTTTTAAAATGTTTAAATTTAATGTTTACAAAATATTTTAACGCATTATTGTAAGTCAGGTTTGATAAAGATTTTAAACATCTTTTGTAATTTAAGAGCTTTTCTTGCTGTGTTATACAATTTTATACCAGTATTGTTTTGAATAATGGATGGGGATACTGTATCTCAGGATATTTGTCGAGTAGCATTTAAAGCGCCTACATTTTGGGAAGCTGATGCAGAGCTTTGGTTTTCACAAGTTGAAGCCCAATTCGCCTTTTCAGGGATTACGGCTGATCAAACAAAATTTCATGCTGTGATAACTGCACTAGAGCCCAGGATCTTAAAATGCGTCCGAGACCACGGTGACACCACAAAGACTTACTTTGTTTTGTAGCAAAATTACATAGTATTGTTTTCAAGACATTAAAATATATAAAAATAACTCTTCACATTATTTCTTAACAAAGAATTGGTAAGTCTTGTAAATCTTCCTTAAACTCAACAAAAAGCATTTTATTAACATAATTTATTGTACAATATATGCAGGAACTGTACATTGAATCAAACTAAAAGGCGAATATTTGGCGTACTTGTAGTTAAGTTCTTGCTATCATAGTTAAAAATTATTATCTAATGTGAACATCAAATAAAAATAATGTCTATAAATCTGATCTGAATTATCCGGAGATCCGGATCAACGAGAGCCGGATAAACGAGGTTTTACTGTTCATCCACTTATCTATCAATGTTTTTTCTATTCAATACATTCAAGTATGGATGATTTGTCCTCCTAGGAAACTGGACTCCTGGTCAAAATGGGTTTTCTTGAATATTTTCCAAATGATTGGTGCCTATTTATTGTCAGCTCAAAGCGAAGTTTGAAATGTGTCTATCTACACAATGGGAACATATATAGTTCATTACCAATTGCTCACTTAACGAAAATGAAAGAAGAATATGACACCATAGCTTTGGTCTTGGAGAAAATAAAGTATCATGAACATCAATGGGTGATTTGTGTGGACTTGAAAATGGTAAACTTTCTCTTTGGACAGCAAAGTGCTGCTCCAAATATCCTTGCATCGTGTGCCTCTGGGATAGCAGAGACAAAATACACCACTGGGTTAGAAAAGCACGGCCCAAGAAAGAAAACATGGACGTTGGGGAAAAGAACGTCATTAACGACCCCTTAGTTGGACGAGAGAAAATCATCTTTCCTACACTGCATATCAAGCTGGGCCTAATGAAGCAGTTTCTAAAAGCTCTTGATAAGAACGGATCATGCTTTGCATATATAGGGGACAAAATACCTAAATCATCTTTCCTACACTGCATATCAAGCTAAATTGAGTACGGGAAAATTAAAGCAGGAATATTTGACGGCCCACAAATAGGACAACTCATTACGGATCTTCTCTTCGTAAATTCCATGAATGAGGCTGAGCGAAAAGACTGGACTTCATTTGTTGCAGTTGTCGGAAATTTTTTAGGCACATGGATAGCTGAAAACTATGTTGAACTGGTAAACGAGATGCTAAACAGTTTCAGATCCCTTGGGTGTAACATGAGCCTTAAGGTGCGCTATTTACACAGCCACTTAGACCATTTCCCTGAAAATTTAGGAGACACCAGTGAGGAACAAAGTGAAAGATTTCGCCAGGATATTAAAACTATGGAGGACCGCTACCTAGGAAGATGGGATACGCACATGATGGCAGATTACTGCTGGAGTTTAAAAAGGGACTTCCAAAATACATTCAAGAATGTCACGGAAAAGAAGTTTCCGAAGTCTTCAGTGACATGTTGGTTTCATCGATGACTCTTTCCTCTTTCTTGCTCTTTGTAATTAAATAAGTACTACTGCAATATTCTCTATGATTTTTATGTTCCTTTAACATGTAAAAAATATAATAATAATAAAAAAATTCTGCGTTTAGTTTTTTAATTTTATCAATTATTTAATTTTTATTAGTTTTTTTATGGATTTAACTTAAAATAGTGTAATGTATATTTCACTAAAATGTTATATCTTAGAAATTTGAGCTCCTAGGCAAAAACTAATGCCATAGTTAAATTCAGGGCATCAAATTCACTTAAAATCAGCTCCAAATACCCCGGCACCAAAACCACTGTTGGCCTGTGTTATCATCATTTATATTTTTTCTTTGCCTTTAAAATTATATGCAATACACACATCATGGCCGAAAATAATACAATTCGAATTCACGAACAAAGGAATTTATTCCAGCAATAACATGACCTTACAAGGCGACGTCCAGCTCTCATCTGCCGAGAGTACATACAAGTAGCTGTAAACGGGTTGCCGAAAGTTGGCGAGGTTGGCTTTTATAGGTTAGTATTGGAAAGGGGTAAAGAACGGAAAGGTTACCAGAGAGAGAGAGAACTCGGATTACAGGCGATTAAAGATTAGAGGTAGTAAAATTTTATTAAATAAATATATATATATAAATATATATATATATATATATATATATATATATATATATATATATATATATATATATATATATATATATATATATATATATATGTATGTATGTATGTATGTATACCATAAGTCAGAAGGAAAGGGAACATAATGTGCTTGAGTAATCAAACAATGCAAAAAATAATAACAGATAAAGAAAGAAGAGGAAACTTTAAAACAGGAATAAGTATTTTGTAGATAAAGAAGACACCAAAATGTGATTTTCGATTTTTGATTAAAAAGCTATGAGGTAAATTGTAACAAGTGTAGATAATTTAGATTAAAATAAAGAACTAATTTTGCAATTTTTTAGATTATTTACTTTTAAAACAGGGGAAAAATTCCTTAGCTTCTTCTAAAGTAAATTATATGTTTTAGAACTAAAAACATGAAATCTTTGAGTTTCAAATCTGTCATTTCCATTTAAAATACAATTTGTTAATGATTCTATCACACACGGCTATGTGGTGTTCAGTGAATCATCCGTATCTGCGTTATATTTTTTACAGAGGTTTAGACATTCACTTGAATATAGCTTGAAAGGTTTGCAAATAAATCATCTAAAATTAATCTCTAAATATAACTCAAAAATAACATTCTGGATACAACTCTAAACTTGATAATTTCGAAGGGAAAATAAAATTTTAAAAAAAAAGATAATAATAAAAAAAAATTATTTAAATGTTTAGGGAGAGTATGATTTCGCAGTCCACTGTTTGTTGCTAGTCGATTTATTTCTAAGATAAAATTCAGTTAAAAAATCACAAACAGTAATACTTAGAAACTTATACTGAAGACTTTTATGTTTGTTAGTTTTTAAATAATAAATGTGCTTCAATTTTTCAAAGCTCATTGCAAGATCTTAACTTTATGAAAACTACTTACTTCAAATCAGCCAAATATACTCTTTGTATTTCGCAGTCTTTAATCCATTTAAACCTGCAGTCACATACCCATGGATTTTGTTGTACGTTAAACTTCCTCAGTCGTGCGCAGGGAACCATGGTCTCTTCAAGACTCGTAAGTAAATTCCCTTGCAAATCCAGCTCTTCAAGAGCAGGTCTGGTATTATTAAACAGACCACTGAATGCCTTCGGACTTATAAAACCGAGATGCCTGTTATATCTCATTTCAAGGACTCTAAGTTTGGTCAATTCCGAAAATGTTTCTTCCTCAATTTCTTTTAGTTTCTCCATGTAACTAAGTTCCAGGACTTCAAGTACTTCTAGTTTAGCGAAGGATTTTCTTGTTAAGGTGCCGATTGGGTTTTCGTTTAGCCTTACATACTTTAAACTCTTCGCACTCCTCAAAGCGTTCGTTGGAACATCGAAGAATTCATTGCCCGATAGATCTAAGAATTCCAGCTGTCCCGTTGTGTGGAATATTTTTGAGTTTAAGTCGTAAGCCCCAATATAAGACACATCCAGCCATTTCAAATTTATCATTCTATTGAAATGTATGGGATCCAAGTGAACAAGGGGATTATCAGCTAAAGACAATTCCTGTAAGCCGAGGAAATTGTAAAACAACTTATCTGGGAGCTGGTAAAGGGCATTGCTACTCAAATTAAGAGATTTTAGTTGATCGAGGCCATAAAATCCGTCTTCCTCAAAAGTCTTAATATGGTTATTAGCTAAGTTCAAATACTTCAAGCTTTTAAGACCTCCGAAAGCACTCTGAACCACTTTCTGTATTTTGTTGTGACTTAGATCCAGAACTCTTAGAGTGCTGTGAGCTATTTCGAACGTAAGAGCAGTAATATTGTTGTTACTCAAGTCCAAGTGAGTTATGTTGTGTGGCCAGTCTGGAACAGGTGGCACTATCGAGAGATACGCTCTTGAGCAGTCCAATTCAAGAAGTCCTTCGTCTACGTCGTCTTTGCAATGACAAACTGTTCCGCAGAGTGGACTTAGAGCCAACGTAGTGCTGCTGGTAATAAATATAAACACTAAGATACTGATGAGGGTCATGGTTAAAAGCAATTATTTTGTTCAAAGGTTCACATAACCTGTAAAATAAAGAGTGAGATATAGATTACTCATTTTTAGATATATTTCTCACGCGGCAGAATATATATAATTATATATAAATACACATACACACACATATATAAATATAAAATAAATAAATAATTACATATATATATATATATGCATATACAGACACACTAGAATGCCAAAAGTAATGGGCGCATAGGTTGAAAGAAGAAAAGTGTATTTATTTAAAAAAAATCAAAACACATTATTGTGCCCCTTTTGGCTGCAAAGACTGCCTCGACACTTTTAAGCATGCTACGAATATCTGGCATCTGTTCGATGAGAATTGTCTCTATTCCTCGACCTAAGCCTCTCTCGGGGATATCTCAATAGAAGGTGTTCTCAGTTGGAGACAAATTCGGCGTTTTAGCTCGTCCCATAAGAATTGGCTCGTCCCATAAGAGTTGGCCCGATTGACATCGGGTCTTTGAGCTGTCCAAACGAATTTTCGTACGTTTTGTTCTTTAAAATATGCTTTGACGAAGCTTAAAGTTTAGCATGGTATCGGGTCATACTGAAAGAAACAAGAATCTAATAGTAAGTATTGCCATATTGCAGAGAGTGAAAAATGAAATAAAATGCTTTTGTAATCACACCATCAAAGAATCAAAGAACCTCAATCAAACAATCAAAGTGCTCGTCCCTTCCTAGAAGAAACAGGTCCAGACCATCACGGAGCCTCCTTCATATTCAACAGTCGAGACAATGCATCCGGAAAAAAACGCTGATACAGTCATCTGAAAAGTGTGCAGCGTTATTCCTCACTTCACATAGCCTTCCTCCACTGTTTTATTGTCTATGAAAGACGAACAAAAAACCGCTGTAGTCCCTTTCGAGCATTCGGTCGAGTAATGTGGGCCTTGCGTAGTGATTTTCCATGGTATTCAATATTATACAGTTCCCGACGAATTGTACGGGTACTGATATCAATTCCTGTGGTTTGGGTCACCTCTGAAGTTAACGCTGATGAAGTGGATGAGTGATTCTTCATTAGAGTCATCACTAATCATCTCTCGTCTCAAACGCCATTATGCGTGTCCTCGCAGGTCGGGGTTTTGCTCCAGTAATGATAGCAGATTTCCATCTTCGGATGACGTCTACTACATTTGATTTCGGGATAACCAGAACACTAGCAATTGCACTTAAAGGCTGCTTACTTAAGCAATATCCCATGACCGTATCTCTTTGAAAATCTACAAATTTGGCAGTCGTAGTGTGATAGTATACATTCTTTTTGATGGCATGGACTCTATTAAATGTTAGTAGGTGGCTTAAGGAATCTGAAGCCATATCAAATGAAGTGCACTTATTTGTTGTTTAAGATTTGATGGCTTTGGATCTAGCTGCCTGATACCCCTTTCGATCACATCCAACGGGTGATTAATTGCGATCTGGTGATTGTGGAAGCCAACTAAGTAAAGCTAAGTATCCGTCATGCTCTTTAAACTATATGTAGATAATGTGAGCTTTATAGCCTGGAGCATTGTCCTGCTGGAAGAAACCCATCTCAAGTGGGGTGAACCATTATCATAATCTGATGTACTTCGCCAGCGACAATATTTTTGGCATTCAGATGTTCTTCCCCAAGAATAGTGGTCAAAAAATGACAGAAAAACGTCTCCCAAATAGTAAAATTGCCTCTACCGACATGAAGCATTGTGGCAATGCGCATAAGCCCCCTGGTTTCTGCATATCTCCCCCTACCATATGCATTGTGTAATTTAAAACGTGGTTCATCGTATTACATTACACTTTTACATTCATTTATTGTTCAATCCCTGTGATCCTGTCCGAAGTGGAGACGTTTGATCTTGTTAGCAGCAAAGGTTTTTTAACAAGTCTTCGGCTCTATACCCGATATGTTGTGATGCACGGCAAACAGTAAGTTGACAGGCCATCGGAATTGGTCCCTGATTAAGATTAGCTGTAATCTGACATACTGTTGCACCTCTGTTACACTGGATAGGTCTTGAAACTAACTCTCTTTTCTGCCCGAGTATCCAGAAGCCGGTCACAACCAGACGCCTTATGTTGAGACCCGGTATTTTGTTTGGTAGCCCATTCTTAGTAAACATGAACAACTGCTGCTATCGAACACTTCACAAGTGATGCTCTTTCGCTGATACTCGCTCCACTACTTCTAGTACTCACAAATATTGCCCGTTTAAAGTCTGTTAAATCATGTGTTTTACCCATCCTTCACAAGAAATATGATCAATCATCCAATAATTTCGTTTCATACCAATCTCTAGCGCAGGTGGAGATCTCACCCGAACGCAACAACAACATGACGTCATAGCTTGCATTAAAATTATCAACTAGTCATAGTAAATTGTCCTCTCAGTATGTGCATACATACGTACACGTACACAAACACACACACACACATATATATATATATATATATATATGTATATATATATATATATATATATATATATATTTATATACAGGGTGTTGCCGAATTCGACAAATTGAGAGGGCTGATAGAAGACATCAAGACGAGCAATAATCACATAGAAATGTATGACCGGAAACGCAAACTTGACGCTGTAGGCGCTTACTTAATCGGACTATGTAGAATTGAACATTTCTGCATCTTTGTTTATCCTCTAACTGACCAGGTTTGCGTTTCTGGTTATACTTTCCTATGTGATTATTGCTAGTCTTGATGCCTATTACCACCCCTCTGAATTTTTCGGTCGAACTCGGCAACATCCTGTATATATATATATATATATATATATATATATATATATATATATATATATATATATATATATATATATATATATATATATATATGTGTGTGTGTGTGTGTGTGTGTGTGTGCGTGCTCGCGCGTGTGTGTGTATGTGTGTGTGGTCTGACAATTGATTTTCCGTAAAGCTGAAGTCGAAAGAGCGACCTATGGCTGAGTGTTTAAGGCAATGGACTCGAAATTTATTGGGAATGCCCTGCGTAGGTTCAAATCCTACCGATTTTAATTGTCAAACTTAGATGACATTCCTCGCAGTAGACAATGTCTTTGAAGGGCAGCATCATTGTAGAGGCCCTGAGGTACACAAAAACCGGCTACACTGGAAGTATAGTTAAAGGAATTTTCCGTTATTTAAAGTATTGATAAGAATTACCTTAATGGGACTTTTCAAGACAAACATTATTTTTTAGAAAATTGAATGCTGGAAAAATGTAACTTTCGTTTTAATCTGAGTTCACGTTTTGGTCAGATTGTATTTCACTACTTATCGTTTCTAATAATGGAGAATTTAAACGATCTACTATCAGCATTATTTCGGAATGGGAAACTTAAGTACACAATGTTATCTTGCTAAAGCGGAAAAAATAGGTGTTGAGATTCCAAATGAAAAAATTATGACTCATTTCATTCGGCGATTTTCGCATTTTCTCTGAAAGGTTGCTTAATATCGCCTGCAAGTCGCTAGTCGTAATTCAAATTTTTTGTGCCCTTATATCCAAGCAGGAACTTGATACTGACGACACATAATCGGTATCACTACAGGAAGTTTCATCATCTTCGAATCCGTGCGTGTTATTTGGTTGTTGTCCGAGTTAAAATTCCGAAAGAGGCCGAATATTATGATAAACATTGTATTCTTAAGGTATATAGAGACTGTAAGAAAAACAGGTAAGTAGTACGAATTTCATATCGAAAAACACCTACCTATACATAGAGAGACAGTTATGAAAATAAATACATTTATGATAACTGAGTCAAAGAGTAAACACATGAAAGAGAACCAGATAAGTAATTTTGCAGTAATTTAGAATAATTGCATAAAATATTTTGTTATCTAAAGACGTTGATTACATTAATTGTAAGGTATTTTCTTATTTTTTTCACTGTATACCATTTTGTACTCCAAAAGTAATTTTTCACAAATTTTGACGGAGAAACTTTGAAAAACCTTTAGCTGAGGACGTAACAATAGAAGAAACAAAGAGAAAAAAATTAAGTGGTGTGATGCAATCAGCTATCGAGCAAATTAAAAGCAGAGTAGGGAGTGAGAACAGCTAGTGAGACTAGCCCCCATCAAAGCATCGGAGGCGAAATACAATAACGAAACTTGTCTGAAGCCAGAAAAAGAGCCACAATTTTTTCTAGACTAGTGAAGTGCCGAAGAATAGAGATTTGAATTAATTCGAATTGGGACTTTGTGGATAGTAAGTTAGCTTCCTATAAACAATTAATTTGAGCGTGAACTTTACCTATTTAGAATTAGAATTTATGTGGCAGTGTAAGCTTTTGCGATACCACAACCATAAAAGTTTATACTACCACAGGTTTTACAAACTTTTACAGAAATATCATAGATACCAAGAACATTGTAAATTATTCACAAACACGGAAAGATATTGGTAGAAAGCTAAAATAAAATCGAATGTTATTAACCTTACCAGAAACGAAATACGATGATGCACAACAGTTCAAAATTTACATCAATACAAGTCATCCTAATTATAGTAATAGATAAGAGAGAAAGTAAATATTATACGTGTTTAAAAGAATTCATCTTCTTGACAAATTTGATGAACTTGTTCTATGCATCTGTATGAGAAGCTTTCACAGTCTCTTATTAAATCTAACTTATTATCGCCAAAACTGAAAGAGATTTATTATATATCCCCTTAAATAGACCTCTATTTGAAAAATTAATCCTTTCAAATGCAAAGAAAATGAAGTGTTTGACTCAAGAGTAAAAATATTTGTGTTATAATTACTATATTTTGTAGACATTATAACATAACAATACCGTACATAAATATGTGTTTAACAAAATATTTATTATCTTATATATATTTGTATATTTAGAAAATATAATGAAAAAAAGAGGTGATCAAGAAATACCTCTTTTCTATCAACATAACATCTTTTAAAAAACTATGCTTCACTAATTACCATAGTAATATTATAGTTTTGGTTAGAGGAATTTCTTAACACCTAATTAGATTCCTCGTTACTGTAAAATATTTAAAACTGCATAAATGATGAACAGCATATTAAGTTTCTAAATTTTACCCGAAGTACATTTTTAACTATGCATAAAAGATACAGAGCTGGACTAAAAAATAATGAAAGTTTAATATATGAAATACGTGTTGGTTTTATTAATAACCGAAAACTGTATTTACTTGTATTTATTCGTCATTAAAACTCGAAAAAAAAAAACAGTCCAAAAATAATCTGATTTTAAAACAAACGACGTATTCCAACATTTTCTTAAAAAAGAGGGTGTAAAGGTTAATAAAATAACGTTTAAATATTCGATAAAGGTTTTTTAATAATAATAACAATAAAAAAATATTTAAAAAAATATTAAAAAATAAAAACATTATAATATGTTGTTGCTAGGACTAGGTCCTTTTAGGTTTTGCAGGCTAAGGATTGCGGCTTTGGTTTACAGTAGCACCACAAGGGTCGGAACCCATCTTAACTCGGTGCTACCTCAGTTTTGACAGAGCACTCCCAGGGACGGTATCTTGAGGGATCGTACTCTCCCCACCCTCTCTGACTTCGTAGACGGATTTTCCTGTCGACGGAATAAACGTGCCCACATGCGGTCTAGACACGAAAGTATTTAATGACGCTTGTCGGGATTCAAACCGAGCAGCCTCGTTCGCGAAGCCGACGCGCTACCGCTAGGCTACCTCGGAACCCTAAATATAACAATAATTTAAGTAAAAGAATTTAATAACTATAAATGCATCGTTTGTTTTCGGCAGTGCTTTAAAAATATCTGCTTCTCTGTTCATTTCCCGAAATCTGATAAACATCATATTCTTTTACTTTTTTTTAATAGTATTGAAAGAAGTTGGAGTGTCTTAAATATACACTTATAGCTCTGTTTCTCACAGTATTGCTGAAAAAAATTAATAGTTTCGATTAAGTAATTGAAAAATTAGAAAAAGGATATAACTACCTAATAAAAATAATCCATCTTTTAGGATATATATATATACGTTTAAGTATATAAAAAAATAAGTAAATTAATTTTAATATATAAATTGTATATAATAAAGTATGATACTGAATATTTATATTATATATAAAATTCAGTATAAATAATAAGTAAGTATATTATAATAAAATTATTCAAAATAATTTTTTTTCCATAAATTTGACAAATATAATCAGCATTGGTGGTCTGAATAATTTTTTATTTAAAAAAATTAAATAAAATAAATAAAGAAAAATAACATAAAGTTTTTTAAAAATACAGTAAAATAAAATAAATAAATATATAAAATTAAATTAAATTAATATATAAAATTAAATGAAATGAAAAATAAATAAAAATAAAAGTTTAAAATATTTTTATGTTTAAAAAAATCGTTGATGATCTCAGATTTTTTACTGGTAATTGCGACTAACAATTGAATTAACTAATTTTAAGATTTCAGTTCTAGTATGAAAGCACACAGTAAGAAATTTATAAATGTATCGGAAATGTATCAAAACATTTATTAAAATTTGAATCACAAATGTAGAGAAATAATATACGTTGCAAATAATTTAAATGTCAGATGGATAAAAAAGTCGTTATCCAGATACAGCTTTATGAATTTGATGAAATGAAATGGTATTGTTCCTTACTATTGCCTTGGGTCATTTTATCACAATTAACTGAAAACAGTTACTTAAAAGAAGAGAAGAAAATAAAAGCTTCCAGAATTTGCCCTAAATGGGAAAAAATAATTTAAGAACTTAAAACTAAATTCAAGACTAAGTAACTTTTAAGTAAAATTACAGGATTTAAAACACAACCAAGTAATATCACTTTTAAATATTGCATATACATATTCACTTATATATATATATATATATATATATAGTGGAATCTCGATCTATCGTTTTTCAAGGGACCGACTGAAATGAATAATAAATGCGAGAAAACGATGGATGTGGGGGCATAACAAAGCAATATGATCGTTCGGACTGGATGAAATAAACGACACATACGGGAAAACGATGATTCGGGAAACGATCGATCGAGATTATATATATATATATATATATATATATATATTAAGTCGATATATATATATATATATATATATATATATATATATTAAGTATAGGGAACTATAATATGTCGTCTACTGAAATAGAACTTTTATAGTTTATCTTATAGTTTATTTTTAGATTGTAGCAACAACAATACCCTTTATCCCATTAAAGTCTAATTGTCGTTTTGAACGTGGTTAATACCGGCGGAAAGTGTTTAAAACTGTTTTAGTTTTTTATACGTTTCTTACACCGACAATGAATTTTTACTATAACTTTTGTCACATACTAAACGCCTTTAAGTTCTCGCATGTTTTGTATAACAAATGGTTTCCCTAACATCCTAAATTTTAAATACAGGGATTTCTATTTTAAAACGATTTTAGTTTTATAAACACTAAATATCACATAATGATGACTAGTATCACATAATGATGAGGGCATTTTTATTATAACTATCACTTCTCTATAATAAGAAATAAAATATCTTCAAATGAATCATTTTACAATGTTAAAACCCCCAAAATAATTTAATTTCAGCCGCACAAGGTACGTATAATTTCCTCTCCTTGAACGTGGTTAATACCGGCTGAAAGTGTTTAAAATTGTTTTAGTTTTTTATACGTTTCTTACACCGACAATGAATTTTTTCTATAACTTTTGTCACATACTAAACGCTTTTAAGTTCACGCATGTTTTGTATAACAAATGGTTTCCAAACATCCTAAATTTTAAATTCAGGGATTTCTATTTTAAAACCATTTTAGTTTTATAAACACTAAATATTACATAATGATGACTAGTATCACATAATGATGAGGGTATTTTTATTATAACTATCACTTCTCTATAATAAGAAATAAAATATCTTCAAATGAATCATTTTACAATGTTAAAACCCCCAAAATAATTTAATTTCAGCCGCACAAGGTACATATAATTTCCTCTCCTAAAACGATGAGGTACTTTGCTAGTTATATATCGATCGTGAAGAATATGTTATGTTTAGTATTCTTGCCGATCTATTATACGCATCGAACTTGCGGGATGCCATTGTCTGAACACGGCATAAGTTATGGTCATTATTTAATGCAAGGAGAATGGAGTACGTACCTGTGTTTTGAGGTGCCTCTAAGTTGCTCGATATCTGTAATCAAAGAAGTGCTCTCTATCTCTCCGATTCCAAGGTCCGTAAAAGTCGTTGTCATGGTGCTGAGATAGCGAAAGAATACCTGAGAGGTACGGACACTCGAAAAAGGAAATTGCGTCGTGGAATATTTCTCGAACGGTTGAAAAGGTCAGTTAAATGTATAGTAGTTCGTCTTTCGACCGCGAAAGATATAATGAGCTCCAGAACTAATGAACAGAGGAGCAGTGAGGTTGAGATATTTTAAAAGAGAATTAGATCCCTTTTTGTGTGATGGGGAAAGTGAATATGTCATTTTCTTTTAACAAAATTAATGGTGACATATCAGGATATGGCTTGCTATTAAATTGTACAGCATAAGATTTGATTTTTTATATAAGTATAGATAGGATATATATATATATATATATATATATATATATATATATATATATATATATATGTATGTATGTATGTATGTATACAGAGGCGTAACTAGACAGGGGTAACAGGGGCACCCGCCCAGGGCCCACTTGGAAGGGGGGAGGGACGCTCAAAATGTAATATTTTTTTATTATTATTTTCCCAAACTTAATCAATTAAGGGGCCCAAATGCAAATTCTTGCCCAGGGTACAGGAATGGCTAGTTATGGCACTTTGTGTGTATATGTGTGTGTGTGTATATGTATAATATATATATATATATATATATATATATATATATATATATATATATATATATACACACAATTACAATCTTCCCACATAAATTTCCCATACATTTAATTCCCGATAATCTGAAAGCAGATACATTCAATTTGTGATTTGTGATTTGTCCGCAAGTTGTCAATAAAAGTTTAGAAATAAAATACTGACTGCCCGAAATCATATCATTATACGAAAACAAAGAAATATGAATTGAACCTTCAATTTTGAATGCACAGATTATCTTTTTGAAGATAACCCCCGCGCATTAAAAGAAAATGTTTAGATATAAATTACAAAATTGTCGGATTTTTTTCAAAATAAAAAGCTTAATGTAAGTTTTATTATCATTTCAATTAAAAAAATCCTGTAAAAAAACTGTAACCGATTCGTTTCTTAAGGCTGTTGTATACTTACCCAATTGGATTCGCTTACCTCAATGTTGACCTATGGCGAAAATGTGTCTACTATTGACAGCTACATGAATTTTGATAATCCAATAAAAATAGTATTTTCAGACAGCCTGAACTTTTCTGCAACAGGATTCATTTTATAAATTTCGTCCCCCAAAGGAATTAATGAGCCAGTGGCATAGCGAGCATAACTGGCTCCCGGGGCACGATACCTTTTTGCCGCCTCCTCCCCGAAAAACATATAGTAATATAATAGATAGAATTAGTTGAAAATATAGTCCATTTGACGCCCCTCTGCGACTGGCGCCCGGGGCATGATAGACCCCCTTGTCACTCCATGGTTACGCCACTGAAATGAGCGTTTAAAACATACTATACCAGATCTTTCCTCCGAACAATTTAAATTTTAAAGTATTATTTTCCTTTAAAAAAAATGAAAAATGTCCCAAGGTGTAAAATTTCTTTCTCTATTACGAAGTACAATTAAAAAAATAAAAAAAAACTTTCAATCCAAGTCGGCAATCATTGGACACATTTTTTCCATAGGCTATCATTGAGATGGGCGAATACAATAGGGTTAATACACAGGAGCCTTAAATAACCACCTTTTAGAAGCAGATTATAAAGTTAATCTCTTAATTCAGCATGGCGTCAGCGAGTCCGCTTTGTTAAGCGTACTAATTAAAAAATATAAATCGTTCAAGCACACTTTTTTAGAAGTTCAGAAGTCTCCTGCTAAGAAGTAAGGTTATTTTTAATTAAAAGTATTTTAACTTTTAACTGAAATATAGCGAGGAAGGAATGCATTATAATTGAAAATAGATAAAAATTATGTCACAATTAGGAATCACTGAATGCTTCCATCAAAACATAAAAATAATAATACTTATTTACGAAAGGAGGAACCAAAAAGAATACCTTCGTAATCCGGAAACGATCCGATTTTGTTGAATTCGTGGTCATCCGTAATCATCGCTAATAGAGCTTGATGTGAATTCGCAAGTTGTTCTCGGGAATAAGAAAAGCAGCCAGGGGGATACGACAGAGCATAAAAGCTGATTATTATCTGATGAAAAATAGATTAGCAGAAATGCATTCTCCGTCACGCAGCACCATGGTCGACAATTTGTACCTCTCACCGAGAGCTTAAGTTTTCGAAAAGCATTATCACCGGCAAGAGTTTCTATTTTGAAAAAGCTATTTTGAATTTAAAAGATAAAACCCATTACACAGACGGTACTTTTGTAGCGACTCCGAAAAAGAAACGCAAATGTTAGTTGAAGAATTTATTGCATTGAAAACAGTTTACGACTGAGCATGGGCATTCAAGAAATATGAAACTCTATCGCTCTTACTCGCTATATATTTATATATTTATGCAGGTATATATATATATATATATATATATATATATATATATATATATATATATATGCAGTGAAACTTGGCCAGTAATAGATCCGAAAAAAAGTGACCGTTTTTAGGGGTGACCGTGGAAAAGGGGTTACTTCTATAATACTGGCTATCTTTAATCGGCTTTGAACAAAATATAGCCGTTTTGAGGGATGACCGGCTAGAGAAGTTTTGTGTGTATACAGTGGCGTAGCGAGCATGCCTGGAGCCCGGGGCACGATAGCTTTTTGACTCCCCTCCATGGTGTTGGGGACCAAATGGTTCAATGGTGTTAGGAACCATTTGGAGACCCTCTGACCTTGAGGCATGATAGACCCCCCCTTCCTCGCGACACCACTGTGTGTATATATATATATATATATATATATATATATATATATATATATATATATGTGTGTGTGTGTGTGTGTGTAGAGAGAGAGAGAGAGAGAGAGAGAGAGAGGTGGACAGATAAATAGATAGTTAGATAGATAGATAGATATGTGTGTGTGTCATTGAATATTACATTTTCCTTTTATTTCCCTCCATGTAAAATGTTTACTCTCCTTATTTTATTTATTTTTTTCTGTATAACTGTTAAGATGTATAATGAGAAAAGTGCATGCGTATCGATTAAGTTGCCTGGAAAAGAGGATGCTTATAGTAACAACTGCGTCTAAAATCCTTTTGTCGCTGAAATATGGAATAGAAATTTTGTACCAATTTTAGTACTGGAAACTTGAGCGATATGGGTATGAAAAATATTTGTCAGATTTATAACGTTTGTTGGATATTCATAATCATTTTATTAGTAACTAAAAATTTATCTATGATATGCAGTGAAGCTCCTCATTTACGAAACCCCGCTTAACAGAAAATTTGGCCCGTAAAAAAGGGAGAGAGCGATTATCCTTTAACCCTTGAAATGTTCACTAGTATTTCCAAACATTACTCCTGAATTTTTTATAAGAATAGTTGATAAATAAGTAGAGGATGGGAATGAGAACCAGAATATACCACACATTTTGACACGCCAATAAAGAACTGGCTGTCACGAAAACCAATATATCCATTTATAAACTTCCTCATCAAGTTATTGTGAAATTACGTTATATTATTATTTCTGATGCTCCTCAACTCATACTCAGGTTTATTTCGTGTTTACAGAAATTCATTCGAGCGCTAGGTTACTGTGTGACCAAGCAGAGAGTAACTGACTCATGCCTGAAGTATGTACAGGGTTTTTAGTAGAAAGTTCTTGAGCGGGAAGTGCACGCGTTAGTGTTCAGGATAAGCATGAAAGTTGTATAGCAGTGCTTGCTCCAAGCAATACTTTGCAAGCGCTGCTCTAATATTCTGGAGATTGACTCTATAGTTAAGTGAGGCCATCATATTTAACATTCTTACTCGAAAGTAGATACAACGTTTCCAGATAAGTTTCTCTATAATTTTTCCATTAATTCTATTTTCAAAAACCACACAGTATTAGCGAGTTGCAAGGCATAGGTGTCACCTATCAGATGACAGCTGTTCATAGGCACTACAACTTCTCCGATCCTCATTACAAAAAACTCTAATATTCTTCTAAAACGATCTACTTTATGAAAACAACCTTGTTAAGAATACCTCATCTGTGAAATATAATCCTAAATAGCTAATTTGACAGAACACAGAGGGTACAAGCCGTTTTCAGATGTGAACTTTATTATACTGCAATACTGTCTACCACAATTCTTATCAGAGGAACGTCAAATTTAAAGAGCTATGTAGTTTAATGTAGAGAATGTTAGCAGGAACATTTCTATTTGATTTCAGATTTTCTAAGGAAATATTCGGTAGCCATGATCCGGCTCTTGGTCATGACTGCTTAGTTAAACATCAGAGCCACTTGAAAATTCTAGAGGGCCCTTCCTGCACTATTTGTGCATAAGCACAAGTTATGGACAAGTTAAAGCACAAGTTAAAGCACAAGTTATGGACATTCCCCACCTCCAAACCTGTGAGGTACAGTCGACTCGAGATCTCTGTAGCCGATATTGGGAGGCAAGAGCATTGAGAAATTAACCTGTAACAAAGGTTGGAAGGATGGTGGAACTCGATATGCAGCCACCTCCATGCGGTGAGTTCACATAGAAAACAAGCGAAGAGTTGCATGAAAAATTTGGAAATCTTAAAATGTTATAGAGATTTCTGTGGCAAACTGGCTTCCAAAGATTATGTTGTAGGAAGCTCAAATTTCACACAAATAATTGAACTTATAGGCGGCAACTTTTCCGCGTATAGGCTAAAAAAATTAGCTATTATTTTTGGCAAGCTTTTTCACACCACCCTAATTAACACACACACACACACACACACACACACACACACACATATATATATATATATATATATATATATATATATATATATATATATATATATATATATATATATATATATATATATATATATATATATATATATACACCAATAAGCATTTGGACACCCATGCAAATGACGATATCTGCGGTTCTTATATACGTCACGCCCTCCGCCGTTAAATATGGTGTAGGAAACAACATTGGCATTAGTCGCATGCAAGATGACACAAAATGTAGACTTATCTGATTTCGAGAAAGGTGTAATCGTCGGGTATCGCAGAAATGGCCAATCCTTAAGGGACATATCTTGCGTGCTGAATTACCCAAAATCGACAGTGGCCTATGTGATTCAGAAGTGGAAGGTGAGCGGTGATTTTCGGAATGTGCCCCGAGTCGGCAGACCCACAGGCAGGAGTTTCAACAGGCATCCTGGAGTGTTGTTTCAATGAATACCATCCGTAAGGAAGCGCATCTGCTTGGTTTTCATGGTCGTGCTGCCACCCATAAGTCTTTGATCACAAAGTCAAACCGCGCTGCTTGGTTAATGCGGTACAAAGCAAATCGAAAGTGGACTGTAGATCAATGGAAACGGATTCTCTGGAGCGATAAATGAAAGTTCACCCTATGCAATATATATATATATATATATATATATATATATATATATATATATATATATATATATATATATATATATTGCATGATAATAGCCAGTCTAACATTATTTTACCTAAACATCATTCACGTTATACAAGATTTCGTCTCGCACAGCATGATTTCCTATAACTCGATTTCATACAACGCGTAACATATTAATCGCGTTTTACGGGAGTCTACTGAATTAGCTTAAGGAACAAAAAATATACCCAAGTAAAAAAAAAAATCTCCATTTCGGATTATATTTTTAAAAAAAACTTTCAATCCAAGTCTACAATCATTGGAAACATCTTCTCGGTAGGGAAACATAGAGCTGAGCAAATCCAATAGGCCTATTTCTCAAGACCCTCGAGAAACAATCCCAAAAACAGTTATTTCCGATTTCTTCATTGTGGAACAAGCATAACAAATCTTCAGTGTTTGTTAGTGAAACGCATGTGTGCCTGGCGGGGCAGGTGTATAGCTTTTTTGATTTCGTCCATTTGTAACAAATAACCCCAGTTACCTCGTAACGTACGGACTAGAGTGAGTACTGCATCTATTTTCAGTCGACGATGCCGCGCTTCCAAGGTCAAGACCAATGCTGACCACGTTGTCAGGATAGGCGGAAATGGACACTTCACGGTTTTCGGTATAATGTTCGGCGAATACCTAAAGAATGTCGCGGTTGTTATTGTAACAAGAAATATCCGCACGTTTGCTGTATCTATGACGGTATGCAGTTTGTGCTGGTAAAATGTTGTAAAATGTCTTCTTAACCCTGCACTGGTCTCGTATTAAAGTCCAAAAGTCCTGTTTTCTTCTTTGTTATACTTTATATCGTGTTGCTTTTGTTTATTGCTTGCCATTAGATATTCAAAAAAACGAAGTTTCTAATTGAAATTTTCTTTTTCTTATGCTTATAAATTCAGTTAAAAAGCCGAGAATTTTTATTTCATTTTAGGCCTGTAACTTCTCGCAGCGCTACACTGGGCATGGATTAAACAGTATATACACTGAAGAGCCAAAAAAACTGGTACAGGCGTGCGTATGCGAATAACGGAGATATGCAACCAATCAGCGTAACGCGATGCGGTCGGCGGTGCCTATATAAGCAACAGGTGTCTGGCGAAGCTGTTATATCGGTTCTTGCTGATACAATGGCAGGTTATCACGATTTATGTGACTTTGAACGTGGTGTTATAGTCGGCACACGAGAGATGGGACATAGCATCTCCGAGGGAGCAATGCAATTTGGATTTTCGCACGACCATTTCACGAGTGTACCGTGAATATCAAGTGTTCGGTAAAACATCAAATATCCGACAGCGGTGGAATAATCCGGAAAAATACCTTGAAAACACTGGACCGTCGACGACTGACGAGAAACATTAAACGAAATAGACGTGCAAAACTTCCACAAATTGCTGTGGATTTCAATGATGGGGCATCAACAAGTATCAGGGTACTAACTGTTCAACGGACCGTCACTGATATGGGCTTTCGAAGATTCAGGTCCATTCGTGTACCGTTGTTGACTGCATGGCACAAAGCTTTACGCTTTGCCTGGGCCCGCCAACACCTCCATTGGATTGTTGATGACTGGAAACACGTTGCCTGGTCTGATGAGTCTCGTTTCCAATTGTATCGGGCGGATGGACGTGTACGGGTATGGAGATAACCTCGCGAATCCATGGACCGTACATGTTAAACAAGGGGCTGTCAAGCTGGGGGAGACTCTGGGATGGTATGGAGCGTGGGTGGTTGGCGCGATATAGGACCCCTGATAAGTCTAGAGATAACTCTGACAGGTGACGGGTACGATCATCTACATCCATTCATGTTCATTGTGCATTCCGACGAACTTGGGCAATTCCAGCAGGACAATGCGACACGTCGATAGTTGCTACCGAGTGGCTCCAGGATCACTTTAAACACGTCCATTGTCCACTCCAGACATTATTGAGCATATCTGGGATGCCTTGCAAAGCGCTGTTGAGAAGAGATCTCCACCCCCTCGCACTCCTATGGATTTGTGGACTGCCCTATAGGATTCATGGTGTGAATTTCCTCCAGGATACCTTCAGACATTAGTCGAGTCCATGCCACGTCATGTTCCGGCACTTCTGCGTGTTCGTGAGCGCCGTGCATGTTATGCAGGTGTACCAGTGTTTTGGCTCTTCAGTGTATTACTAACATTTTACCCTAGCATTAAATAGTATGTTTTAAAACTAACGAAATTTCTCCTCACTTCGATGAGCCCAATTTTATAGCTATAGAACAGACTATCTCTTTTCAAATGTCTTCTTTCCTTATTATAATATTAAATTTTCAAGTACAGCTTCTGGTTCTTACGTTCAATATTACTGTGAATCTGTGAATTTTTAAATATTACTCCAGACTGAGCCTATCAGGCTCTGAATCTAAAATAGAGACAGTAATCATCAACGAATCCGTATTAACACCATTAAGAACAATGGGAGATATTTTGCTTAATATTTTATCATCACCGATAGAGGAAGACGTTGAGCAATGCTCTTCTATATCATATCTTCTTTTTTTTTCGTATGCATCAGGAAGATATTGTGGTTGCAACCAATGTGTTTTCCATTTTGCTATATCTAAGATCAATTCAAATGCATGTCGATCGGTGTCTCTAGAGCCATTTTTGTCAATCAGTGGTTAAAAAAGAGATGCTATAGGAACTGTAGGATCGGAGCCTACACATCAGGTTTATTTTTTAAACAAATTTGACCAGTAGTAAATTTATCAGAGAACAAAAATGCGTGTAGAACCGTGCCGATATCTTCATTTTTCGAGAACCGGAAATGCAATGTTTTCTGAATTGACGTCAGTGATTTTCTCAGATTGACGGTAAATTTGTGGGTCCTGTGTCCTGGTGTATTATTATGGGATAAAAATTTATCTCTGGATAGGCCTCGGGGCCCATCTCAGAAACAAAATAGATGTCGAATCGGGCCGATATTTTCATTTTTGTCCGATAGCGAGTGGAAATGCGATGATGTTACGGATTTCCCCGGTTTGGAGGTTATTTCGTAGCCTGTGTCCCCGTGACTTGTTTTGGGGAAATTTTATCAGTGCGTAAACCTCGGGGCATGCGAGAGAATTACAGAGTATGTCGAATAGCGTGCCAATTTGGCAAATCGGTGGCCGAAAAAGTCTGAGTCTCCGCCCCGAGGTTTATTGTCGAAACAAATTTATGAAAGCGTAGGTCTCGGGTTATACCCGAAGAACAAAATGGATGTAAAATCGTGCCAATATCTCCATTTTTTTCTCTCTCGGTAGCTGATAATGCTATGTTTTTTTGTGCTATGAGGCCTACGCATAGATAAATTTGTTCCGGCCATAAAATTCTAGGGCGCATTCCACTAATTAACCGTCAAACCGGGAGAATCACTGACGTCATACCAGAGAAAACATTACATTTCCGGTTCTTGAAAAATGGAGATACCACTGATGACATCACTGATTATCCCGGTTTAACGGCTTGTTCGTGGCATGCGCCCCAACGGTTTGGATAACGCCATTTTTGGCCAATCGAAAATTCGATTTTATAGGCATGGTTGAATCGCTAACTTTGAAATCCAGTCAGAGCCTGCGCCCTGGGGATTTATTTTTGGAACAAATGAGGGTTTACACCACGAATACACATTCGCGAAAGAGGAGCGAATTGTAGGGGAAAACAGTGATTTACGGGTCCCCTCGCCGTTAACCCCAGCATTCGCCTCCCCGCTTGGGCGCTCCCTTCGGAGGGCGGTTTTCTGACGAATGATCAAAGGAACGAGAGATCTTCTCCCACACGTTGAGGGGGTCAAAGGGGGAGTCCCCGGATCGCGCTTTTTGGAAACGGAGGATGGGGAGGGGGTCAAAGGGGTAATGACGTCGGTAAGTTGCGAGACACGGAAATATGAGAACGGTCAGTCGGGTCAATTAGTCACGCTCCTGGAGCGTGACTAATGTCTCGCGAGGGGACGGGGCTTGGCTGATTCACGTGTGTGGAACTGGAGCCTAAGGCTTCAGGGCGCACCCGAGAAACAAGGTGGATGTCTAATCTTTTTGACTGTTTGTGGTCCGAAAATGTCTCATCAGAATAAAATCTAAGATTCCTTAAACATACCCTTCCGAAACGCAATTTTGCGAAAACACTCCATGTCTTATCTACATCCATTTTGAACCAGCCGTTACCCATCCCTGCAGATGTCTCTCTTTTCAAGTAATGAAACCGAGATAAAAGCGATAAGAGACCTGATTTCGCAAGCTTTATTTTCCCTTTGACGCACCCATTTCAGATATCGACATTGCTCTTATAGTAAAAAACTAAGTGAGCTTTAAAAAATAAATAAAAATAAAAAACTACGCAGGATTTTGTTTTATAATACTCCTCGTTCTGTGATGACACATAATATACCGTAGAGTTGAAAATTGGAATCTCAGAGCAGACAAATGAAAAAATGAATATAAAAGGATCGTAAAAATTCCCTGAACACATGTGCGTTTAACTGGAAATGTCCAAAAAGTTTTGAGGGCATCAGTGACACCCTCTTCCCCCCCAAAAAAAAAAATAAAATAAAAAAATCTGCTAGACGGATTTTGTGAAACTGTGCTTTTAGATCTTACATTTTAAGCTCTAGAAATATGTGCTTAAAGTTTGCTTCTTTCATGAGAACGTTCCTTTTATGTTGCATTTGTGAACTGAAGGTACATCAACCTATTTGTATAAGAAATAAAATAAACTACACTCGATTTCTAGAACCAAATGCTAAGCGAAACACTGGGTTGCTGGCATTTGGAGCAAGAATTCGCGGGATTCCCCAATAGTACATAGCCTTTTGAAGCCATTTGGAATGAATATAAAAATGTAGCTATCGATCAATTCAGCCCATGAGTAACCAAGAATTCATCAATAAATAGGCCAAAAACAATTGGTAAAAGTGATACGAATAAATTTTATATTTAAAATTTAAAACATTAATAACAATAATCAGAGAAATAAATAAGTAAAGACTTATATTCATAACTTTATTATGAAAGACCAAATATATATTTTTATACGATATCCATCTAATCCATTTAATAATTCCATTTCACTGCCTTTGAAATCAATTACATTAATGGTAACAGTCTAAAATTTAACCAAATTCCATTTTTTCAATAAAATGGGTCTTTATAAACTTATAGGGTCAATTTATTTAAACCTCAGTAAATTTTTACTATTTTCTAATAAATGGAGAGAAAAAAGATTTAAAAATCATCCATTCATTTCTACACCGTGCATTATACACAACCAGTTTCAATAATTGAAGCTATATTTTTAAGAAAGGTATTCATTTGACAAACAATAAAACCTATTTAAATATTTACACATGCTTACATGCATATTTATTCATATAGATATGTAAGAAACCTGGACTAACCCACTGTATCTAAAGTAATATTGATATAGGTGAGGATGGTTGGTTTTGTGATTGTTATAAAATATTTTTCGGTTACACATCTTTAGAAATGTTTTTATTACACCACGAATTAATTTCTTATTTCGTTGGTTCTATTATTTATGTAATGTATACATTTCCCTGTATTATATTCCTGAATGGCTAAAGAGTCATAAAGTTATAAAAGCTCTCTAGAAGAATCAAGAAAAATAATTTAATAATTAACATGTAGTTATTAAAAAACATTCTTATGTTTAAATACGAGAATTCACAGTTACAGATCAATATTTTTTAAAAGAAAGCTATTCAATGTCATAAAATCAATAATACTGAAGAAAGGCAAATCTATTTTAAAATATAATCAGTTTTTCGAGTTGAAAATTAAGTTTTCCCATGTTAAAACTGTATTACCAAATTTCGAATTAAATGATAGAGAAATATTTTTACTACATGCTTTTAAAGGACATTCTACATCACTTTCTCAAATTTTATAACTTTTGCCTTCTCCTTGTTTTTCCTTAAAATATTACTGGTCGAATGGAAAATCAAATTCCAGAATCTACTGACAAACACACTTGCTGCTCTATCTCTTTCGTTACAACTCTGCTATCTATCAATTGTAATTGTTCGGCTCTAAATAAATTCAAAATGAAATGGGCTATTAGGACAACTGTAAAAGCATTTTAACGTAAAAAATGAAACTAACAGAAGCTTTTAATGTTACACTTTTAATGTAACAACTCAGAATACTTTCGTAAAAAAAGCACGAATCGTTCAAGGTATGATAACTGCATAATACATAAAAAATGCAAGTTGTTTTTGTTTATTATTATCATTGATTTATTGAACATTAAAGAAACTTTGACATATGATGATACAGATGGATTGTGAACATACAAAATAAAAGAGAATTAAATACGATTATAAAATGTATATTTATAAGCAGTTACAAATGTTTAATATATCTAGATACAATAAGAGTAACACACTCTAAACATTAATCGTAGCTAATTTATAATTTTTTCAGTAAAACAAAGAAATTGCTTTAAGTCTACTTTCAACACACACTGCAAGCATACTCGGACAGATTATGAAGGCATAGACCTTAAAAGTGCAATTGTGCATCCTGATATCACGAAGAAATGTCATTATGCGTTTATTTGAGCATAGGAAAATAAGCGTATGGGTTTATACAAATCCCAGTCAGCTTTTAAATACCAAATCTATGCCACTTTAGATGCGGAATTTGTGTATGTTTCCTTTAACTTTAATGTTTTCAAGAAATATACATAATAAGCTTCTTTAACTGTGCTGAAATATTTTGCAAGCACACATTCCATGCTATATAATTATGAATCAATCTTCATTGCTTTATCCTTACTATCACAAAATGATTGAGATGACAATTAATTACACTTGTTTTAGTTAATTGTAAGGAAAGGATAAAATAATGTCCTAATTCAGTTAATAATTATAAGTATTTACATGGTCATTTCAAGATTTGGCAGAATATGTATATTTTATGCTCTTATTAATACTTAATTTACAATGTGTCTTTGCGCACATGGGAACTGAAAACATACATACATACATTATACATATATGATCTTATACAGAATCATTTTTGCAAATTTTGCCAAGAAGATTTTCGTCAAACAAACCTTCTTCGATTAATATAAAGTTAAATGAATGGGATTAGTAGGCCTACGCGAAAAAAAAAAATGAAAAACAAGAGAAACACTGATAACATGAAATTTTGTAATGCTGTATTTACATTAAAGATAAAAAAACCGTATATACATACAAAAAGTTTTTAAATATAAACGCATAGATAAAATAGTTGTCATTATCAAAAAATTATTA
The DNA here is from genome assembly GCA_907164885.2 of Dolomedes plantarius. Taxonomy (NCBI): domain Eukaryota; kingdom Metazoa; phylum Arthropoda; class Arachnida; order Araneae; family Dolomedidae; genus Dolomedes; species Dolomedes plantarius. Next base: position 205,805,843 of record OU015491.1, on the reverse strand, counting down.
TTTCTATGAAGATTATTTTTTATAAAAATGAAAGTGATTAGTTATATACTTTTTTTAATGGAAAAATTTTGTGTAATGTCATATACGACATTGGTTTCAGTTTGTGAAAAGGTCAAGGTGGATGTATAAAAGCAGAGGTAACGGTAACAAAGTAAGTAAATTTTACCTTTCAGAAATACACAGAAAGGATATTTCGGAAATTTAGAAGACCATCTTGAAGAGTGCTATTTTTTATCATTTTTAAAAGCTCCAAACGGATATTCACATACATGTTTTTTAATGTTTTTACGGGGAAAACAGAGAAGCTGAAAATCAAATCTATTTTTGTCATGTGGATAAGTGTTTTGTTGTGAATCATCAGTGATGGCATCCTGTTTTATCTCTGATTGAGTTGACACGAATCTCACTTTGAGAGGATATAGCTACGTTTGGTTTTTCATAGAGTAACATTTGCAATGTCTGTTTGCGCACATGGAAACTGAAAACATACATACATACATTATACATACATGATCTTAAACAAAATCATTTCTCTAAATATTATTTAGAAGATTTTCGTCAAACAAACTTTATGTATGTAAATCTCTATGGGTATTCGTCCTTTTTACAGAACACCGACGATATATATATGCATATGTATATATATATATATATATATTTCCTGGCTTCATGTAGCTTTAGAGCTATTACTGGTTTTCTCTTTCATCTTATTCTTATTTATTTATATATATATATATATATATATATATATATATATATATATATATATATATATATATATATATATATATCTGTGTGTGTGTGTGTGTGTGTGTGTGTGTGTGTGCTGTTGTTGTTGTTGTTGTTAGAGGAAATTTCCTTTATCGGTACTCATCTTACGTTAAGTTTAGTTAGCTTCCTTGGATAAAATATATTCAAGAGTACACCAAGTGACTTTCTTTTTTGCACTTTTAGAAATGCCAAACATGTCTGCATCCCTACAAGTGGTAACATGATGCACAACTATCCCCGCGAAAGGGAAATTTACCCCTTCTAGATTGCTTTATGCTTGGAAAATAAACTCTGAGTGGATATATTATCAGTTCTAACACATACGTTAAATTTCGGCTTAAACTTGGGTTATATTACAGGTCTATCTATTTTACTTCTCTACAGACGTTTCAAGTTTTCGTTCAAGCAGCAACTTTTCAGCATCGTCATGTAAGGATTTAAATTTCATTTTGTACATATATACGTTTCATACGGTTTTGTAATAATTGCCTTATCGCACTCTGCGCATGTCCCATCATCTAGCATGTTCGCAACTATATACCGTAATCACCTCTGTAATCAACATCATCTATGTTCTTTTTCTTAGAAACTCTGAAGTATGGTCGAACGTAGCCAGAATAGCTTCTCCTCCAGACCAAGAAAGCTACGATCAAAGTCAGTATCAAAAAGGCAATCCCACCGGCCAAGATGAGCATTACAATTTCCGTAACTTCTAATCCGCAAGACAGCTCGCTGTCTTTCAAGTCACTAAAAGCCAAATCTTGAAAATGGCCCGGGCCGAAGCACCTAGATTTGGTAAGAAAAAAAAAAGGAAAAGATTCAACAGAATTCTTATTAATACGTAAAAGAAAGTTTTATATAAATCAACAAAGGTTGAGGTTTCGTAAAAAAATACAAAAGAAGATTTTCATTATTTTTTTATTGGATTACATTGCACCAGATGAACCCGATAGCAGCTAAGTCCAACTTTTTTTTTATTGGATTCGCTTACCTTTATGATCGTAAACGTTTGATTTAACAAACATTTATTATCGTATGAGACATATCTTTATAAGCCTCAATCAAACATCCTATAACTACACTAGTAAAAGAAAGTTTTATATAAATCAACAAAGTTTGAGGTTTCGTTAAAAAATACCAAACAAGTTTTTTGTTATTTTTTATTGGATTACATTGCACCGGATGGGACCCGATATAGCAGCTAAGTCCAACTTTTATTGGATTCACTTACTTTTATGATCGTATACGGTTGATTTAACAAACATTTAAATAAAAGAAATTTAAATTGGATATTTGTTTATAAAAACCGCATATTATACCGTTTAAGGGGCACAGTACCTTTAACCTTGTCAAAATGGCTGAAAACATAGTCATGTTCAAACTAATCAAACTTTAATAACATTACAAAATGAAATGTCGCTTTCAACCGGTATTTGATTAACACATTTTGAATAATATACTCTGCAAAAATGAAAGGTTTTCTTTGTAAATTAATATTTTTATTACATGTTTAGAAAATGGATATGAGTCTAAGATACGGAATGCCTTAAATCACTGCGTGCACCATAAAACATAAAAATATACACAAAGGAATAAAATGCTCATTGTAATATATTTAAAATACACCAATCTTTAATTTAAAATCAAAATACTGGTAAAAAGTATTGATTAAATTTTTAAATACTCATAAATTGTAAAAATTTTACAATAGAAAAAAATATATATAAGTTTTTTCCTTGAAAAACAAATTAACTTTTTAAAAAATTATAATTTTTTGGTTTTAAGTTATAGATTGCCACAACATATATATATATATATATATATATATATATATATATATATATATATACGGTTAAATTTTTATCAATATTTTACTAATAGTATGGAAGTAACAGTGCGCACAATGTCAAAACAATTTGCTGTTTTGAGAAAACTCAATTTAAAGTTTCACTGTCACTTTTACCTGTTATTTATTTTACCTTTAATTTATTTTTCTTAGTTTATAGGGTTTGTAAATAAGTGTCTTAGTTTATAAGGTATGTCATTTTCATTTCTAACCTATATCATAGGGAAGCAGCATAAAAGCGTGTATGTACAAAATATCTTATATTTCTTCTCTATATAAAAACATCAAGTTCAAGATGTTGTATTAACATCATCAAATTATGTTGCAATGTAAAAAGGATATTTTGTGTTTAAATGGAAAAAAGTAGAATTAATTTAACTAAAATTCCATTCGTACTTATGGTAACCCCTCAAAAGAAAGCTTTTTTTTATTATTACTCAAAAAACAAAAGTTTTTTTAGAAATAACAGTGCAAAATTTGAATAATAACATAATATTCACCTATTCACTGTAATTACAAGAGTCTATAATAGTTATAAAGGTACATTATGATAGTAAAACGTTTTCTTTTTATCTTACTTTGTAAAAATAACATCAAATATTCATTAAAAACAGTGGGCTTGGGTTTAAATTGATAGCTTATAATAATAAAATATCTGTTTATTTATAAGTGCAATACAAAATATTATAACTTAGAGAATCTGTAAAGATTTGATTAGAGTTATGTTAAGTATCTATACCTGATAATTTAACTGAAATTATCTGTATTTTAATTATTAGTGCCGTGGTACTATTGAAATCTGTTGGGCATGATAACTGAGTAATTTTACTTATCTGAGAGGGTGTAGAACAGTTATATTTGAAATATCGGAAGTATTCGTTTGAGCATTTAAACATGTAACAAATCAAGTATCAAAATTTTTCCCCTTGAACTGTAATAAAAAGAGAAAAACTTCAGCTATTTTGAATCTATTGGGCTATGGCAATGTTGTAACATTCTTTACTCAATAGAAAGAGGAAAATATTAGTTAAAAATAGATAAAATAAAAATTCAATTTGTGAAAACTTCATTTATATATTAGCACTTTAAGACACAAATTTAGGCGACTTAATGTTTTTAGTGTAGAAAACAACATGAAACTTACTTTGTGTGCTTTTGAAATTCATTTTTCAGCTTAAGATGAACCATCCAGTCCATGTTACAGTCGCAATAAAGAGGATTGTCCGCTAAATGTAGCTCAAGATTGTCATTCCAGTCTAAAAGTTCTTTGGGCAGCGATTTCAAGCAATTTTGTCTGAGAAATAATTGAGACAGCTGGACCTTTTGATTGGTTGTTTTCTTAATGAAGGCTTTTTCATCTATCTCTGAGAGTAGATAGTTATGGCTACAATGTAATTCTTGCAACAGTTGTAAATCTCCGAAGGCATATTTTTCAATTGTGGTCAGCAACTGCATTCTGTCCAAGTACAACAAAACCAAACCGCGCATCCCTTGGAAAGCTCCTTCTTTTATACAATGGATTGGGTTGCCACTGAGGTCCAGATATTTCAGATTGTCAAGAACTTTCAGGGCGTCTGTCGGAACTTCTTGCAATTGATTGCTAGACAGTTCCAGCATTTTCAGATTGGGTGTGAACCAGAACAGGTGATCGGGAATCACCTTAAGCAATGTAGATTCCAGGTTCAAAGATTCTAGTAGTTTTAAATGTTCGAACACTTTGGGGTCCAGGTCTACTAGAGGATTAGAATCTAGATCCAAATGTTCAAGCTTAGGAGTGGAAGAAAATAGTTCTGAAGAAAGTGTGATTATGTCATTGTATCCCAAATCTAAATACTGCAAATCGCTCAAGCCATCGAAAGACTTCGCCGGCATGTTCCATATCTTGTTATGACTCAGATCGAGAGCTCTGAGGCTTTTGAATGGCCTGAATGCTACAGCGCTAACAAAATCAATGCGGTTATGGGATAAGTCCAACTCCAAGACAGATCGTCCGCTGTAGAAGGTATCGTTCGCTATATTTTCAATCTTATTACCAACAAATTTAACATATCGAGCTGACTTTGGGAATGAAATCAGTTTTGGAAGCTCAGTGGTATCTAAATAGCTGCAATCTACTTCTTCATTAAGATCACTACATTTGCATGTTCGATGCGTAGCTCCAATTTGCTCACTGAGTGACACGAGTGACAAACCACAAACATCCGCCACGGAGGGTCCAGTAGGTTTCGGAACGATTTTAGCAATGGTGGTCATCGGTTGGTGGTTATCCGTGGTGGTTTCTACCTTTGGAATATCCGTTGTTTCTGCAACGCCGGTAACTGTGGTGCATGTTACTGCTCCAATAAGAAACAGCACACAAAGAAGGATACCAAGAGTTTTCATCTTCCTGGTTTAAAGATACAATAAGTTAGTTTTTTTTATGAATGAATATATATATATATATATATATATATATATATATATATATATATATATAAATATATATATGTGTATATATATGTGTATATATATATATATATACATATATATATATATATATATATATATATATATATATATATATATGTTTATATACATATATATGTGTATATATATATATATATCTATCTATATATATATATATATATATGTGTGTGTGTGTGTGTGTGTATGTATATATATATATATATATATATATATTCGTCAAAAGTGAAATTGCAACACCATGAAGGAATGCTCGTAGCGATGTGAAAATAACAGGATCGGTGGAGGTAAGACACATATGCAGATGATTAAAGAAACAAAAAGATATATGGAAAATTAAACTGTGTATTCAGTATCGAATGTGCCCACCACCGGCAGCTATACAGGCCTCTAAACGGCGAGGCATACTATCTATGGGGCTATTAATGGTCTCCTGAGATATTCCTTGCCAAGCCGAGTCCACTGCAGCTCTCAGTTAATCTACGGTGTGTGGCTACGGTGCCCTGTGCACCGCAAGTCCGGTGGCACCCCACACATGCTCGATGGGAGAGAGGTCGGGCGAGGCTGTCGGCCAGGGAAGGATGTGAATTCCATTGAAGCAGTTCATAGTATGACGTGCGTCATGAGGCCGGGCATTGTACTGCTGGAATAACGTGTCGGGGGCGGCCTCCACAAGAGGCCGAACCACAGGCATAACAACTTGTGTTACGTACAGGGGTGATGTTAAACTGCCAGTAATGTTCACAAGGGTTGTCCGCTGTCCGAACATGATGCCACCCCAAACCATGAAGCCCGGTGTGCGGCCGGTATGACGTTCGACTATATGGGCTTGCATGTAACGTTCTCGCCGAAGCGGCCACACATGTCCACGACCGTCATTCCTCCACAAAAAAATCGGGATTCATCTGAAAACATTACCCGATGCCATTAGTTCGTCCAGTAACGATCAGGTCGACACCAAACCAGACGGGCAGCCCTGTGTCGAGTGGTTAAAAGAATCCCAGTGGCTGGTCGCCGTGCGAGCATCCCTGCCTCATGCAATCTGTTACGGATGATTTGGCAGGAGACAGATGCCCCATCTGACAATGGTAGGTAGGTTTGAATATGACTTGCCGTGGCGAACGGGTCCCCACGAAACATTCGCCGAAATTGCCTATCAGTGCGATCTGACGTTCACTTGGATGATCCACTTCTTTACCGTGTTCTCAGATGGTCCTACGTCCATCGTGCCACGCATCGCTGAATTGTACTGACGTTTCATCCAACACGACTGGCAATTGCACGCATGGACAAACCGAGCTCATGCAGTTCTAGGATACGTTCTCGTTCCTCAGACGATAACTGCTGGTATTCAGCTCGCTGATGTGTCCGAGACATTTTTTACCCTTCTTCAAGTTCAGTTAGAACAATAATCTGTCATTGATAGCATATAAAGAGCAGGCCAGCTACTGGATTTTATAGCCAGAAACTGTGTATCATGTGACCAGATGCGCACACGCATTTAATCATTTGCATATGTCTGTGACATCTACCGATCCTGTTATTTTCACCTCGCTACGCGTTCCTTCATGGTGTTGCAATTTCACTTTTGACGAGTATATATATATATATATATATATATATATATATATATATATATATATATAAGTTGTTGTTGTTGTTGTTTCTAATGCTTCCCCTGCTGGAAGTATTCCTGACCAGGTGGAATACTTCCAGGCTAAGGCTTACGGGAAGAAGGGTACGGCTCTGTTTTATAATCTGGGGGGATTATAATTCGGCTATAAATCTGGCGACATCTTGGGGAGAACTTACCCTCTCCCACCCTCTCTAACTTCATAGAGGGACTTTCCGGTCTATGAATTTAATGTCCCCATATCCGGCCTAGACACGGAGGTATTGGATGGCGCTTGTCGGGATTCGAACCGAACACCCTCATCGCCGAGAATCAACGCACTATCACTTAGATACCTCTTAGGATCCGTATTCTTGGGATACATGCTATCCCGACCCGCAAGGAAAAGGTTAAAACAGATGCAATGACGAACTCGTATCAGGTACAAATCATAAAATTAAAATCAGTCGTCTCCTCCACAGACAGACATGCTGTATATTTTATTGGCTATACGATACAATCACCCAAGCAAAAGGGCTAGAAAATTAAAATTTTCGTGTAATTTATAGCCTTTTCACGCACTTAGACTATCTCATTCTTGATTATCCAAAGATCTAGTCACATAGCAGTTTCAAACAAATTACGATGCATATAGTTAATTCAAAATTCAGTCAAACAACCATCCGAAAAAAAAACTATCTAAAACCATAAAATTCGTTCCTTGTACGCTCAAAATTATTATGGCGTTAAAGTTCTATTTTTTTATCATTGGAGTATGTGAGATTTCAAAAAATAAACCCATTAAGTATTAATGTACATTTTTTAGGCCATCGCCTATTCTAAAAACGTAACGTTTTTGACATAATTTATGTGTTGGTTCATCTACATGTCCTAAATATAGAATTTTTAAGTTGATAGTTTCGTAACTTTTATTCCCTTTTCTAAGGATAATAGCTGTATATAAATTTAACAGAAACAGTTCATCTGCTGTAAATACAGAAACTTTTAACAGCTAAAAGCACGAGTGTCATTCATAATTAAAGAGATAAATTTAGAAATTTCTCTCTTTTTCACTTTTGCATGCATTTATTAGTTAGAATGTTGTCTACATCAGTAGAGCGCAAACTGTGGGTCGCGAAAAAAATTTGAGAGGTCGAGGAGGGTTTTAAGACAGTTTATATCATATTGAATTATTTAATTTAAAAATATGCTTATTTTTTTATAATTACATATTTGTATTTTTCATACTTTTACTTTTTATAATATGTTGTTAAATAAGTTGTCAAACGGTCCATCAGCAAAAATTTATTTACTTTTTTGGACTAAAATAGAAAGGGTTTGTACTGAATTTTTTTTTCTAATTTTTTTCCCATTAGACCCAATAGTTCAATCCAAATCTGAACTTTAACAGACATTTAATTACAAAAACGAAGTATTTTGCTTTTGTATAAATAAATTAAGTTTATAATTTTCATTGTTTAAATACGAAACACATAATTTAAAAAGCTTATAATTTTTGTTAATCATTACCTAAATGAAATACAAATAAATATTTATATTTAAATATGAAATTTTATCCACTTAAGATTTTCCAGAAGCATGTGCAGAAGGTAAGCGACGCATTTTTGTTATTATGTAAAGTAATTATAAACTCAGAATTTACAGGTCATCGATTTTTGAAATAGTTTGTAAAATATTGCCTAGTTCTTTTTTTTTAATATTTTTAACATTTTCCTTATTAAAAAAATTGCTATTTCCAAAAATTTTTACGGGGATCAAGTGATGTTTTTATTGAAAAACAGTGGGTCGTGATCGAAAAATGTTTGCGCCTCTCTGGTCTACATAATGACGTGAACCGAAAATTTTTCCAGTATATTGAAAGTTATATTATTCAAATTAATAAACGTTAGATTTTTTTAAAACAAGTAAATGCTTGGAATTTTATCAGATATTTTTACAAAAGTATTGCAAACACTTATGGCAATCAGTAGCAACCGTCCTGAGTCAGCTACGGTTATCGTTAAAACAGCGCCGATGCGTTATGTCTTCCCTATCTGCGTTTATAAGCGGTCCTCTTTTATCATTTAGAAGATATGCTTTATCCTTCGGTCCTAAGATACAAAATGATAGAAAGATGAGAGTGTCTTTGTTCAGCAAGAGCTCTAGTACAAAGGAAAAGAGGTGGAGTCGCATTTTTATATAACTGACTCCGTATATATTCTGCAGTGAAGAGTAGCTTTACGTTAAGTAAAAATTTATCGAAAGACAAACAAACTTCTAGTATAGGGACTTATGTAAATGTATAATCAGGCTTCAGTTATTAAGTTTAATATCCCCAGGAGAAAAATTCGAAGTCTAGTTTCTGAATGGAAAAATATATTTCACTCTATTTAGTAAATGGATTTTACTCTGGATTAGATCAGTGATTTAGAAATCATTTCTCAAGGGAAAAAAATAGAACATTACAAAAGAGAGAGAGAGATTGCAAAACTTGAGAACGATAAATGTAAGACCAAGAATAAATAAGAAACGAAAACTGGTTTCGAGCATTTTCTTCTTTAGCTCTGCTTACGTATTATCAGATTAAGAAAAATGGTAAATTATACAGTTTGGCAGTTAATTTTCTGTTTATTGAAGCAGATCTCCATAATGATAAACGTACAAATATATTTTATTTGGTTTTACTCAGAGTATGGAATCTAACACAATTTTTTTCACACACATATAAATATACGCACATATATATATATATATATATATATATATATATATATATATATATATATATATATATATATATATATATATATATATATATATATGTGTGTGTGTGTATATATATATATATATATATGTATATATATATGCATATATATATATATACATATATATAGTATATATATATATATATACATATATATATATATACATATATATATACATATATATATATATACATATATATATATATATATATATATATATATATATATATATATATATATATATATATATATATATATATATATATATATATATATAAAATTTTTGCTTTAGATTACTAAGACGACCCTCGGGAGTCCACAGACTAGTTATGGTACTGATTATTACTATAGTAATTTTTCTTGCAATATTCTCGATATAGCAGTTTTTTTTAGTTGGAAAATTACTGCCTTATAACACTGTCTCGAATGGCTTATCTGTGTTGTAAGAGAGACGATGTAAAAATCCCAAAAGTAGTGAGACAGATTTCAATACGTCTAATAATCATTTTACATCGAAATAACTATGAAACTTCCAAATATTCCGCATAAGAATTTTAATACTTATGGAGTGCTTTCATATGTTTCGAGTTTCTTATACTCTGAGGCCCAGTTATGACAAGCAGGTTGTTTTATGCAAAGTAGCCACCTGCTTTAAGGTTATCTTTCCTTTATAAAAATTATTAGGCTTAAATGTAAGAATCCTTTGCGATCGATGTGTATAGATCTTATATAAGCTTTATATATATATATATATATATATACATACATACATACATACATACATATATATATATATATATATATATTAGACAAAGTTGTAAGTGAAAAACCAGTATAAGCCATAAACCACTACAGACAGGAACCAAAAACATGAAAAGGTAAGTAAAAAATAGGTTTTTGACAGCTTCTTTTTATCAGCGGTGGCGATACTTTCTAGAAACCAATGGATTGTTTCTAATAAGTATGTTCTGAGCAATAAACATACTTAGACACCGTACAATCCATAAGAAACAAAAGTGAATAATCAGTGGCTTTATCACAGAACACCAAACTCGGTGCCAGACAAAGTGAAAGTTGAGTTAAGGAGACCGCTAGAAGACTGACGTCACAAACATTGCAACCATGGAGCAAATGGATTCACAAAAGCAGACTTACAAAGGATACTGTTTTATAGGACATAATAACCTAAGTTAACTTAAACATTTATTATGACTAAGAGTTATTATTATTTATTATTTTAATTACACTATTTTTTATTTACCTTTTAGTAGTTATTTACTAACTTTAATAATTTAGTTTTGTATTACTAATTATTAACAACAGAACAAGCTATTCATTAAATCTAAAACAACCAATTATGTGCATAATAGAAGCTCAAGCGGCACGAAATTTAGCAAGAATTTTTTTAAATTTTTTTTAAAGGTATAAATAACAGAGACGATCTGAACTTTCTGACAATCAGATGAACATTTTGGCATTATTTTCGTAAAACAATTTTCCCTTTGGCAGGGATTAGAAAATTTTATTTATTGCATTTTCTATCAAATTAATATTATAAACTTTATTACGATCTGAACTTTCTGACAATCAGAAGAGCAGTTTGGCATTATTTTCATAAAGCATTTTTTCATTTAGCGTGGATTAGAAAATTTTATTTATTGCATTTTCTATCAAATTAATATTATAAACTTTATTACGATCTGAACTTTCTGACAATCAGAAGAGAATTTTAGCATTATTTTCGTAAAGCAATTTTTCATTTAGCATGGATTAGAAAATTTTATTTATTACATTTTCTAACATATTAATATTATAAACTTTATACATTGCGCTTGAAAGTATCAAACGGCCAAATATCTGGGCAGAATATGCACACTCTTCATTAAATCATTTGTCTACACTTTGATTGAAAACATAAAGATAGAAAGATTTCAGTGCATGAATCTGGCCATTTCGATAAAGATGCTGTGTAATAAATTTCATGACAGTAACTCAAATTTTACTAGAGATTTTTCAAAACACCCTTGTGCATCAAATTTAAATAATTCTATTATAGGGTACGTTCATTTATATCCGGGACTAGGCCTAATAAATGATTATCGATCTATACTTTTAAAAAGTTTACAATACTTCAAAATAAGTGCCGTTTGATTATCTTTTTATCCGATTATAAAGACAGGCTTTGATATCACATTTAGACACTTAATTTTTTTTAGTAATTTCTACGAATCAAGGAATTTAAAAACGACGCTAAAAATCCTCTAAATTTTAGAACTGAAAATGTCAAAGGATTCAATATAATTGCATCTATGTGCAGCTATGTAGAATATTTAAAATTTTTAGATGTTCATTAATTTTTTTCATATTTCTTACGTAGAAATGAACAGGCTATATACTGGGCTATATCAGTAGCTAGATTAAATATTTTCGTAAATATTCTTATCTGTTAAAGATAGTTCCCATTCATTGGTCATTCCTGACTTCAAAACGAATGTTTCCATGTAGACCATACTGTTGCATTTATGAAACTTTACAGTCCACTTATCGGCGTTCATTTTAATTTACTGTATTCAAACTGAAAATTTCCACAGAATTATGAGGTGCATGTAGATCTTTCCTCGAGCAGCGTTCAAAAAAATTATAGCAATTACCTTAGGTACGAACAAAAGACAGAACACAATTCACACAATTAATCTCCGGGGGAAAAACAATACAGCGTAATTTCTTACCTCCAGTTCACCGAAAAGAAGATTTATTTTTTTTAAGAAAGGAAACAAGGTAGTTGTTTTATCTCCTCATTCGTTGCTTTCTTCAGTCTGTACCTGAGAGAGCTGTTTCAGCGCATAATCAGAAAGGGCAAAGTCTCGAAGTGCGATAAAAACGAAGTGTTATCAGAAAGTATCTAGAAGTATAGAAAGTAAAAAAATACCTAGCATCTTGTTAGTTTTATAAGAATAATAATAAAAATTTACAGTCCAAAAATATTTGTTCCGTAACACTTCACTAATTAGTTCACCGTCATTAGTTTGAGTTTTAAATTTTACATCGCATATCAGTAGTAATAACACATGATTGTTATAACAACAGATAGTTCCTAGGCTTCTCTGACTTCAACAAACTCGATGTCTTTTTAAGGGGAGGGAAGGAGGGTCCAAGACACAAAATTGCCAAAATAAAGTCCATTGTTTATTCTCTTGGCTTAACCTTTTCTTGGCTTAACATTTCCTTGGCTTAATCTTCTTGACCTTTTATAATAGAAAAACACAAATGTCATCTATCTAAGACAGTGAGTGGTTTCCCAACCGGTGGTCCCGCACAACATATAAAAAAGTTGCCAAATAAATGGGGATTTTGAAAGCAATGTTCATTGAACTAGATGGGCCGAATACATCCGATGACTATCAGGTGTTGAATTAAAATTTCTTAAAAGTTTAACATAATTATTTTATTATCAGAATATGATACGTTAGAATGTGAATACGTTAATCCTGTATCCCTTTTGCCTGAGGGATATTCTATACCAGCGGTCGCCAAACTTTTTGACCTCACGGACCAGTTAATTCATAATTTAAATCCCGCGGACCACTAATAGGATTTTTTAAGTGTTAAATATATTTATAAAAAAAAATTGTGATCAAAGAACACATAAAATGTACCTAGTTAATAAAATGAAACTATTAATAGTAACCAAGTTATGAAAGCTTTATTAATAAACCATAATAAAATAAACAAAATAAACAAAAATTGTACAAACAAAACAATTAAAAGATTGTTTAAATATATCAAACTTTTAGCGTTATACATTCCTAGTGTGATGGATGTTCCTGCTTACTTGAAATAAGATTATGGATATTTGGATCCAATGTTGTTACTGCAAGACGGAGAACTGCATTTATTTCAAGCCGAGATCGGTACCGTGTTTTGATGACTGTGACAGATGAAAAGGCCTTTTCACATAAATAAGTTGTGGAGAATTGAATCAGAATTTTCATCGCCTGTTCACTAAGCAAAGGGTATTCACTTTTTATGGAAAGCCAAAACTGAGGTCTTGATAAGGATGAATGAAATTTAAATTTGAGAGTTTCGTCGGACGATAGGTCGATGAGGCTTTCTTTTAGATGCATGCTTAACTTACTATCCTGAATGTTCGCTGCAAACGGATCTATTATCCACATATTACCATGTCTGGGATCTTCATTCTTTGGGTAATAACGAGCAAAAGATTCTGTAAGTGATTCCAAGTGCTTTTTAACTAGGGTTACCACTTGCTGGTTAACATCATTCTCCTTCATGTATTCATCAAAATTAGAAAACATTTGCAGATCGTCTTCAACCAACCGCGTTTGCCACAGTAATATTTTCTTTTGAAACGCATCCATTTTACTTCGTAGTGTGAACACGTCCTTAAGTTGTCCTTGCAAAGATATGTTTAGTTCATTTAACAGGGAAAAAATATCTGCCAGGTATGCAAGCTTTGTTAGCCATTCATTGTCGGACAAGCATTTTTGCAATTTCGGATTATTTTGCTGCTGGAAAAATAATTTGACTTCTTCCCGCAAGGCGAATAGTCGGGTCAATATTTTGCCCCTCGACAGCCATCTCACCTCAGCATGACGAAGAAGATGAGTATACTCGGAACCCATTTCTTCGCAAAGTGCCTCAAATATTCGAGAATTGAGTGCTTTGTGTCGAATTTCCTTTATAATTTCAATGACATTTGATAATACTTCGTGTAGTTCTGGGGACATTTTATTCGCTGCAAGTTGTTCTCGATGTATAATGCAGTGTGTAGATAAAATGTCTGGGTGACCAACATTCTTCACCTTTACAACAATTCCTGAAAGATGTCCAGTCATATTTGCGGCACCATCTGTGCAGATCCCAATACATTTTTTCCAATCAATTTCATGTTCCCGGAAATAACTATTAAGTGTTTCAAAAATCTCAGAGCTGGTTGTTCTACCCGGCAAATTAAGCGAACAAAGTAGTTCTTCATGTAACTCTCCTTCACACTCAACCCTCACAAAACAAAGAAGTGCTTTGTTTTTAATGTCCGTAGATTCGTCAAGTTGGATTGAATAAAATGATGAATTTTTCACCATTTTTATTATCTGATTTTCAATGTCTTCGGCCATATCTTCGATTCTGCGCTTGATAGTATTATTAGACATAGGAATTATTTTCAATTTCTGAACAGCCTGCATTCCCAAAATCTGTTCACAGGCTTTTAACATGCATGGCTTAATTAATTCTTCTCCAATCGTGTACGGCTTTTTGCATTTCACGATCTGATTTGCTATGAGATAGGAAGCCTTTAGTAATGATTTATCTTCCATGGTCATTTTTCTTAAAGCAATAACTTGCTTTTGCATATTTTCATGCATTCTTTTAAAATATTCTAGCGGTTTTTTTGCTAAATCCGGGTGTTTTGAATTCAAGTGTCTTTCAAGTTTTGAAGGTTTTAATGCATCGTTAGATAGGCTTTCAGAACATACAACACAGAGAGGCCGTGGATCCAGCTCACTGTCAGGTTCTTCAATGAATCCAAATTTTAAGTAGTAGGAATGATATTTTCTTGATACTTTGTGTTTTTTCTTCTCTCCACCTCCCGTTCCAACGTGTTTCCTAATGGTGCCTGATGAAGACTGTGGAGGGTCTGATTTATTGATCAGTTCACGGTTAGGTGAAGTATTATTAATGTTATTATTATCGTTCTCATTACCTTTTGCATTACTAAAGAAATGCAAAATATTCTTTTGCTTTTTTTCACTCATTATGGGTTTAATTTATTTGAATCTAAAATAAAATAAAAAGAAATTTAGAAAAGTCAAACTCATTTTATCCCAATAAATATCAAATAAAAGAAAATATGTACATGGTTAAGATTTAAGATCATACCTGTTTTAAATCTATGTGTCAATATATAAAAGAAAATACACAAAAACTTCCTTAATAACCCAACTAATATATTGAATACATTTTGTATTGAACTCAATACGTCCGTAAGCCCACCTTTAATCGCTTCAACTGATATACATATGCGACAAACAGAAGACTGAAACATTAGAAGAGTGCGAAACGAGGCGAGAGTAAGACAAAACATGTGCAATGCAGCTAGAGCTATGCAGCTAGTTTTTATAACTTGTAACGTATTGTTATGAATTGAATCGTGTTTTAATGCATCTTAAAACATAACTTAACATGATGAGTAAGTAAGTATATTCCACATTTTTCTGCGGACCAGCGAAATTTTCTCGCGGACCACTAGTGGTCCGCGGACCACCACTTTGGCAACCGCTGTTCTATACCCTCCCATACCCCACGCAAGGTTCCCTTCCCTCAAGTCAGTGGGGGATGGTGGTGATCCGCACATGGTTCAATTTCTGGCTTAGTGGTCTCCCAGGCTTCTACGTGTTGGGAACCACTGATCTAAGGTTATTACACTGTCAGATTCAATGTTTCTTGTGATGTACTGTCTACGTGAACCCTGCTGTATATGCTATATAGCATATATATGTTTATCTCGAAAAGAATCTTACGTGTATTTTTGCCTTTTAAGGCATATAAACAAAAATTCTTTGCAAGGTATCACTATGAAATTTTACGAACATTCCTACTTTCAAAATTCAACGAAATGTCAGCCAGAAAAGTTAATTTAGTGTAAAAATTCTGGAAATATTCCCTGTGGAGCAAAAAATGCTTTAAAAAATTGTTTGCCTATTAAGTTGATTAGAACTTTTACAAATAAAATTGGTATAAATACTATTTTAGCAGATTTTGTCAAAAAATAAAAATACTGAAAAAACAAAATTTGAAATTATTGAAAAAAAAATT